>CM050520.1:84755433-85232933 GCA_027563665.1 Antrozous pallidus
CATTGTGTAGATGTACCATATAGCTTTTTAATCCACTCATCTGCTGATGGGCACCTAGGCTGTTTCCAAATCTTAGCCATTGTAAATTGTGCTGCTGTGAACATAGGGGTGCAGATATCCTTTCTGGTGGGTGTTTCTGATTTCCTGGGGTATATTCCTAGAAGTGGGATTACTGGGTCAAAAGGCAGTTCCATTTTTAACTTTTTGAGGAAACTCACATTGTTCTCCACAGTGGCTGCACCAGTCTGCATTCCCACCAGCTGTGTAGGAGGGTTCCTTTATCTCCACATTCTCGCTAGTACTTGTCCTTTGTTGATTTGTTGATGATAGCCATTCTGACATGTGGTATTTCATTGTTGTTTTAATTTGCATCTCTCAGATTAGTGACTTTGAGCATGTTTTCATATGTCTCTCAGACTTCTGTATGTCCTCTTTTGAGAAGTGTCTATTTAGGTCTTTTGCCCATTTTTTTTATTGAGTCGTTTATCTTCCCCTTTTGTTAAGTTGTATGACTTCTCTGTAAATTTTGGAGATTAAACCTTTATCGGAAATATCATTGGCAAATATGTTCACCCATGCAGTGGGCTGTTGTTTTGTTGATGGATTCTTTTGCTGTGCAGAAGCTTTTTATTTTGATGTAGTCCCATTTGTTTATTTCTCCTTAGTCTCCAATGCCCTAGTAGCTGTGTCTGTAAAGATATTGCTACAACATATGTCTGCTATTTTGCTGCCTATTGGAGTCTTGTAGGATTTTATGGTTTCCCATCTTACATTTAAGTCCTTTAGCCATTTTGAGTTTGTTTTTGTGTATGGTGTAATTGGTGATCTAGTTTCATTTTTTTGCATGTATCTGACCAAATTTCTCAACACCATTTATTGAAGAGACTGTCTTAACTCCACTGTAAACTACTGCCTCCTTTGTCAAATATTAATAGAGCATAATGGCTTAGGTCAATTTCTGGGCTCTCTGTTCTGTTTCAGTGGTCTATATGTCTGTTCCTGTACTAGTACCAGGCAGTTTTGAGAACTGTGGCTTTGTAATATAGTTTGATTCTGGTATTGTGATTCCTCCAACTTTGTTCTTCTTTCTCAGGATTGCTGCAGCTATTCTGGGTATTTTTTTATTCCAGATGAATTTTTGCAGAGTCTGTTCAAATCTCTGAAATATGTTGTTGATATTTTAATGGGAATTGCATTGAATCTGTAGACTGCTTTGGGTAGTACTGACATCTTAATGATGTTGATTGTACCAATCCATGAACATAGTATTTTCTTCCATTTGTTTATGTCTTACTCTATCTCTTTTTTTCAATGTCCTGTTGTTTTCCAAGTACAGCTCTTTTATGAAATTGCTTTCCAGGCCATTTCATAAAGGTAAATAAAATTTATCTTACAACATCATATAGCCACCATACTACTCAACTTGATCATCCACCAATTTGTTTCACAGACATGAGTCCAAATGATTCCTGGCTAGGTCCACAAATCTAATCCAGAAAGAAGGAAAGAATCAGAGACAGAGACAAAGAGCAAAAGAGAGAGGAAGGAAGAAAAGAGAAGGGGAGGAAAAAAGAAGAACAATTTTTATCCTACAACTCAGAATATTCTTGAAAATGGAGTTTTGAAATGAATTTTATGTTGGGAGAAGCTGGGGAAAGGTAGAGGGTACTATTCTGCATTTTCCTGTGAATCTATAATTATTTCAAAATAAAAAGGTTTAGACACTCTGGGGTGGCCGGCACAGGCACAGAGACCATGACATCTTGAAGAACAGGACTGCCTGCAACTAGGACCCTAGCCTCACCACCACCCAATCTGGTCTCAGACACAAGCCAGAACCCTACAACCTCTCAAGACAAAGATCTGCAGACCCACAGACACCAAGACTCCAGACATCCTGGCCGCAGATTACTGTGAGTCATGGAGCCCATCCTCCTCCCCGCCAGCTCACTGTGGTGGCATAGAACCCACCAGACCCTGCTCTGCTAAAACAGGCTTTCTGCCAATACAAGCGGCTCCATGACTTAACTTTGACTCTGAGCACAGTGCAGGAGGTCTGTTTCCCATGGTGCAGGAGTGGGCCTCCTACCGACACTGGGCAGCTGTGCAACCCTGCCCCCGAAGCAGACCGAGGACCCTGTTTCTCCATGCTAGAGGTAGCAGTGAGCACCAGCGAGTTGACTCTTGGCATGCACATGTGGGGACTTTGTTTCTCATCCTGTGCGCACAGGATCCCTCCCTGATTCTCAGTGAATGCACACTGAGTGCCTATGACTACAATTCTTGGCACATGCACACACAGGGACCCTGATTCATGGCGCGAGGCCTCACCAAGTGACAGAGACTCCAATACTCAATTCTTGGCACATGCACGTGGGGTCTCTGACTCCTGACGTATGTCTGCAGGTACTTTACTTCAGCATGGCGCACGCAGAGTGCCTGATTCTAGGTGCACACACGAGGCTGCACTGAGCACTGATGAGTCTGATTCTTGGGGTGCATGGCTCCCACTGACCCAAAGCGGCCACACGTCTCAGTGTTGGAGCTCTTCAGTGACACTACACACGGCTCAGGCCCCCGCAACTCGGCATTTGGACCTTATGGTGATAGTTAGAATGGGGAGACAGCAAAAACAATCTTAAGAGAAAGAAAAATAGGAATCACCAAGAAAGGAAATAAGTGAAACTGAGGCATGTGATATGACAGAAAAAGAATTTGGCGTAATGGTCATACAGTTCATAAACGGGATGGATGAGCAAATCAACAACCTATGCAAAATCAGAAAGAAATCAAAAGTGATATAGCTACAATCAAAAACACTATGCAAGGTTTCAACAGTAGAACAGAAGAAGCAGAGGACAGAATTAGTGAGTTAGAAGATAAGGTATAGAAACAAGCCCAATCTGAAAACCAATTAGAGAAAAAAAAAATTAAAAAGCAGGAGAGCCTAAGGGAGCTTTGGGACAACACAAAATGAAGTAAGGTATGTATAATAGGAGTGCCAGAAGAACAAGAGCAGCAAGGATTAGATAATCTATTTGAAGAAATAATGACAGAAAACTTGCCTGATATGGGGAAGAAAAAAGTGGCACAAGTAGAGAGTCCCAAGCAAGATGAATCCCAAAAGACCCACACCAAGACACGTAATAATTACAAAATAAAAAGGCTTAAAAATAAAGATCTTTAAAAAGAGGCAGAATTTCAAAAGGAAAATGGGGGGAGGAAATGAAAAATATTCTGAATGGGTAAAAAAGGACAATGTAATTCACATTACAGGAATCACACTAGCCCAGAGAAGCCATAAATTTCACTCCAGGGTAAAAAAGGAAAATAAAGTAGAAAAGGTAACAGGAGTCAGATTGTGGAGTCCTGGTTGTCAAATTAAAGAGTTTGGAATTTACACTGTATACAATGGGGTACTTTTGGGAAACTTGTTAATAATGCATGAGAAAAATCTAAACAGGGCTTCTGAAAGATTAATATGACAGCAATATAGAGGATGAACTGGAAGGAAGAGCCAGCCTAAAGACATAAAGACCAGTGACTATTGCAATAGCCCAGGCAAGGTGGGATGTTAAGGGTTGGTAACAGAACTAGACCATACAGGACTTAATAACTTAATATTATTGAATTGTCTATAGAAAGCCATATCTAGAATTCATTCTGAGCTCTATATCATGTTTACAATTAAGAAATCTCTTCTCTGAAACACTCAAAGGGAAAAGTCTTAATATTTCAATCTTTATTAGCAGGCTTATAATAATAATGACGAAAAGACAGTCATAGCTGTATCTATATCCAACAAAACAAAACAAAAAAGGTCTTACAGCCTGGGATGTGACCCTTGAGGCAAAAGCATTGGAGGCTCTCTAGTCTTCTGGGAAAAGTCCCCCCAGGGCTTGCTGGCTCAGCTCCTTCCACCTGCTGCAGGAGGAAGCCTCATTATAATAGCAAAGTTCTGTTGAAGAGCCCCCTGAGGTCCTGAACAAAGTGTAGTGTCTCTAATGTCCTGCCTTCAGAAAGCAATCACTTACGGAGAATGGGTAAGACACTGACTGCTGACACACAGGAAGATTCGAAGGAAGATCCAGGGCTTTATGACAGAATAAGCCAACCACGCAACTGAGGAAATGTCTGTCGAGGGCACACTGTGTACTGGATACTGATGACCAGGGATGATTAAAACAGTCCTGCTTTCAAAGCTAGTCTGTTGGGGAGATACACACAAAAAGTAACATACTACAAAATGGTAAGTGCTATTGCAGAGGTGTGTAAGAGATGCTGTGAGGCTAACAGCAGCAGATAAATATTTATGAAGTACTTAGTATACATACAAGCCATAGTCAAAGCATTTTTCCTATATTAATTCACTTAATCCTCACACTAAAACCAGTATTATCCACTTTTGACAGATTAGAAAATGGAAGCACTGATAGGTTAAACAGTATTATCCCACGTCTACAGCTACGGTATTAACCAAGGCAGACTAGCTCCTAACTAAGAAATTTTAACTACATACTATGTTGCCTCTTAAGGAACTAATGTTGCCTGGAAAGATGAGTAAGGCTAAAGAGAGAAGAAGAGAGTAGATAATATATTTGGACCACAACTGAAAGATGACCAGGAATTTACCAGACAGACAAGGCATCTGGGGTGAAGAGCTGGGTGTTAATCTGCAGAGTGATTGAGGAGGCAGCACTCTAAACAAAAAAAACTGCAGGAGCAGCATTAACAGGGAAGGGACAAAGGCATGAGCACACCGCACAATCAGAGAATAGCCGGCAGTCTAACCTACTCACAAGTGTGGGACTCCTAAGTCCCAGGCACAGAGATGAGCGCTGAAGAGAAGGCTGTGCTGCTATGGGCTTGCAGACTTTACGTTTTAGGGACCAGGACACATCGGAGGGACTGACTGCGGAGTGATCTGAGCAGACCGCCTTCCATAAAGACAAATCTGGACGGAAGGTGAAAGGTGGCCCCAAGGCCAGGAGATCAATTAGGAAGTTTTACAATAACTCTGTCAAAAAATTATGAGGAATGTGATGCAAACAGCTGCTTATGAAGTAAAATCAACAGTATTTAGTGACAAACTGCATGTATAGGGTAAAGAAGAAAAAAAAACCAGAAAAGCTAATTGTGAGGCTCTTGTTCTAGGCGAAGCAAGGCAAAAGAAGGATCAATTTCCAGAAATAATAACAATATCCCTATATTTATTGAGCTACTAGAGGCCAGTGCACAAAATTCATGGATGAGGGTGGGGGGCATTGTCCCTCAGCCCAGCCTGTATACCCTCTCCAATCTAGGACCCCTCTCACAATCCAGGACTGCTGGCTCCCAACTGCTTGCCTGCCTGTCTTCCTGATTGCCCTTAACTGCTTCTGCCTGCCAGCCTGATCACCCCCTAAACATTTCCCTACCAGTCTGATTGATGCCCAACTGCTCCCCTGCAAACCCAATTGCCCCTAGCTGCCTTCCCCTGCAGGCCTGGTCACCCCTAAATGCCCTCCCCTGCAGGCCTGGTCACCCCTAACTGCCCTTCCCTACAGGCCCAGTCACCCCCAACTTACTTCCTCTGGTGGCCTGGTCACCCCTAACTGCCCTCCCCTGCAGACTTGATCGCCCCCAACTGCCCTCCCTTGAAGGCCTGGTCCCTCTCAACTGCCCTCCCCTGCTGGCCATCTTTGGTGGCCATCTTGCGTCAACATGGGGGCAAGATCTTTGACCAGCTAGGAACAGCCATCTTGTGTGTTGGAGTGATGGTCAATCTGCACATCAATCTTTTTATTAGACAGGATAGAGGCCTAGTGCACAGATGGGGGGCAGCTGGTTTGCCCTGAAGGGTGTCCTGGATCAGGGTGGGGGTTCCCTTGGGGCATAGGGTGGCTTGGGCGAGAGGCCTGTGGTAGTTTGCAGGCTGGCCACGCCCCTTGGAGACCCAAGTGGAGGCCCTGGTATCTGGGATTTATTTATCTTCTGCAATTGAAACTTTGTAGCTTTGAGCAGAGCCAAGCCTCTTGCTTGCTCCGTGGGGGCAGCCATTTCTGTTGGGATTTTTATCTTCTATAATTGAACTTTGTAGCATTGAGTGGAGGCCTGTGACCACCAGGGTGGTGGAAAGCTTGGCTTCCTCCATCACCGGGGAAACCCAAGCCTTCTTTCTGCTCTCTCCGTGGCTGCAGCCATCTTAGTTGGGGGTTAATTCGCATACTTGCTCCTGATTGGCTGGCGGTGTGGCTTAAGGATGTGGCTGGTGGGTGTAGTGGAGGTTCAGTCAATTTTTCATATTACTTTTATCAGATAGGATTATAAAACCGCACTATGCCAAAAACTTTTACAAGATCTAGTTTAATATTAATAAGGTAAGTTCTATTATCACCCTTTCAAGAATGGAGAAATTGAGGCTTAAAGAAAATAAGCAATTTATTTAAGGCCACAGTCACTAGGCATTGAAGCAAAGAAACAGCCCTCAGATAGAAGTCTGCAAATGTAATTTCTGACAGACAGCTGAGCATCCTGATGTAGACTTCAGGTAAGCTGGGAGACCTTGAGATACACAGTTATAACATCAACACAACTATACTTTTAGTACTATTCCTAGTGTTGGTATTCATTAAGTAGTTAATGTAAATGGGACACTATTTAAATATTTTACATGCATTATTTCATCTAATCCACACAATCCTGAGGAAGGAACCACTATTCTCATTCTTATTTCAGAGAGAAAGAGAGAGGGAGACAGAAATAGAAGCATTAATGATGAGAATCATTAATCAGCTGCCTCGTACATGCCCCCTGCTGGGGACCAAGCCTGCAACTCTGGCCTGTGCCCAGACCAGGAACAGAACCGTGACATCCTGGTTCATAGGTCGACACTCAACCACTGAGCCTCACCAGCCCGGCTATTTTCACTCTTACAGAGAAAGAAACAGAGAGATGAAGCATCTCATTCAAATCTCTCAGACATAAAACCCTATATAATCCTATATAATAAAAGCATAATATTCAAATCAACCAAACAGCCGAACAGCTGAAAGACCACGCGGACCACCATCCGGGACCACGCTGTGACGCCCACTCGCACCAGGCCAGCCTTGGCAGGTGCAATGCAATTGGTCAGGGGCTCAGTCATCACCCCATGATCGTCCTACAGTGGGAGGCCCAGGCTACCGGCTGACAGGGCAATCAATTGGAGGGCTTCACGATCACCCCAAAGAGAGAGGCCCAGGCCATCAACTGGTGGGCTGCAGTGGGTTGGTGAAGCCTTCCTCTGCGAGGGAAGCTCAGGTCCCAGATGCCAGTGGCCAGAGGGAAGCTGGTGCTAGCAGCCAAGGGAAGTAAGGCCTACTCTTACATGAATTTCGTGCATTGGGCCTCTAGGCTATATATACATAAAAGGCTAATATGCAAAGTGTCCCCACAAGAGATTGACCAGGAGTTTTATCGCTTGCTATGACGTGCACGGGACAGCGTGGAATGAAAGAATGTTCCTGACCAACAGCCAGCAGCCAGGGAAGGAAGATTATGGCCAGCAGCCAGAAGGCCCTGATCACCGGCCAGGCCTAGAGACCCTACTCATCCATGAATTTCGTGTGCTGAGCCTCTAGTCCTATATAATAAAGAGCTAATATGCAAATGGTCATCACACAATCATGTCATCATGTCATCATGCCATCACACCGGGGCTGGGGACCTGAGGCCAGGCCAGGGGATCTGAGGCCATGCCCCCAACCCCAGTGCCAAGGCTAGGGGACTGGAGGCCAGGTTGGGGGACCAGAGGCTGCACCAGGGGACCTGAGGCTATGCCCCCCACCCAGCGAGGCTTGTCAGGGGACCTTAGGCTGTACCCCCTGCCCAGTGCCAGGCCAGGGGCCTTGAGGCTCCAACCCCAGCCAATGTGGGGCTTGATAGGGATGGGGCTAGCTGGGTCTGGGTCTCCAGTAATTTTAAGGCACACATGGGTGAGTGGGGACTTGATTCTGGGTCTCATGGCGTGCCTCAGATACTGACAGGAGGAAGATTTGAGATTTCCATATACATTTTACTAATTTTCTTTCATCTCTGACACTTCTATTATAGAGAAAGATCAAACAGCAATATTAAAATATTTCCTCTATTTATTCCCCTTTTAATGTGCATGAATTTCATGCACCAGGCCATTAGTAATGAAATAAGATTCAAATGCAGATCTTTTTTATCTGGAGGAGGGAAGAAAAGAGAAAGTGGGGAGAAAGAATTCTAGGGACTTAATTCAAAAGACTCTAGTTACAAAGAAAGCAGAGAAACACCTGTATAAGATTAACATGGTGTAGGAAAGAACAGGAGGGAAAGAAGTAGTGAACTTTTTCCTCTAGGTTTTGTGAATCACATACTGTCCCATATTTTTGCTTCTTTTTTTAAACAACACTTTAAAAGACGTAAAAAGCATTTTAGCTGGTTTATATAAAAACGAGGCCACAGATTTGAGCAGTCGGCAGTAGCTTCCCAACCCCTTCTTAGAGCATGATGGTTCAGAGCAGACTCTGAGCCAGCTACTCACTATGGAGGTACCCTTGTACAAGTCACTTAACTCCCCTAGGTCTGAGTTCCTTACCTGTGAAAGGGGATAACAATAGCAGCTACCTTGTAGGTTGTTGAAAGAAGTAAACACAAGTAAAGCACTTACTATTTAGAGAAAAGCTGTATCAATAAGTGGGATTTGTTAGAGGGTGGGCAGACTGAAGAGAGTCATCAGAGGAGATATATTACATAGAAAAGGAATCACTTTGTTTAAAGTCCCCAAGAAGAAATGGAGGAATGGGATCAGAACAGTACAGGTGAAAGCAGAGACAGGCTCCGTCCCACCTGCTGAGGAAAGTATAAACTGGTCTGGAGACCAGCCTGCCAACTTTTATCAAAATTTCAAATGTGCACATCTTTTGAGCTTTTCACCTCTTCTGAAATGTGGCTGTGTATGCATACCCAAGCAAGTATAAAGCTATGAATGCAGTGCTAGTAAAAGTGGAAATAACATAGAAGTCCATTAATAGAGGGAAGGTAAATAAAGTCACGCACACCTATACAGTGGAATCCTACAGAACTGTTTAAAAGAAAGAGAAATATGCTGGCATGGAAAGATTTCTATAATTTATTTTTTAATTAAACTTTTTTTATTTTGATATAATTGCAGAGTCATATGTAGTTGGAAGAAATAAAAAAGAGAAATCCCATGTACCCTTTATCTAATTTTCCTCAATGGTGACATCTTATAAAACTAAAGTTCAATATTATGAATTAATTTTAATATAAAAAATTGAACAGCTTGCAAATTTCCCTTCTGTATATTTTAAGCATCCATACAGTTTGTACATGTACACAAGACATACATTTAATTGCTAGGAGTTGATACCGCTGAGTACTGAAGGAAGAAAATGGAGGCAGGCAATTTAAAATAAATAGAGGTGCTGATTCTTTCAATCAAGCAGATCTGATGTTCAGAGCAGAGGGGGCGAAGGAAGATCACACTGAAAGCTTCCATCTCCTCCATTAAGGGGAAGGGAGACTGATGTATTCTGTCACAGCCTACCACTCATTGCGGGCGCTGTTCTACACGCTAGACAATCAAAAATTAACCAGACAGGTGTGACCTCTGACCTCAAGAAACCTGGGAAGGTGAACATTAACCAGAAATTACACAATCAAGATTACCATTACAGTACAGCAGAGCAATTTAGAACCTGACAGCCTGGGTTCAAATCTCAACAATGGTACCAAATGGCTGAGTGGCTTCGCTTCAGTTCCCTCATTTATAAAACAGGTTCCATTTATTCACCCACCTGTCTAACCCACGGGCCGCTCTGAGGACTGAAAAACATCTATGTGCACAGAACGGTGTCTAGCACACAACCACTCAGATGTTTGCTGTTGCTGTTACTCTCATTACTATTAATTATTTCACGAGGAATCCAATCTGTCTTCAGGCAACTGGAAAGTCAGCAAGAGCTTCTCTGGAGAAAGTGACATAGAGGTTAAGTCGCAAAGATGAATATTAATTAAATGCCAAAAGAGAAAAACCGTCTGGCAGAGGGATGAACATAGCCAAAGACCTATGCTATGAATAAACTTGGCATATGAAGCATCTGCAAAAAGGCCAGTAAGGCTCTGAAAGGAGAGAGGAGGCTGAAAAACAGGGCATGTTGAACTTTAAGAATTTTACCTTTATCTGAATAATAAAAGGTATTACATCAGAAATAACATAAGGGATTTGTCAGTTGGGTGTGTTTTTAAAAATCACTTTCCTGGGGCTGGGGGTTTTCTGTAATGAAGGGAGATGAACCTGAGTTTATAAAAAAAAAAAAAATGGGTAAATATTTAGAAAGAACAGTCATCCTGCTGACAAAGAAAATAAATCAACTACAGCCAGGTAAGAAGACTACTACTAAAGAGAGTAACAAGCATAGGCAAGGGTAGAAGTCATGAATTAGTTAGAGAATCAATGATTCAACCACTTCCTCAGGCTCCAGAACACAGAGGATGGACAGTATTGTTAACCCACAGCTGGAGCCTGCATGGCACTGGGAGAAGAACGAAGGTGCAGGGGAACTGAGGACACTCGGACTCACTGACAGTGACCAACTACAGTGTCCACAGGGCATACATAAAGTGATGCCAGAAAGGATGTCACAAACTTGAAGGCAGGGGCGATCTAAGAGGCTGGAAGCCTCAGTGAGGTCTGAGAATAACCTCAGCAAATGGCAAAACTGGCAAGACAGGAAACTGCTCATTTCAGAGGTAGAAGTCACACCATAGGCAATGTGTTCTTTAAGTATCTGGATTAAAACAGAGATGCCTTGCCGAGACCGGTTTGGCTCAGTGGATAGAGCGTCGCACTGCGGACTGAAGGGTCCCGGGTTCGATTCCGGCAAGGGCATGTACCTTGGCTGCAGGCACATCTCCAGTATGGGGCGTGCAAGAGGCAGCTGATCGATGTCTCTCTCCCATCGATGTTTCTAACTTTCTATCCCTCTCCCTTCCGCTCTGTAAAAAATCAATAAAATATATTTTAAAAAAAAAAAACAGAGATGCCTTACTAAAAATAAATCTTAACCCATTCATTTAGCCAAATAATGTTCAAGGACTTACCTGATTTTCCTGACTAAAGCTCTTAGACAAATATAGAAGAAAATTTTCTTAATTTGATTATTTGTCACAACTGGAGAGCAAGCACCATGGAACCAAAAACTGAAAGAAAGTATTTGCAAAGCATGTATCTAATGAAGGATTGGTATCCAAAATATACCAGGAACTCTTAAAACTCAACAAGAAAACAAAAAGACCCAATTTAAAAATGGGCAAAAGGTCTGAATGCCACCAAAGAAGCCGCACAGACAGCAAATAAGCTCATGGAAAGCAGCTCAACATCATGTCATTAGAGAACTGCAAATTAAAACAAGTTACCACACTATATACCTACTAGAAGAGCAAAGTCCGAAATGCTGACAACAGCGAATGCTGACAAAAAGGTGGAACAGGAACTCGCATTCACTGGCTGGTGGAAATGCAAAATAGCACAATCACTATGGAAGACAGTTTCACAATTTCTTATGAAACTAAACATACTCTTAACATACGATAGAGCACTTATGCTTCTATATTTACCCACATGAGTTAAAAAAATTAGGTCTACAAAATATCAACACCAGGATGTTCATAGCAGCTTTCTCCATGACTGTCAAAACTTAGAAGCAAAACTTGGAAGCAATCAAAATGTTCTACAATAGGTGAGTGGATAAATAAACTCGGGCACATCCAGACTATAGTATATTATTCAATTACAAAAAAAATTAACCATGGCCAGGTAGCTCAGCTGGTTAGAGCATCATCCCCATACACCAAGATTGTGGGTTCAATCTCCAATCAGACACATATAAAAAGCAACTAATGAATACATAAATAAGTGGAACAACAAATCAATGTTTCTCTTTCTCTCTCTCTTTCTCTATAATCCAATAAATTAATAAAATAAAAATAAATAAAACTTATGAACTGTTTATTTTTCTTTAGGAAAAAAAATGAGCTATCAAGCCATGAAAAGACATGGATGAACCTTAAATAAATATTGCTAAGTGAAAGAAGTCAACCTGAAAAGGCAGCATATTGGGTATTTCCAACTATATGACATTCTGGAAAAGGTAAAATTATGGAGACAATAAAACGGTCCATATTTGCCCTAACTGGTTTGGCCCAGTGGCTAGAGTGTCGACCTGCAGACTCAAGGGTCCCAGGTTTGATTCCAGTCAAGAGCATGTACATTGGTTGCAGGCACATAACCAGTAGGGAGTGTGCAGAAGGCAGCTTATCTATGTTTCTCTCCCATTGATGCTTCTAACTCTCTATCCATCTCCCCTCCTCTCTGTGAAAAAAAATCAATAAAATGTATTTTTTAAATGGTCCATATTCGATAGGGTTTGGGGAAGGAAGAAGGTTAATAGGTAGAGTATAGGAAGTTTCTAAGGCAGTAAAACTATTATATGAGGTCCTATAATAGTATATACATGACATTATGCATTTTTCCAAACCAATATAACTGTACAAGATAAAATGTGGACCCCAATGTGAACCATGGATTTAGTTAATAATTATGTATCAATATGCAAGATGTTATTATTTGGGGAAACTGGGGAGAGAGGGGGCGGTAGGAGGTATATGAGAATAATATATACTTTCTGATAAATTTTTCTGTAAACCTAAAACTGCTCCAAAAAATAAAGTATATTAATTTAAAACAAAAAACTAAAGGCATCACTATTTGATGTCCGCTATTGGGGAGGAAATACAAAGATTAAAGTTGCAAACTCTTGCTTTTTTACTTATTGGTTGTGTCACTATGGACAAAGTATAAACTTCGCTAAATCTCAATTTCTTCCCTGGTAAATTGGGGATAAAAATCATTGTGGAGTTAAGATTAAATGAGCTCAGACATGTAAAGTACTAAGAAAAGTTACTAGAACAAATCCAGTATTCAATAAATATTCATCCCTGTGACTTAAAGGTCTGTAAGCCTATAAATCAACAAGGCCTGGGGGCTTGTCAGAAATGCAAACTCTGAGAACCAACTACAGAATCTGCATTTTTATAAGACCCCCCTACGTCTGTGGTCGGCACACTCATTAGTCAACAGAGCCAAATATCAACAGTACAATGACTGAAATTTCTTCTGAGAGCCAAATTTTTTAAACTTAAACTTCTTCTAAAGCCATTTCTTCAAAATAGACGGGCCCAGGCTGTGGTACTTTTTAGAGGAGCCACACTCAAGGAGCCAAAGAGCCACATGTGGCTCGCGAGCCGCAGTTTGCCGACCACAGCCCTGGGTAATTTCTATAAAATTGAGAAGCATTGTATCAGGTGGTATTACTGACAAAGCTATTCTTCAACATTGCCACTAAAAAAGGAGAAATCCAAATTATTATTTGCTGATGATTATAATAGTATTAGGGGCCCGGTGCACGAAATTCGTGCACTGGGGGGGAGGGGTCCCTCAGCCTAGCCTGCCCCCTCTCACATACTGGGAGCCCTCAGGTGATGTCCTACTGATAGCTTAGGCCCATTCCCCACAGGGAGCAGGTCTTAGCCACAGTCTGGCCTCCCTTTGTGGGAGGCGACTGGGCTGATCAGGGAAAGGCACCAGCCCCATCACCCCACTGCTGCAGCCATTGCCAGTCACTGCAGCCACCAAGGTGTTTTCATCAACCCAGACTCCGGTCCCTTCACCATGAAAAAATGACAACTTTCTTTAGGCATTTTCAAGATGTGTCTTTCATAGGATATAACATTTCTTTATTTTTCTTTTTTTTATCCTCACCTGAGGATATGTTTCCATTGATTTTTAGAGTGTGGAAGAGAAAGGGAAAGACAGAGAGAAACATCAGAGTGAGAGGAACACTTTGATTGGTTATCTCCAGCATGAGCCCTGACCTGGAACCTAGCCAGGGAAGAGCCTGCAACCTAGGAGCATGCCCTTTATCAGAATTGAACCCGGACCCTGCGGTTGGCAAACCTAGGCATTATCGACTGAGCCAAACTGCCTAGGGAAAGATATGATATTTCTTAGCCCTCCAGCAGCAGACCTTTGTTTTTTACTCCAGGAGTGTGGGGGAAGAACCCTAGATTACTTTTTTGGATTCTTATACCTAAGTTACTAAGAATATTACCAGTGGCATACAGGGAGCTTAGCCAATGAGCAGTCAGAAAAAGTGTTTCCTCTACAGTTCATATCTATCTCCTCTGATCTCTGGCTCCACCCCTGCCAAGGCACAAAGCCTCTGGCCCTGGGCATGGGACCCCCAGTTAGCTGCAATTGCCCTGCTCCAGCCCGGCCAAGGCCCCAAACCTCTAGTCAAGGATCCAAGGCTCAGGTCTAGGACAGGGGACCCCCAGCGCTCTTGATCACCCTGCTCTGCCCCCAGCCAAGTCCCCAAGCCTCTGGCCAAGGATCCAAGGCTCGGGTCTAAGGCAGGGGACCCCCAGAGCACTTGATCGCTCTGCTCCAAGGATCGGGCCCTGGGCAGTTGACCCCCAGCACGTGCAATCGCCCTGCTTCACCCCCGGCCAAAGCTACAAGCCTCTGTTTGAAGATCAGGCCCTGGGCGGGGAACCCCCAGGGGGTAGGATCTCCCTGCTCCCCCCAGGGCCAAGGCCGCAAGCCTCTGGCTGATGCTCTTTGAGGCTGGGGCCCTGGGTGGTTGACCCCAGCAGGCACGATCACCCTGCTGCCTCTGTTTGAGGCTCAGGCCCTGGGCAGTTGACCTCCAGCCTGGGGTGTGCCCTGCCGAACACCGCCCCACCCTCCCACTCCTGATTGGCTGGTAGCGTAGCGAAGGTACGGTAATTTGCATGTTTCTCTTTTATTAGATAGGATGCTTTTAGAAAGAGACCGATCAATTGTAATAGTTAATGAATTTTGAAACATACTCTAAAGTGACAGTAATTAAAACACGTAGAACAAGTACAAATAAATACCCTTTATTAAGAAGCATATGTTAACAATACCATTTCAAATAAGTAGGTAAATGATAAAAACTATTAGGACAAATGACTATTAATTTTTTAAAATCAGACCCTGTATACTGAAAATACATTGCAAGTGGACTAAAAACCAAAATATTAAAAACAAATTTATGAAGTACTAGAAGAAAATATAAAATATTTTTAATGTTTTGGTGAGGACCAATCTTTCTAAGCATACCTTAAAAAACAAAAGTCATATTGGAACAGTAATTTTAAAGAAAAAATAAACATCTTATATGACAACTAGAAGCACAGTACATGAAATTCATGCATGGGGCAGTGTGTCCCTCAGCCCAGCCTACACCCTCTCCAATCTGAGACCCCTCGAGGGATGTCTGACTGCCCATTTAGGCCCAATCCCAGTAAGATCGAGCCTAACTGGGCAGTCGGACATCCCTCTCACAATCCAGGACTGCTGGCTCCCAACTGCTCCCCTACCTGCCTTCCTGATTACCCCTAACTGCTTCTGCCTGCCAAGCCTGATCACCCCCTAACCACAGCCCTGCCAGCTTGATTGATGCTTAACTGCTCCCCTGCCAGCCAGATTGCCCCTAACTGCCCTCCCCTGCAGGCCTAGTCACCCCTAATTGCCCTCTCCTGCAGGCTGGGTCCCCCCCAACTGCCCTTCCCTGAAGTCCCGGTTACCCCCAACTTCTCTCTTCTGCCAGCCTGGTCACCTCTAACTTCCCTCCCCTGCAGGCTTGATCACTCCCAACTGCCCTCCCTTGCAGGCCTAGTCCCTCCCAACTGCCCTCCCCTGCTGACTTGATCATCCCCAACTGCCCTCCCCTGTGGCAGCCATCTTGTGTCCACATGGGGGCAGCCATCTTGTATGTTGGAGTGATAGTCTATTTACATATTACTCTTTTAATAGATATAACAAAAGTTAAAAACTAAGACAAATGATAAGTGGAGAACAATACTTACACTATATGTAACAAAGGCTTAACACAACATGTTTTTAAAGGTCTTTTACATGAATAAGAAGACAAAATAGATTTATATACTCAAGATGCAGATACTGAATTCCAAAAACTGTAGTTGAACAAAATAAATCCCCCAAAATCCACCTGCAAAAATTTGCATGTGCACAGAAAAACATATGGAAGAACATATACCAAACTATTAAAAGACTTTCATTTTTTTCTTATGAACTGAACTTTTCACAATGAACATGCTTTTTTCTTTACTTTTGTTTAACTATTAAAAAAATTAAATTTTACTGGGGTGACATTGGTCAACATGAACATATAGTTTTCATGTGTGAATTTCTTTTTTTTTTGTATTTACTTTTTTTTTTAATATGTTTTATTGATTTTTTACAGAGCAGAAGGGAGAGGGATAGAAAGTCAGAAACATCGATGAGAGAGAAACATCGATCAGCTGCCTCTTGCACACCCCCTACTGGGGGTGTGCCCGCAGCCAAGGTACATGCCCTTGCCGGAATCAAACCTGGGACCCTTCAGTCCACAGTCCGACGCTCTATCCACTGAGCCAAACCGGTCTCGGCTCATGTGTGAATTTCTAAGTTACAAGATCTGTATATAGCACCCTGTGCCCACCACCCAAAGTCAAGTCTTCTCCTGTCGCCTCATATTAGGACCCCCTTCTCTCCCCACCCCCAACAACCACCACACTGCTGTTTGTGTTCATAAGTTTCAGTTCTATATCCCATGAGTGAAATCATATGGTTCTTAGCTTTTTCTGACATTCCACTCAGCATAATGTTCTCAAGGCCCATCTATGTTGTTGCAAATGGCGCTATTTCACCCTTTCTGATAGATGAGTAGTATTCCACTGTGTGTGCGGACCACATCTTCCTCATCCAGTCCTCTTTTGAGGGCACTTTGGCTGTTTCCATGTCTTGGCCACCGTGTAGTGCTGCAGTGAACACGGGGCACATATATCTTTGTGAACACAGGACTTATCGAGTTTTTCGGGTATATACCCAAGGAGAGGGATTGCTGGGTCATATGGTAGCTCTATTCTTAATTTTTTGAGGAATCACCAGACTGCTTTCCATTGTAGCTATACTAGTCTGCATTCCCACCAGCCGTGAATGAGGGTTCCCTTTTTCCCACAACCTCTCCAACACTTGTTATTGTTTGTCTTGTTGATAATGGCCATTCTAACAGGTGTGAGGTGGAATCTTATTGTAGTTTTGATTTGCATTTTCCTAATTGCCAGTGAGGTGAAACATCTTTTCATGTATCTATTGGCTATTTGTATGTCTTCTTGGGAGAGGTGTATTTTCAGGTCCTCTGACACCACTTTTTGATTGGATTGTTTATTTGTTTTATATTTTTTGAAAATTAAACCTTTGTCGAAGCTACTGTTTGCAAATATCATCGCCCATCTAGTTAGCTGCCTATATATCTTGTTGTCCATTTCTTTTGCTGTGCAGAAGCTCTTCAGTTTTATATAGTCCCATTCATTTATTTTTGCCTTCACTTCCCTTGCCTTTGAGGTCAAGTCTATAAAATGTTCTTCTCTGCCACCATACATTTGGTACCTATATTTTCTTCTATGTAACTTATAGTTTCCAGTCTTATGTTTAGATCTTTGATACATTTTAAATTACTTTTTGTACATGGAGACAAATTAATCTAGTTTTATTTGTTTGCATGTGACTTTCCAGCACCATTTATTGAAGACACTATCTTTACTCCATTGTGTGTTTCTGGCTCCTTTGTCAAAAATTATCTATTCATATTCATGTGGTTTTACAGCTGGGCTCTCTATTCTGTTCCATTGATCTGTGTGTCCGTTTCTCTGCCAATACCATGCTGTTTTGATTACCATAGCTCTATGGTATAATCTGAAGTCAGGTAGCATGATACCTCCAACTTCATTTTTTTGTTTTTGTTTTTTTAGGATTGCATTGGCTATTCTGGGTCTTTTATGGTTTCATACAGATCTGATGATTTCTCATTCTAGTTCTTTAAAAAAGAACTAGGATTTTGATGGGTATTGCATTAAATCTGTATATTGCTTTGGGTAATAAGCATTTGATAAGATAAACCATCCACTTATGATTAAAACTCTCAATAAAATAGGAATAGAAGGAAAGTATCTCAACATAATAAAGGCCATATATGATAAGCTCTCAGCCAGTATTATACTCAAGGGTGAAAAACTGAAAGCTTTTCCCCTAAGATCAGGAATATGACAAGGATTCCACTCTCACCACTCTTATTCAACACTAGAGACCCTACGCATGAAATTCATGCATGGGTAGAGTCCCTAGGGCTGGCGGTTGATCAGGGCCAATCTGTGAGAAGACTGGTGGGGCAAACGGGGGACAGGAGGTGGAATTCTGCTGGCACCTGCCTTGGCTGGCCTGGAGCCTGTGTGCTGAAGGCAGCTCCTGCATTAAGCGTCTACCCCCTGGTGGTCAGTGCACATCATAGCGACCAGTCATTCCACCAGTCATGTCGCTGTTTGGTCAATTTGCATGTTAGGCTTTTATTATATAGGATAGTACTGGAAGTCCTAGCCAGAGCAATAAGGCAAGAGAAAGAAATAAAAAGCATCCAAATAGGAAATGAAGAAGTCAAATTGTCACTTTTTCCAGATGACATGATGCTGTATATAGAAAACCCAAAAGACGCCACCAAAAAACTACTAGAAACAATAAACAAATACAGTCAAGTTGCAGGATACAAAACCTATGATGTGCAAAAATCCATTGCCTTTCTATATACCAGCAACAAAACTTCAGAAAAAGAGAGAGAAAAAACAATTCCTTTTGCAATAGCAACCAAAATAATAACATATCTAGGAATAAACTTAACAAAGAATGTGAAAGCCCTATATACTGAAAATTACAAAGCATTATTGAAAGAGATTGAAAAAGACACAACAAAACGGAAAAATATCTATCCCGTGTTCATGGATTGGAAGAATCAACAGAGTTAAAAAAAATTTTTTTGAATGATAGTTTTACCTTAAATGGCTAATACTTTCAATAAGAATCACAAATTTCATGGTTTGCCCAACAATTACTTAACCTCAAAATCTTGGAAAATATATCCTCACATTATCAAAAGTCTCCTCTAAGAATACTTTAAGTAAAAATATGCCAACTTTTGACTTCTCCAAATGGGCCACTGTAATTCAATTTCTAGTGGTCCTCTGTTCAAAGGCAGTTACAACCTTATTTCAAATGTAAAATGTCTAAACCAGACAAGAAACTTAGCAAAACTATACAAAATATTGAAATGGGACCCACATGTACAAACACGCCTACTAGTAACAGACAGCAACTTTTGAAGAGTCACTGCGAAGTAATTCCATATTCACTAGTTTCAATTCTGAACCATTTCTGGGTCACTAAGCTGGGGAAAAATTGTCACCACTGAATAAATGTGGAAAAAGTACATACCCTCAAGAAGACTGCCAATGCAGGCTTTTTCCAAAAAAGTGGTTCAGAAACACAGCAAAAACTTTGTATAGGGATCATGTTAATTCCCTCAACGACCCTTTGGAAACTACTGGAAATAAATGACTTAAAAGTAAAACAATGAGAAAAGACCTTTTTTAAATCTCATATATCACAAGCACATAAAGTACTAAAGTTAGAAAATTAAATTATTTTGCTCTGGATGAATTAGAAATTAGCTTTATTGTTTCTTATAATGCACAGAGAAATTTTCAGCTGCTAAAATGAATTATATAATTACTTAGAGGGTTTTCTATTACTTAAACTTAACAACATGTATTATATGTAGATTTACCTAATACTAATTTATCATTACTTCATTAGACCCTAATTTATTAGTGATAAGAACTGTCAGATGTTGGCATACACACCCCCTCCCCTTTCCTTAAAACTGCAACTCAAACAACTATAAGCTAAAATAATCAGTGCCTAGAAGCAAGATGGCAGCATAGGTAAATGCTGGTACTCACTGCTTCCCAAAACCACAACTAAAGTACAGAACCATCACTAAGAACCGCCTGAAATCTGGCTGAATGGAAGTCCTCCAGCTAGGAGAGTAAAGAAGCACACCGAGATTGGGAGGAGGAGTGGAGGCGCAAACCGGTCTGGTCCAGCACCGACGTAGGCCATTTTTTTAATCCAGAGGGAGATCATCTCTGTGGAGGCCACCCGTGAGGAACAAGGGGTCCCAGCCCCACACCAGACCCCCGCCCCCACCCAGGCTCCCAGAGCTTGGAAGAGAAGTCCCTATAACTTCACGGGCTGTAAAAACTGGCAGGGATTGTTGCTGAGGGACAAGGAGGCTGTTGTCTCCAGGTGTTCCTCTTAAAGGGCCAGTGTAAAAACTTATTTGGACTTGCTTCCTCTGAGCTCCAGTGCCAGGAGGCACTGGGGAACCCAGACACATACAGGAGGAACTGGATTGTACGGCATTAGTGCAGGAACTCAGGAGCACCTTTCTATCAGACAGAGGTGGCAGAGGTCACTGTTCCTATGCCAAGACCTCCCCTGTCCCAGGGCTGACTGGCAACTATATCTGAGTCCCCATCACCTTGGAAGACAGTTTACTCTGCCCTGGTGATTCTGAGACCCCACCCAATCCTTTAAGCAGCTTTTCTGTATGAATGGCCTGTCCTGACTTAGGCTTCAGACTTTGCTAAAATCTCTCAAGCAAGCTGCAGCTGGGTCAGCCTGCCCCAAACTTATCAATAAAGGCACAAGACCCGGCACAATCATCAGCCTGCCTTAATTCACAGCTGGACCTCCCCTGGGCATTTCTAAACTCAGTACAATTAGGAGGAATCTGTTTCAGACCATACCAGATTACAACTCTATATGTCCATAAGGGACACACTCAAAGGGCAGACTCAGTGAACACCAAGCCCCAACGAAGCAAGTCCTGCTCCATAGGGTGTCTCCTGCATGCAACTCTTCCACTGAAGTTGCAGCCGGTCCTCACAGTTCACTGACCTGGAGGTCAATTCCTCCCAGTCAATTTTTCGCAATCAAGTCTTGACTACAAGACTGTGCACAGTGCCCAGCCCAGGTGACTGCAGAGGCTGAACCAACTGGGCCCTATAGGACACTTATTACACAAAGTCACTCTACCAACTCAAGGAGACATAGCAGCTCTACCCAATACATAGAAACAAACACAGGGAAGCAGCCAAATGTGGAAACAAAGAAACATGTCACAAATAAAAGAAATGGAAGAAAGCAAACCACTGGATATAGGGTTCAAAATCATGGTTATAACGTTACTCAAGAATCTTCTAGAAACCTCCAAGGTATTTAGTAGGACTTTGAACACTCTTCATGAGAATGCAAAAAAAATTGGAAAAGAACCAGTCCAAAATTAAGCATACACTGACTGAAATAAAGAATAATATACAGGGATTCAATAGTAGAGTAGAGGATTCTGAGAATCAAATCAATTATTTGAAATATGAGGAAGCAAAAAACATCCAACAAGAGCAAAAAGAAAAAAGAATCCAAAAACATTAAGGATCCTCTGGGACAAACTTCAAGCATACCAACATTCCCATTAAGGGGTACCAGAAGGAGAAGAGAGAGAGCAAGATATTGAACACCTATTTGAAGAAATAATGACAGAAAACTTCTCCTACCTGGTGAAAGAAACAGAAAGCACAAAGTCCAGGAAATACAAGAGACTCCCAAACAAGAGGAACCCAAAGAGGCCCACACCAAGACATATCGTAATTAAAATGCCAAGGACTAAAGACAGAATCTTAAAAGCAGCAAGTGAAAAGCAGTTAGTTACCTACAAGGGAATGCCCATACAATTGTCAGCCAATTTCTCAAGTGAAATCCCTTGTCTTAAAAAAGAAAGACAAATCATATTAATAATGTTAAAAATTGTCCACCAATCCATGTGTCACATTCAGAAAAAAAAAATGCTCATTAGGTAGACTGATAACTTCTTAATTTGCCAATTAGCATAATATCATTAAAATCTAGGGAAAATGGGCTTGTAAGTGTAAGACATTAAGAATTCACAGAGAGATCAGTGATGAGTAAACAGTCTCAATATTAAGGTCAAAAATTCTTCAGTCTTTTTAATGTTTCATTCCTGTATTGAGACTTACGCTTATTCTCAAGTGTAATTTGCTAGTAACTACCAAGAATTTTTTTAAAACAACTTAAAGTGCTTATTTTATCCAATTTATAACATACTTCAACAAAGAAACATCAAAAATCATATGATCTATAACTTTGTAATTATCTCAAATATATTTTAAATAAAAACTTAATTGCCTCCAATTCTTAACTCCTATGAGTATTCTTTGAGATTTGCTGACTCTGAAGATTAGGTAATAAAGACCAGCTGACCATTCCTCCAATTCATCTACAAGGCATTTTACCTTCACGGGTAGTTTCCTATCTGCCCATAGCTCACATTTCTTTTCTACTGAGAAGCACTGCCACAAGTTAGGATTAACCATACAATTTAGCATATTATCTTATCAGACTTTAGACTTCGTAATTACTGGCTGCTACTCAGATCTTGGTTTTTCAATTCTTAGACCTAAAGTAGTTCCTTCTGAAATAGACACCTTAATAAAACAACTTAAGTTCTTTCTACAAAAAAAGAAAGAGTAATTAATAACCAAATGGCTCATAAATTGAGTTCTCTTAAAACACTCAAAATATTACTTAAAGTTAAGTAATATATCTAAACTGCATTTAACTTTTAATTACTAAAAATACTGTGCTAGAAAATGTTTAGGAATCGATCCCATAGAAAATAATTTCTCTCTAGTGATCCTTACCCAATGTGAAAATGGAATGTGACTTGACTCCTTGCTCTGCTGATAAATCCCAAACTATTTTAGTACATTGAAAAAGGAAATAACATAAAGATTAAATTTTGAATTTTAACAATGCACTATTTAAAACAATAAAAAGGAAAAGCACTAAATAATACATCTCACTAATTAAGAAAATAGTTTCCTTTTATAGCAAATCAACCTATTAAATTGCAAATAATCCATGAAAACAAATTTTAAATCTATAATAGGACCTGAAATATGCCATAAGACAAAATATTCTATATACAGGAGTTTAACAAAATTGATGTGTGACAACTATACATAGCGACTTTCACCCAAATTTAGCACTTTTTTTCAAAATCCTCACATTTCTAAAAATCTTAGTCCCTGAACTAAGATTTTTTTATTCCAATCAATCTAAAAGAAACTGTAATTCTTTCCATGATCTCATGCAAGTGACTAGAGCTAATTTTTTCTCCTAGTTAAACTTTCTGACTTGCTATTTATGTGTCTATGTGCTTTGCATTTCACACTCAATGTTATTTGTAAACTCTTGAAATTTATTATCTTCAGGGTTCTAATGTAAGCCTTTAGAAGTGGCCTCTTCAATATAATTTTGAAGAAAAGAAACAGGGGAGAGTGATTGATATAGAGGCAGGGAGGCATTTAACAGGCAGGCTGTCAAGCTACAGGAGGAAGGCTAGGGAGGGGGGGAGGCGGATGCTGGGGGAGATCAACCGAAGGACTTGTATGCATGCATATGAGCATGACCAATGAATGAAAGACACTGGGGCGGGGACGGGGGCAGATGGGGACATGTGCTGTGGGGGGAGGGGAAGCTGGCGGGTGGATAATGGGGGGGGAGGAAAACATATGTACTATTATTAAATATAAGTTATACTGCAAAAAAAATAATTTAAAAATGTATATAGTACAATCTTTAAAAAAAAGAAGAAGAAGAAGGAAGAAGAAGGAAGAAGGAAGAAGGAAGAAGAAGGAAGAAGGAAGAAGGAAGAAGGAAGAAGGAAGAAGAAGGAAGAAGGAAGAAGAAGGAAGAAGGAAGAAGGAAGAAGGAAGAAGAAGGAAGGAGAAGGAAGAAGGAGGAAGAAGGAAGAAGGAGGAAGGAGGAGGAAGAAGGAGGAAGAAGGAAGAAGAAGGAAGAAGAAGGAAGAAGAAGGAAGGAGGAAGAAGGAGAAGGAGGAAGAAGGAGGAAGAAGGAGGAAGAAGGAAGAAGAAGGAGGAAGAAGGAAGAAGAAGGAAGAAGGAAGAAGAAGGAAGAAGGAAGAAGAAGGAAGAAGAAGGAAGAAGAAGGAAGAAGAAGGAAGAAGAAGGAAGAAGGAAGAAGAAGGAAGAAGAAGGAAGAAGAAGGAAGAAGAAGGAAGAAGAAGAAGAAGCCTCTGAACTGTAACATTTCTTGCCTCCAGGGCTGGCCAGAGATCCGTTCCAATTCTAACTTTTCTGAACCAAAGACTGAGTTCTGCCTCTTCATCACGAAAGATTCACCACAGGACCCAAGCAAATCACTCATCTGAATCTCAATCATTAGACTAGCTATAACGCAGACCAATCCCATCTTTAGAGAAGAGTAAATTATGTTCATTTTCTCCAATCCAGAAAAGTGTCCCTTCAGATCTTTAAACCTTGAAATATAACTCTTCCACAGGGTAAGTAAAATTTACCAAAGCAACATTCTCCCCAACCTGCATTTAAATATGCGTTTTAAATATGACTTTAAACATACATGACTTTAATCATGCTGGAATGACATAACAGGATCTAAAACACAGGTCAAAACAAGTGCTACCTCCATTCTTGTTCTCTGATGGCAAGCAGGTTATTTTTGGACCAACCCTATGAAGTAGTACTTTGTTGACTATGAACTTCATCCTCTGAATATTCCTTTCACATTCAACCTTGGTTCTTGCTTGCTGGCACAAAGCTCCAAAACCTCAATGGAATTCTTAATGAAATGCTGGGGTACTTTAGTGCAAAAAGGTCAAGCCTACAAAAGCTTTCTAATTGAGAAATCTCTTCAAATAAACGCATATAGAAATTTGCTGACTCATTTTACCGGTTCTCTTTTTCCAACAACTATTTGCTTTCTTTGCAGCAAATCCTCAAACACAAAAGTCAACCACCTAGCAAAACTCAAATAGTCAGGTGTTTGCAAGCACAGAAAACCTCAAGAGTAACTAACCAACTTGAGATAACATCTAAGAGGCTGCTAATTAGTGTGCTGCCTAAAAACCTCTCAGTTAAGACTAGCTTTGAGAAAAGAAAGAATACAACTAAAAGGAAAGTAAACCCATTTTCCACCAACAGAAAACCTGCAAAATGAAGAGTTACGTAAGTCAACTAGTCCTGCCACACAAGACCCCTCTATTCCAGGGTTACTGTCAGTGGTACTTAATTGCGGGGTGGAGATGAAGGGTCCCAAACAAACCCTTTAGAGCACTTTTCTACTTTAATCTTCTAATCCACGGGCAGGCTTATTAAGGAAAAGTCTGGAAGAGCTTGACAAAACCGTTGCTTTATCTTTTTTTAAATGAGTAATCATCTCAAAATTAGAAGCACTCTAATGTCAACTGAGAAGAAAGCAAGCGTTTTATCACAACAGGACTGTTTTCCTTCCTTCATTAGTTCTGCTCCCCAGATAGTAAATTTCTCTAATTTAAGCTTCGCTCATACTCACAAGACCCTAAAATTAGTTCCTGCATAAGAAAGACATGACAGAAACCCCTAAGAAAATTATCTATTTCAGATATAAGAACTTCTTATGTTTACAGAGAAAGAGGGGCCACACTAAAGAAAAAGAAAATGATTATTTAACAAACTTCACTAAGTCATATCCACTGAACTGAGCTAGCAGTGCATGCCACACAAAGGCAACATGTCTTGCACCAGGTGAGAAACCAAGGTCACTAAACTGAAGTCCACAGATCCCTGTGAGGCAATCTCTCCTCCACTATCTGCTTTGATGTCGGCTGGGTGCCAACACAATTTCTTTTTTTCTTCTTTAATAAACACAAGTACATAATGTGTATCCGAAATTCCAATTTATTACAAGTTTACCCCTCAATGGGGCCCTTTCTCCTTAAAGACAATTTAAAAACAAACAATTCAGGTGTCACTGAAGTGGGAACACAGGATTCTTACTGTTAACAAGAAAAGACTGACTTTAGGGTAAGAGGCAAGAGAAGGTGTTAGTGCCTGGGACTATGAAATTGTAATGTCATTGCTAATTCCAAGCCTGTGGGAGAGGGGACAGGAAACCTATCAAAACAAACAAACAAAAACCTATCCACCAGCCACTGGTGCAAATCCCCAAATTTCTTGAAGAGGACAGGGGAGAGAGACAGGGACCACACCTTGATGTTTACTTAATATTAAGAGGCTTTAATACTAAAACTTAATTCTCAAGTTCCATAAATTGCAATCCCCTTGAATTCTTTTCCCTTAATTTAAATTGGTACAAAATTTAACGGATAGAGATGGATAGGCTGCCTCCTACATCCCCCCCCCCCCCCCCCGATTGAGCACAAAATTGGGGCATGTACACTGACCAAGAATCAAGCAGGCAATTTCCTCAGTCTCAGAACACCACCAGCCAGGCTGTGTGGCTCCATTTTAGAACATGTGCTGCCAAAGCGAGCACCCATCCCAACTTCTTGATGCCTTTTCTGATACCTACCTACCTCCCTGTGTTTTCTGCATGAAAACACTGTGAGAAACATACTGTTGTCTAGAGATACTAAGACTATAAAATGAGACTTTTTAAAAAGACACTTAGAATGCTGGAACTAAGTTACATCATATCCTAGAAAAACTTGCCCACAAGTCACACCTCAAAATCATTTCTACTTTGCAGGCTGACTCTCAGAATGAATTAAATATTCAATCAGCAAGTTAAATGAGTGTTTTCTAAAGCACAGCAAGTTTTAACAAAGAAGATTACAATGCTTCCCAAACTGGTATAATAAACTTAAGAATGTTTGAGGCTAGCCTTCCAAATATACCTTAAATATGTTATAAATCTATAGTAATTAAAGCTGTACAATAAAAGCAAGGAAAGATAGTACAATCAATGAATTAAAAGAATTCAAAAATGTGTTCAACTATCTAAAGAATTTGCAGATAAAGTAGCTTTCTAAAGCAAGAGGAAAAATGTATATTATTCAATGAATTGTACTGGGTCAACAAGTGTGACTACTGGAGAAAAAAGATAGGATCAGTCATTCGATAAATAAAGGACCTAACCTGAGATAAGTACTGTCGTAGACAATGAAAATAAGACAAGGAAAGATATTACATATTCCATTGTCCCGAAGGAACTTCCAGCCAAGTGGAAAAAGAAAGCCATTGATCACCACAACAACAAATGTAAAATTACAACTTAAATAAATTCCATGACTGATCCCTTTCTCATATGGGTTAAACCAAAATGCATTCTACATGAAGCAAATATACAAACTTAAAAATAAAACCATAGAATACTTGAAGAAAACATGACTAAATGTTTTTATAAGATCAGAATGAAGAAAGAAAATGAGAAGCCATAAAGTAAAACAAAAATCTGACTGTATAAAGATGTTTACTTTTATCTTTTTCTTCTTCCTCTTCTTAAAGAATATCTTTCAGCATTTCATATAATACTGGTTTGGCGGTGATGAACTCCTTTAGCTTTTTCTTATTTCTGAAGCTCTTTATCTGACCTTCAATCTGAATGATAGCTTTGCTGGGTAATCTTGGTTGTAGGCTCTTGCTATTCATCACTTTGAATATTTCTTGCCACTCCCGTCTGGCCTGCATAGTTTCTGTTGAGAAATCAGCTGAAAATCGTATGGGTGCTCCCTTGTAGGTAATTAACTGTTTTTCTCTTGCTGCTTTTAATATTCTCTCTTTGTCTTTGCTCTTGGCATTTTAATTATGATGTCTCTTGGTGTAGTCCTCTTTGGATTCCTTTTGTTTGGGGTTCTGTGTGCTTCCTGGACTTGTAAGTCTATTTCTTTCACCAGGTGGGGGAAGTTTTCAGTCATTATTTCTTCAAATAAGTTTTCAGTATCTTGCTCTCTCTCTTTTTCTGGCACCCCCATAATTCTGGTGTTGGTACGCTTGAAGTTGTCCCAGAGGCTTCTTACACTGTCTTCAAAATTTGTTTTTGGTTTTTTTTGGGGGGGTTTTTGGTTTGTTTTGTTGTTGTTGTTGTTTTTGCTTTTCTGGCTGAGTGCTTTTTGCTTCTTTGTTTTTCAAATCTTTGACTTGATTCTTGTGTTCCTCTAGTTTGCTGTTGGGTCTCTGTATAATATTTTTTATTTCAGTCAGTGTACGTTTAATTTCTAGTTCGTCCTTTTTCATATCCTCAAGGGTCTTGCTAAATTTATCAGCCTTTTCCAGGAAATTCTTGGAAAAACCTTAAAACCGTGGTTTTGAACTCTATATCCAGGCATTTGTTTTCCTCCATTTCTTTCGTTTGTGATGTCTGTCTCTGCATTTTCATTGCTTCCCTGAGTTGGTAGGGTAGCTTTGTGTGCTAGTTGTCCTAAATGGTCCAGTGTCTCAACCTCCCCAGTTACCTGAGGTGGACACTTTTGGTGCACCCCTTTATGGACTGTGTGTACAGCCTTGTTGTGGTTAAGTCTTGATTGCTGTTGGTATCACTGGGAGGAATTGACCTCCAGGCCAATTGGCTGTGAGGATCAGCTGTGTCTATGCTGGAAGAGCTTCTGTGCTGGAGACAGCCTTATGGGACAAGCCTTGCAAAACTGCAAAAGCCTTTGTGCTCAGTTTGGATGGGGTGGAGTCTCAGGGCTGAGAGACAGTCTTGGCTTCCCGTCAGCCCTGCCCTATGAGGCCCCTGGGTATCAGTATCCCTCGGTAATTGCTGCAAGCACCTCTGAGAGAGAGCCGCCCTCCAGTTTCGTCCGCTGCCAGGCAGTCCAGTTTCTCCTCCAATTAATCTCGATTCCCAGATTCTCAACTGAAACTGGAGTTCAGCACTGTCAGAACTGGGGTTCAGTGCAGTCGGAAGCTTTTGTCTCCTTCCCTCTAGAGAAAGCCAGCAGCACACTCAACAGTCAACACTCCCTGCATACACTTGCGCACGCCTCCAGACCTCTGCCTTTCGTGGTTCCCCTGAGTTTCCGCCTGACAGTCCAGGTTCCCCCTGTATGAGCCTGGGTACCCGGGGTCTTGCCTGGAACTGGAGTTCAGTGTATTTGGAACTGGGATTCAGCACAGTCAGGAGCTTTCGTGCCCTTCCCACTGGAGAAAGTCAGCCAGGCACCCAGCTGCCCCCTTCCTCTCCACACATGTGTCTCCAAACCTCAGGCTTTTGCACCTCCTCTTATTCTCCATGTGCTTTTCTCTTTTCTTCTAGTTGTAGAATTTCCACTCAGCCAGCTTTCCTGTGGTTCTGGATGATGTCCGTTTTGTCTTTTAGTTGTAGTTTTGAAATTGTTGTGTGAGGCAGCAGGTTAGGTGTTTACCTATGCCACCATCTTGGTTTATCCTCTTACTTTTTTTTAAATACACACACAAAAGTTAAGACAAATACAGAAACGTAGATGTAGTATTTTAAGGGGTAACTAATGTCCCTAATATTCAAAAAGCTGTTAATAATAATTTTTTTTAAAGTCCAATAGAAAAGTGGACAAAGGACACAGACAATTCCAAGACAAAACACAAACCTCCAACAAACAAATTAAATGATACTCAGTTCACTAATATGTAACTACAAACTAAAATGACATTTTCTTTTCCATGTGGGATTGACTCCCTTGGAGATGCTGGTTGCCAGTGTTGAAGAGAACAGAAAAAGTGGTCTTATACACTTTTGTGTGAATGAGCCTGCCCTTTCCTGGAGGGCAATTTGGCAACATTTATAAAATGTTAAGCACTTGCCATATAGTTTGATTCAAACATTCTACTTTTAGTGAACTGTTATACTAAACTAGAGACCCAGTGTATGAAAATTCATGCACTGGAGGGGTGGTCCCTCTGCCCGGCCTGCCCTCTCTCACAGTTGGGGAGCTCTCAGGGGTGGAAGGCAACACGGCCATCAGGGGAAAGTGACGCCCGCACACACCTCTGCTGCTGCCACTGCCAGCAGTGCAAGCCTCAGCTGGCCCTAGTTACCTGAGCCCCAGGTAGCCCTGGGTGGCTGGGCAGCCAACATCTGAGGCTTGCCTGCACCTCCAGCCAGCCCTGGGTGGCTGGAGGGCAAGGAGACTGGGGGATCTCAAAGGCAGGCACGGGAAGCAGCCAGACCTGCCTGGGAGTGGGCCCGGCCATGCCATGCACCTGCCACCCAGGCGGGGCTCAAGGGACTAGGCGCTGCCATCTTGTGGCTGTGGGTGCCGCCATCTTTGAGGACATGGCGGTCAATTAGCATATTCCCTCTTTATTGGCTGTGGGTGCCGCCATATTTGTGAGGGTATGAGGGTCAATTAGCATATTCCCTCTTTATTAGATAGGATTACTGAGAAAATAGCCTAGTTTCAAAAAAAAAACATACATATATCATAATAGAAAAGAATATAACTTTGGGGAAATTTACTGTAGGTTGGACCTAATAAAACTCTAGTATTTTAAAAAATTAAGTCTGAGACGTAAGAGACTTTTGAGTAGTATGTAGCTCAGCAGCAAATGGGACAGAAAAGAAACACTAGCACAAGTGTGCACATATAAATATGAGAAAACATTAACTGACATATAATTTACAATTATAAAAAGCTGAAAACAACTTTAAAATCTATCAATAGGATACTACTTACACAAATTATAGTGTATCCATAAGATGGAACACTCTATAGTCATTAAAAAGATTGAGACTAGCCCTAACCAGTTTGGCCAAGTGAATAAAGCGTCAGCCCCAGACAGGAGGGATCCAGGTTCCATTTTGGCCAATGGTACGAACCTTGGTTGCAGGCACTTCCCCACCCAGGCCATGGTCAGGGCACATGCAGGAGGCAACCAACTGATGTGCTTCTCTCATAGATATTTCCCTCTCTCTTCCACTGTCTCCAAAAATCAATGAAAAATACCCTCAGGTAAGGTTCAAATAAAAAAAGACTGAGACTAGGGCAAATGTACTGATACAGAAGAATGTTGGAGATTTGTTATTAAATTGAAAAATAAATACTGCAACAAACTAGATGTGTGGTATGGTCCTTTTAACAAAAGAACATAAACACTTTATATGGTACATATCTTTTAAAGTTTGATTACAGACACATGTATCAGGCAGATAGAACTGGCTATGCCATATGGCTCTTGAATATATTCTTCTTGTTACTGACTCACAAATCATTACTATAGTAAACATTTTTTTGCTTAAGCTGTAACCGGTTTGGCTCAGTGGATAGAGCATCGGGCTGTGGACTGAAAGGTCCCAAGTTCGATTCTAGTCAAGGGCATGTACCTTGGTTGCGGGCATATCCCCAGTAGGAGGTGTGCAGGAGGCAGCTTCCTCATCAATGTTTCTAACTCTCTATCTCTTTCCCTTCCTCTCTGTAAAAAATCAATAAAATATATTTTTTAATAAAAATTTTTTTGCATAAGTTATTTAAAAAATGAGGGAATCAAAATTTAAAATATTTGTGCTGCAAACAAAATCATCACAAAGTGAAAAGACTACCCACAAAATAAAAATATCTTTAAGCCCTGACCAGTTTGGCTCAGTGGATAGAGCGTTGGCCTGCAGACTCAAGGGTCCCAGGTTCGATTCCGGTCAAGGGCACGTACCTTGGTTGCAGCACATCCCCAGTAGCGGGTGTGCAGGAGGCAGCTGATTGATGTTTCTGTCTCACTGATGTTTCTAACTTTCTATCCCTCTCCCTTCCTCTGTGTAAAAAATCAATAAGATATATATTTTTTAAATATCTTTAAGTCATACATCTGATAAAGGAACTGTATTCAGAATATATAAAGAATTCTTATAACTCGGCAATAAAGACAAATAACCCAACTAAAAAATGGGCCAAAAAAAAAAAAACTAAACAAACACTTCAAAGATCTACAAGTGGTTAGTCAGCATATAAAAAGATGCTCAACACCATTCATCGTTAGAGAAATGCAAATCAAAACCACAATGAGGCCTTAGTGGGTATGGCTCAGTGGATACAGCACGGGCCTGTGAACTGAAGGGGCCCAGGGTTCGATTCCGATCAAGGGCACATGCCCAGGGTTACAGGCTCGATACCCCATGTGAGGAATGTGGAAGCAGCTGATCCATGATTCCGTCTCATCATTGGTGTTTCTCTCTCTCTCTCCCTCTCCCTTCCTTTCTAAAAATCAATAAAAACGTATTTTAAAACTGAACATTTTTTAAAATAAAAAATTTTAAACATCAATGGAAAAAATATCTTAGGGTGAGGATTAACAAAAAAATACTTACACACAAATGTTCCTAACAGCATTGTTCATAATAACCAAAAAGTCCATAGATTCATGAGTGGATAAACAAATGCAGTATATTATTTAGCTATAAAAAGGAATGTAATTCTAACATATGTTACAATACAGAAGAACCTTGAACACATATGCTAAGTGAAAGAAGCCAGGCTATATATTTTATACTTTACGATTTCATTTAAATGCAAATTGTCCACAATCAGGAAAAAACATAAAGTCTTATTTAGTTGCTTAGGGCTAGGAGAGGGCGGCTGAGGAAACGGACAGTGTTGATGGGTCTGCCACTGCTTTAAGAGGAATGAAACTGTTCTAAAATCGACCGCGCTGGCTGCACAACTCTGTGAACATACTTAAAAACACTGAATTGGTGCCAAACCGGTGTGGCTCAGTGGATAGAGAGTCGGCCTGCGGACTGAAAGGTCCCAGGTTCGATTCCGGTCAAGGGCATGTTTGCTTGCAGGCACATCCCCAGTAGGGGGTGTGCAGGAGGCAGCTGATCGATGTTTCTCTCTCATCAATGTTTCTAACTTTCTATCCCTCTCCCTTCCTCTCTGTAAAAAATCAATAAAATATATTTCAAAAAATAAAAACACTGAATTGGGTAAACTGTATGGCAAATGAATCATCTGTCAATAAAGCTGATGTAAAAATCCTATCTAATAAAAGAGTAATATGCAAATTAACCATACCTCCACTTCACCCACAAGCCACACCCACAAGTCAATCAGGAGCAAATATGCAAATAAACCCCAGCCAAGATGGCTGTGGCCACTGACAGCAGGAGGGAGGCTTGGGTTTCCCCGGCAACGGAGGAAGCCGAGCCGGCTTAGGCCTCCATTCAATGCTACAAAGTTTCAATTATAGAAGATACATAAATACCAAAAGAAATGGCAGCAGCCATGGAACTAAAGAGAGCAGAGGCTAGGGTTACCCCCAACAATGGTGGAAGCCAAGCTTCTGCAGCCTTGGCCGGCCTAGGCCTCTACTCCAGGCTACAAAGTTTCAATTATAGAAAGTAAATAAATTCCAACAGAAATGGATGCCGCCACTGAGTGAGCAGAAGGCTTGGCTCCACTCCAGGCTAAAAAGTTTTAATTATAGAAGATAAATAAATTCCAGATACCAGGGCCTCTGCTTGGGTCGCTGGGGGGCGTGGCCAGCCTGAAAACCAGCACAGGCCCCTCTCCCAGGCCACCCCACACCCCAAGGGAACCCCCATCCTGATCCAGGACACCCTTCAGGGCAAACCAGCAGCCCCCACCCATGCACCAGGCTTCTATCCTACCTAATAAAAGAGTAATATGCAGATTGACCATAACTCCAACAAACAAGACAGTTGCCCCCATGTGGTCAAAGATCCTGCACCCATGTGGACACAAGATGGCCACCACAAGATGGCCAGCAGGGGAGGGCAGTTGGGAGGGACCAGGCCTGCAAGGGAGGGCAGTTGGGGGGAACAAGGTCTTCAGGGAAGGGCAGTTAGGGGTGACCAGGCCTGCAGGGAAGGGCAGTTGGGGGCAACCAAGCCTGCATGGGAGGGCAGTTAGGGATGACCAGGCCACCAGAGAGGAGTTGGGGGCAAACAGGCTGACAGGGGAGTGGTTAGAGGGTGATCAGGCTGGTAGGCAGAAGTGGTTAGGGGCAATCAGGAAAGCAGGCAGGTGAGCAGTTGGGAGCCAGCAGTTCTGGATTGAGAGAGCGATGTCCGACTGCCTGTTCAGGCCCAATCCTACCGGGATCAGTCCTAAACCGGCAGTCGGACATCCCTTGAGGGATCCCAAATTGAAGGGGGTGCAGGCTGGGCTGAGGGACACCCCCCATGCATGAATTTCGTGCACCAGGCCTCTAGTATACAATAAAGAAACTGGAAGCTCCATGAGTTTAAGTGATTTGCCCAAAGAAAACTGCCCAACTATTAAAATTGAAATTGGAAACACGGTGGCCTGACCCCTACACCCAATACTTTGTTCATTACTACAGGCTGCTTCAGGCAACTGATAGCCAAATAGGTTCCCCAAAGAGTCGGAAAAGCAGAAAGAAAACAGTGCTTTAGCATAAGAAAGGAAGAGAAATTTAAGTAATACAAACTGAAATGTGATTTTCCAAAATTTAATGTAACTCCCAAATGGACTCTTGGCCTAAAATATTAAACAACCATTGACATAAGACACTGACTAGTACAACAGTGCCCTTTTAACTAAGTGCTCAATTAGAGTGGGCACTGGGTGCAGCTGCTGACTAAAAAGAAAAAAGAAAATGAGATCAGAGGGGCAGCAGGCTGAAATCACTGCCACTCTACCACATATGTCAACCAGGCCAATCGATAACATGCTGCAAACATGTTATTCTTGAGGACTGTGGCCTTACTCCTCTAAAGAGATCCAAAAGTATTATCCCACGATTTGAGTACCTCCCTTAATTACTCTGCACATACAAGGTATTCAGATATAATATATGAAAGGGGTGCCTCTGCAGCTGACTTGGACACGAAGATCATCTGCCAAAATACGCTGCCCCATGTGACTAGAATAACAATTTCACTGTTGATGAGAAACAGAAAATAAGCCATGAGCATACAGTCACTAAAACCATTATTTTGAGAGTTTAAAAAAATGAACTACTAAAAAGGCTTATCTACTGTCAGAACACCACCTATGCAACATTAGAACATTTTGACAGAAGCAAAGGGCAATGGTAGGCAGGAAAGAGAAAGAAAAATCCTGCAGGTGCCCTACTTAATCCTACTAAACACACAGCTCTGCTCCTGTCTTCCACAATAAAAACAAGTCTGTTCCTTGTGGCATGTGAATAAAGATTTCATTTGCCAGGAATAGAAAACAACTTACTACATGAAAATGTCAACTTGTTCTCTGGAACACTACACTAGCAGTGAGCAGAAAAAAACTTTTAAACAAGAGTTTGGGCTGTTTCCTTGTCAAATTTATAACATCACTGGCCCTTTATCATTCAGTTCAGTTCATGTAAACTAACACAGTGGACAAAAATACCAACCTCAAGTATATACCACAAATAAAACATATAAAATACCTTGTCCTCAAATTTCTAACAACTTTGGCTTATTTATCATTTTAAATTTATGCAGAAGCTCTCCTATCCTATTCCCCCTCAACCAACCTGCCAAAATAATCAATACTTTCCCTTCTCTCTATAAAACAACTGGTGCTCCCAGCATGCGAACTGGCCCCAATTAATAGCTTCTCTCTTATTCCTAAGTATTTCTGCTCCCACCTATTAAGCTGCATGCTGACCAAGAACTGCTTTTTCCCAAACTATTTATACCATTAGTTCTTATTGTTGTAGCTATATAATTTCATTAGACAGGTAAACCAATAAGAGATCAGGGAGAACAGAATGACATCTACTAGTCTATACTAATAAAAGGGTAATATGCTACTTAGGCCGGGAGACCTTCCGGACGTCCTTCTGGACAAAGACACGGTGGTGGGGCTGAGGCAGAGGCAGAGGCGGTTAGGGGTGAGCAGGCCAGCAGGGGGGATTGAGTTGAGGGCGATCAGGCTAACCGGAGAGACAGTTGGGAAAATCAGGCCAGCAGGGATAGCAGTTGGGGGCAATCAGGCTGGGGGGGGGGGGGAGGGCAGTTAGGAGTGATCAGGCTGGAAGGAGGGGCAGTTGAGGACCATCAAGCTGGCAGGCAGAGTGATTAGGGGCGGTCAGGAAGACAGGACAGCATTTAGGAGCCAGCAGTCCCAGACTGCAAGAGGGATGTTCACCTGCCAGTTTAGGCCCAAGGGGTCCCAGATTGGAGAGGATGTAGGCCAGGCTGAGGGACATTCCCCCCTCCACCCCAGTGCACAAATTTTGTGCCACTAGTATATCTACACTAATAAAATATAAATATGCAAAATGACTGTACATCTGAGATGCCCACTAGCCAATCAGGAGTGAGTATGCAAATTAGGCAGGTTAATTTGTATACACAGGTGTGGAGCACAGACTGAAGGCTCCAGCCCAAGCAAAGATTGAAGACTGAAGACTGAAGAAGCTTGGCTTTTCTGCTGCAGCCAAAGCAAAGGCCTTGGTCCCTGGTGCTGGAGAAAAAACAGTGCCAGCAGCCAGGGGAATGAAGGCCTATCACATGAACCTTCGCACAAGGGCCTCTAGTATATATATAAAAGGCTAAGTGTCTGTCGGCCCGACTCATCGCTATGATGCGCACTGACCACCAGAAGACAGATTCTCAACACAGCAACTGCCATGACTTGCACTGGCCATTTAAAAATAAGCAGCACTACGGACCTGGCGCTGACATAACCAATACTCAGCTTCCACTAAGTGGGACACAGGCCCCGCCACCACCCCGGAGCGACACAACCAAGTCACAGCCAATGCTGCCAAAACCCCATGGTGTGCAGGAGGCAGCTGACCAATGATTCTTTCTTATCATTGATATTTCTCTCTCTCCCTCCCCCCTCCTTTATAAAATCAATAAAACTATATTAAAGATATATCATTTCCTTTAAAAATAAAAAAGGTAAAAACCATTAAATGCAACCCATTAAAATTAAAGGTCAGTGATTAAAATGTTGTTTTGCTTTTGTTTTAGTCAGCTCACCTAGTATAAAGAACAGAACAGCCCTAGCTGGTTTGGCTCAGTGGGCAGAGCATCAGCCTGTGGACTGAAGGGTCCTGGGTTTGATTCTGGCGAAGGGCACATGCCTGTGTTGTGGGCTTGGTCCCCAGTGCGGGGGCGTGTAGGAGGCAGCCAATCAATGATTCTCTCTCATCACTGATGTTTCTATCTCTTTACCTCTCCCTTCCTCTCTAAAATCAATAAAAATATTTTATAAAAAAAAAAAAAAAAAAGCCGAACCGGTTTGGCTCAGTGGATAGAGCATCGGACTGTGGACTGAAGGGTCCCGGGTTCGATTCCGGTCAAGGGCATGTACCTTGGCTGCGGGCACATCCCCAGTAGGGGGTGTGCAGGAGGCAGCTGATCGATGCTTCTCTCTCATCGATGGTTCTGACTTTCTATCCCTCTCCCTTCCTCTCTGTGAAAAAAAATCAATAAAATATATTAAAAAAAAAAAAAAGACCAGAAGAAGAGGTAACTCAACAAGTAGTCTGAAGTTATTTCAATAAGTACCAGCAGCCCAAGACCCCTTGGTAGATCTGCAAAGGAAGAGAAGCTCCAAGGCAGAAGAGGGAGAAGGAGGCATTCATTGCCTGACTACCTGCAGAGCCTAGATATGGAAGAAGCCTCTATTGTTTTGTTTTGTTTTTAATCCTCACCAGAGGATAATCTTTACATTGGTTGTTCAGAGAGAATGGAAGGAAGGGGATGGGGGAGAGAGAGAGAGAACATCAATATGAGAGAGACACATCAATCAGCTGCCTTCCACACATAGCCCTGGGCCAGGGGTCAAGTCTGCAACTAAGGCATTGTCCTTGACCGAGAATAAAACCCGAGACCCTTCAGTCCACAGGCCAACACTCTAATCACTTAACCAAACCACCTACTCCTAGGGCATTTAAATTCTGAATTTAAATTAAATTTAAATTACAGGGTTTACTTCAGATATACTGAACTTAATAATAAAAGCTTGAGATATGCCAAAAATAAATTACTTGCCCAGAAAGGTTGTGAAATCTTAACTAGAGATTTATGAGGAAAAGACAGAAAATTACTTTTCTTAACTAGAGAGAGGAAATTGCAATAGTAAAATTCTAAGATGTACTAAAAGTATAAAAACAAACCCAGTATTCATTTCTTAATCCTTATATCATTCACTAAATAAATGTTTACAAGCATTGTAGTAGATACTGGGAATATAGCAGCAAAAACAAAATAAAATTCCGCCTTCATGGAGCTTACATTAATTCATCACACAGTGCCTCCTAACAAGCATTAAAAGCTAGATATTTTCTCCTATCTAAAAATTGACCATACCTCCATTATACCCACAAGCCACATCCATTCACCAATCAGGAGCAAGTATGCAAATTAACCCAACCAAGATGGCTGCGGCCACAGAGAAAGCAGGAGACTTGGGTTTTCCTAGTAATGGAGGAAGCCAAGCTTTCCACCTACCCTGGCCTGCCTTGGCCTCTGCTTAAGGCTACAAAGTTTCAATTATAGAAGATAAATAAATCACAGATACCAGGGCCTCCGCTTGGGTCACTGAGGGGCGTGGCCAGCCTGCAAACTGCCACAGGCCCCTCTCCCAGGCCACCCCAAACAAACCAGTTGGCTCCCACCTATGCACCTTCAGGGCAAATCAGTTGACCCCCACCTATGCACCAGGCCTCTATCCTATCTAATCCTCCTATCTAATAAAATAATAATATGCAAATTGACCATCATTCCAATACACAGAATGGCTGCCCCCATGTGGTCAAAGGTGACTGACCCCATGTGGACACAAGATGGCTGCCACAAGATGGCCAGCAAGGGAGGGCACTTGGCAGGGACCAGGTCTGCAAGGAAGGGCTGTTGTGGCGATAAGGACAGCAGGGAAGGGCAGTTGTGGGCGACCCAAGCCTGCAGGGGAGAACAGTTAGGGGAGACCAGGCCTTCAGGAGAGGGCATTTAGGGGTGACCAGGCCTGCAGGGGAGGGAAGTTAGGGCACACAGGCTGGCAGGGGAGCAGTTAGGCATCAATCAGGCTTAGGAGGTGATCAGGCTGGCAAGCAGAAGCGGTTAGGGGCAATCAGGAAGGCAGGCAGAAGAGCAGTTGGGAGCCAGCAGTCCTGGATTGTGAGAGGGATGTCCAAATGCCAGGTAGGATCAGGCCTAAACGGGCAGTCGGACATCCCTCGAGGAGTCCCAGATTAGAGAGGGTGCAGGCTGGCCTGAGGGACACACACAGCCCCCCGTGCATGAATTTCATACACTGGGCCTCTAGTGTGCGTGTGTGTGTGTGTGTGTGTGTGTGTGTGTGTGTGTGTGTGTGTGTATTAGAGAGAAAGGGAGAGAAATATCAATGTGAGAATGAAATATCAACATTGATCAGCTGCCCCCTATGCCCCCCACCCCCCTATACTCCCTAGGGAGGGACAGAGCAGACAACCTGGGCATGTGCCCTGGCTGGAAGTTGAACCAGCAACATTTCAGTGCATTGGACAATGACCAACCAACTGAGCCACACTAGCAGGGTTTTCTGTTTTAAGTAAAATGATGTTTACAACTTTCAAGAAGGTCAAAGCATTGCCATAAAATAAATAGCATTTGGACTGATCCAGAGAAACCCCTAAATAAATATGTGAAAAAACAAAAAAACTAAAAACCTGTATGGTTGAGGTCTTGGGGTAGCAGGCAGACTTAATTTCACTAAAAATCTACACTTTTTGAATTTTGTGCCATACATCAATTCCTAGTTTTTAATACATTTAAAAGTTTATCAGATGGATGGATGGTTGGTTAGTTGGTTGGGTGAAATGAATGAAAAAATTTATTCTTCAAAAAATTTAGCCTCAAAATGTATGGTTAGTTAACCTAAATTTTCAGATTCAATTCTTCTGGAGGAAGCAATGAGATGTAAAGCATACTGCTGGTACTGGAGCTGACACTCAGCAGAAATTTGATAATTTCTCAGAACTTCTAATCAAAACCTAAATATAGTTTAAGATAACTGGCCAAAAGTTGAGGCTTCTCAAAGACATTGCCTTGGCCACTTTCTTTATCGAGTATTACGTTAGGACAAAAATCCACAAGAATGTATACAATTTTCAGTCATCCACAGGACAGTATGACTGGCCTGTATTATGTATTGTGCTGAAAGGGACCAAGCTACTGACTATTAGAAGGACTCTCAGGGTCTCACCTGAAGGGTGAGGTCATGCACTGGGGAAACAGGTGTAGCCCTTAGACCAGTGGTTGGCAAACTCATTAGTCAACAGAGCCAAATGTCAACAGTACGACTGAGATTTCTTTTGAGAGCCAAATTTTTTAAACTTAAACTTCTTCTAACATCACTTCTTCAAAACAGACTCGCCCAGGCCGTGGTATTTTGTGGAAGAGCCACACTTAAGGGGCCAAAGAGCCGCATGTGGCTCGCAAGCCAGTTTGCCAACCACGGTCTTAGCCAAAAAACTAGAAGCACAGAAGAAAAGCTCTAGGTAAGAGGTTCTCTTGGTCTTCACCTGTGTCATTAAGGTGTGTGTCTTGGTGACCAGTTCTCTTAATGAGTCAAAAGACGTGTGGCACCGTCCCCGGGAACAGCAATAGTCTGGCCAGTGAGGAGCCCCCCTCAGACAGGCGTATTCAAGACAGACCAGCCCCAGAGCAGAAGCAAAATGACTCCCCTTTTCTGAGTGAGAAAGGTTCAGTGGAAAAGGAGCACGATACAAGACAGACTGTGCTTATGGTCACTGCCTTCTCTGTTCCTTCCCTTTTACCTCCTTAGTATTTTGAAAGGCTTTTTGATACCTTAGTCATGTCAAGGGAGCACCAAGGGTATTTGAGTAGAGGTTTAAAGGCAAAACAATGGCAAAGTAATGGAACCAGGGAGGACTGCTGGTTAAGTGGCAGGAGTGACAGAGTGAAATAATGCCCAAGGACAGTTGAAATACAGTGTTGGTATATATCCTTCCTCCTATTTGGAAGATGTTCCTCTAATCATGACATCTCACTTTTGGAATGTGGACTTATATAAATGATATCTTAAACTTTAATTAGTAGGTATGTCTTATTTCTCTAATTTTAAAAAAAAAATCAAGTGCTTAGAAGGCAAGGGCAGTGTTTTCTATTACTGGAGGAGTCAGAATAGTTAACTAGAAACTGAAATGCCTGAACTCTAATTCTAGCTCCCGCACTAACTAGCTATAGGATTCTTGGCAAATGGAGGGAGGAGGGAAGATACCAAAGGGAGTCATGAATCTAATGGGTAATTGGTCTAAACTACTTTAATAGCCCCTAAAGGCCTGAGATTCTAAACTCCATTAAGTCCATCTTTCTAGATTCTGGAAAAGAAAGCACTGGAATAGAAGATCGCTAAGATCTCTTTTGTGTCCAAAAAAATCAACAAATATTTGTTGGCTAATCATGTTTAATTTATGTCAAAACATATTATATTCTCTTAATGTGTGAAAGAATATAAGTTGTTAAAATTGAACACCACCTCCATCTAAGAAATGCATAGAAAAAGTGTATCACCCTTAACCATAAAATAACCAGTATGAATTTTTAAAAACATAAATCAGATGATGTCAGTGCTCCTGCTTCGATATCTGTTGATGTCAATGTTCTGTTTCATGCCCAATTCCATAAAATGGACTATCAACCTATATTATCTGGTCTCTGTCTACCTTTCTGACTTCATTCCTTACCCTCCTCCCCCTTGTTCCATAATCTTGGATCTAATTTTTGAAAAAGCCAAGCTTTCTACTCCAAGACCTTTGCAACTGCCATTCCTTCTACATTGATATAACCAAGTATGTCTTCCAAATCTTCCCAGACTGATGCTCATTCAGGTGTCAGTTCAAATATCATCACATTGGAAAGGCCTTCCCGACCTCTCTATCTGAAGTAGCATCCTTCCCCAGACACTCTCTAGCACATTTATTTTCTTCATAGTACTCATCACTATATGAAGTCATTTCTTTACATGTTTCTTATCTGTCTCCTCCCATTAGAAAGGAAGCTCCAAGAAGGCAAGAGCTTTTTCTCTCTCTTGTTTATCAGTGTACAAACAAGAGCGTCCAGGATAGAACTGAACAAAATCTGGATTCAATAAACATACACTGAATGAATGAATAGGTAAGAGAAAGAGTCCACGTCTGTGCAGAGATGTTTTTTAGAATTACAGAGGCTCTCGTAAAGAAAGAATTTCTTTTCCTTTTCGAAGAATCCATTTTGTTCTCTTTTGTGCCGTGAACTTGAAAACATCGGCCAAACTGATGCCTGGAAAATGAAAACAGCGCTTCTGGCACAGAAACAACCAGTCTGGGCACCTCTGGCTTGTGCCACATCTATGACTTTCTAGGGAGCTGGCACCAAAGCCAAATTGCTAAATAAACAGCTCTGATGCGGAAAGTGGAATGCCGGTATTCTGAATCTAGGAAGACTAGTCCAAATCAATCTTAGCTCGTCACAAACTTTCAACAGTCAGCAACCCTATCATATGTTATTAAAGTGAAGTTAGTCATCTTTCAGTAGGCATTTCTGTGTTATCTAGGGGTGGATCTCTCCCCTCAAATGTAATGTAAATCTTGCTTTCAATTTCTTTGTGACATAATTCACTTTTCTATTTACCAGAGTCTTGCTTTCAATCTTCTGATGAGTACAAACAGCATCTCATGTATTTCATGAAAGTCTTACTTAGCATTAGCTATAAAACTATTATCCCACTGAGTTTTTCTCCTCGTGGAAAGGAGTTCGCACTAAACCATGCAGTCCGCAGGTGTGTCCTGGCTGGTCAATATGTGGAATGGGGTCATGGGGCAACATGTTTTCTCTGTGTGTTATCTAAAGTAAAGAATCTTGACCTTGGACTTCTAAGTAGTACCCAAATGCAAATGTGTTCTTGTAAGAATAATGCACATTCTCCACACAAATTTAAGGTAATCTCTGGAGAAAAGACTCTCAACTCTGTTCCAATGTGACAAACTATAGTAACACAAATACACAGAAGATTCAAAGCAGCCTAAATAAAAGCCAGCATCAGTCACAGTTTTCATTAGACAAGTCTCATAACGATTTAAAAAGTTTAACTAGTGGAAAATTATTTTAAACCCCAATTTCATGAAATTAGCCCATAATCCACAGGAGTCTAACCCAACTCTGTCAAAGTGGCCCCTGACATAATCTGAAAGCAAAGATCATCAGGATGGCATCTACCCAAACAAAATGAATGGCTTGTACATTCACAAACTGTTGTTCCAAAGGGGTGAAAGGTCAAAAAGAACTATGCCTTACTCAACTTTGTTATTATAGCATCTGACGATGATGCTGATGCTGATACATGCCTACTATGTGCCGAGTACTATTCTAAGAGCTTCACATATATTATTTAACCTTCATAATATCCAAACTTGGGAGGTAAGTATTATTGTCATCTCACTTTACAGATGACAGCATCCAAACACAGAGAAGGTAAGTAATTTACCCAAGATCACCCAGCTTTTAAACAGCAGAGGACCCAAACCCAGGCGGCCTATCCAAAGCTCAGGCTCTTACCGCAAACCCGTAATGGACAAGTGATACTCGTCTGTTGAAATACACATTAAAAGTATTTGAGCCCTAGCCAGCTGGCTCACTTTATTGAAGGATCATCCTGTACACCAAAAGGTTGCAGGTTCGATTCCTGGTTAGGGCACATATCTCGGTTGCGGGTTCAATCCCCAGTTAGGGCAAGTACAAAGGCAGCAAATTGATCTCCCTCTATCTCTCTCTCTCTCTCTCTCTCTCAAAATCAGTTAAAAACCCATTATCTTTGGGTGAGGGTCTTGGGGTTTTTTAAGTATTGGCCCAGCCGACATGGCTCGGTAGCTGAGCCCAGGAGGCCACAGTTCAATTGCCAGTCAAGGCACAGGACCGGGATGTGGGAGAGGGTCCTCAGGAGAGGGTGTGTAGGAGGCAGCCGATCAATGATTCACTCTCATCATTGATGTTTCTATCTCTCTCTCCCTCTCCTTTCTCTCTGACATCAGTAAAAAACATTTTTTTAAGTATCTGACCAAAGGCTTTTTGACCAATAGTCATGGTCAGGTATACTTTAAAAATATATACAAAATACATCCACTCTTTGTTTTTATTCATCCAATCAGTGAAAGTATAATTAGGCACAGATAACAAACTATAAGCAATTGAGAACAGAAAATCTTTATTTTAAAGCTCTTTAATACTTCAGAGTATCCTACCAAAAGGATAGAGCCAAAGAATTTCAGACCAAGGCTCCTCCAAAAACAAAAGGATAAAGCAGCCAGGGAAGCTGCTGACCAGTGTGTATCGGAGATGCGCACTCCTCCTGCTAACTGTTCTGCAGTGACTCGCTCAGCGCTGCAGTGCTGCCACATGAACGCTGAGCTCACGGACACAGTGCCACAGAAATTACCAACAACCAAAGAGGAAAATATTTCCCTTTCTCAAGTGATTTTCTTCATCCCGGGTCCTGCCTCTAGGGAGTTTGAGAGTTAACAGAATCGGGAAAGGGCCAAGCCTCACCACTTATTGGAGAGAGTGCTGTAGTCAATAAATGAAGTTTACTTTAGCCTCTCAGCCCTTGGAAAGGGAAGTACATATAGGAAAAGGTGACCATAAATATTTCTTTGTTGTTCATAAATACCTACTACCTACCCTCCTTCAGCCAACACAAATGTCATCGGAATTATCTGAGTCTGACTGTTATATATGGTTACTAGAAAAGCCCAGAGCTATAGGAATAAAAGCAGAAAGAATCACATACCTCTAAAAGAAGGACAAAAAAATAGTACATTCTGGAAAGAGATGGGAGAGGGGTGGGGAGAGCTCTTTTGTTCCCAGCGACCTGGCCCCAGAAGTAAGATAAACGCTGCAGTGCCTGGGAAGAAAAACCTACCTGAGGAACTGAAAAGGCAGCCTCTGCAACTGCTAGTAGCGCAGGCACCTTCCTCGAGTTATATAACCAAACCGTGGCCCCAATAGGCCTCACACTGTATGTCAACAGCTGCTCAGCACATCTAAGCTGTCAGCATTTGAGAAACCCTTCCAAGGTGGATTCAGATTAAACCTGGAGCAGGCCAAAATATGCTCATCATTCACCCAGAGCACATGACAATTCCTTGTGAGTTAAACTTCACTCATGTCCTCAGGGTAATTTAAGTAACAAAAGACAGGGTGCTTGTAACTGTACGTAGGAAACTGCACACTGCTACAGAAACCCAAATGAACGCTGGTGTGGTCACATCACACATGCAACTCTTTGAACTCACTGTTCATGCCATCCATTTGTCTCATTCAAGATTTTGAAAATTTCCATACAAAGGAATTGCATAACACCACACCACAAATGATCAAAGTTAAAACCAACATAAACAGTGACACCGTTTATAAACAAGCCACTGCTGAAAATGCTGCAGTCCTGAAGGATACCAAGGCCTCAGAGAAAAACTAAGAAACACACACACAGGAAAATTAGTAAGTAGGCAGACCAGCCATAATTAGCCACTGGTTTTGCTGAGTATCAAAGACAGAAATGTCTCTTTTATATATAACACCAAGAATAAACTGTTTGCAATTACATTTCCAAAAACATTCAACTCTGTCCAAAATTTTTTATCAGTATTTTGGTGTATTCAAGGTCTGGAAGAAATAAAATTCTTTAAGGCATAGATACCATAAACCAGGTAACCAATTAAGTTCATAGAGTCTTTCCCCTAAAGATCAAAGCAAAAGAATCATATAAGTACATGTGATTACTTGAGGGGGGAGTGGGAAAGGGAAGAGCAAAAAGGAAATAACAAAACAAGGAACAAGGCTCCAACAACTAGAGTTGTTTGTAAACATAAGTTTGGCTTGGCTAACAGTATGCAGAACTGGAAACATTGGGGTGTGGGGGGAGGAGGGGAAGGTGGAGATGCACCAGAGTCTTCGCTCACCCTACGCCCCCTCAGGGTTGGAGAGCAACGGGGTAACATGGGGAACCATGGACTTGATCTCCTGCAGCTCAGACCCGCAGACTTGAGGGCCTCTGATAAAAACTGACAAGAAGGCTGAAGAGCACCCCTCCTCAGAGAAGTGAAACTGACCAATCAATTGCCAACAGGCACCCATCCTGCCACATGACAAGGGCCCCCTTATAGCCCAGGACAGCAACAAGGGGGAAAGCAACTCCCAGCGGTAAGTGAGCAGGAGACAAGGCCTGGATATGCAGCTGGCTTCTGAAGACAAGCGACTGCCATAAAGGCAGAAGCCAGGTAGAGGTGATGGATGACAGCAGCGCAGGCTGAGGCAGGGGCACTGATGTGGCTTTTGTAGGAAGCAGCAGCAGCAGCTGTGGGGTTCTTCCTAGTCAGACTGGGGGAACAAACTGCGTGTTGAATGCGGGGCATGACTCCACTGAAAGTGTTCATTCAAGTGAGAGAATGCACAAAGGAAAAATTTGGAGTACAAATGGGCTTTGTAGGTCCAACTGAAATCAAACGATTGGGCCTGATGCCTTAGATTCCAATCCTCCCAAAGAAGGCTACGGAGAAAGTGCTACCCATATTTCCTCAAAAAGGGAACTTCCCAGGTAAGAATGTATATGTATACATAAGTGGCTTCCCCGCTGACCTTGAATTTCATCACTGCACTCCGCAGGTCCCCGGGAACCAGCGGGCCCTCGCCGCCTCCCGGCCTCCGAGAGCCACACCAGCCAGGAGCCCAGCTCCCCAAGTGTTATTAACCCCCGGTCCCTACCGCCCCTGTCCCCGAGCCCATTCCTGCATAGAAAACCGAGTAATTTCTCCCTAGTGTTTCCCCATTTCCTTCCTCGGTTCCTCCAATGGTCTCGTCTGTCCTCAAGGCTGCCTGCCCCTCCCGCCACCTATGCGGACTGAGACCTGTCATAGGGGCCAGCTCGCCCCTACTCCCCGGAACCCACACGCGCCCTGAGACGCGCCGGGCCGCCCGGGTCCCTGTCTCCCACGCCCCTGCCTCCCACGCCCCTGCCTCGTCCCCTCGGGGTTCCCACCCGCTGGTTCCAGAGTCTCCGCGGCTCAGCTCGTGGGGCGTCGGAGTTCCGACCTCGTTCCGAGCGTCCGCCTCCCTCGGTCCGCGCGGGACCCCCCTCCCGCCTGTGCGCCCGGTCCCGGCACCAGGCCCGCACCCCTCGCCCGCTCCCCACTCAGGGTCCCCGCCAAGCGCCCCCGGCCCCGGCCCTCCGCCGCCGACCCGGCCCGGCTCGCTCCCTCCCGCCCCGCGCTCGCGCGCCGCGCCGCTACCTTGGCTTTGGTGAGGAGGTGCGTGGCCCGCTTCACCACCGCGAAGTTGCCCTTGCCGATGGTGCGGTCGATCTCGTAGTAGCCGATGCGGGCGGGCGCCGGCCCGCGGGAGGCCGGGGCCGGGGGTCGCGGCGAGCCCGCTGCCGGCGGCACAGCAGCGGGGGCGGCCGGGGGTCCGGGCGCCGGCAGAGGCAGCAGGCGGCCCGCCGGCCCGGCCCCCCCGGCCGCGGCCCCCGAAGCCCCGCCGGCTCCGCTCGCCGCCGCCGCCGCCATCTTGTTGCACTGAAACCTCCGGGGCCACGGGGCGCCGCGGGGAGGGGGCGGGGGGCGGGAGGAGGGGGGCGCGCTGACGTCACTCCGGGGCGGGGCGCCCGCGCCGCCGGGGCTCGGCGCCATGGCAACCGCTGGTCACGTGCCGACGCGCGTCACTGCCCGGAGTCATGGCAACGGTGACCTCACCCTCGAGCTTGACCTTCCCGCGTGGGCGCTGCTCCTCGCCGGCTTCAAGCCGCCCCCGGTTCCCGCCGCAGCAGCGGTGCCGGGTCGGGGTGCTTCCAGCCGGACCCCAAAGCTGCGCCCCTGGACTCGCTGAAATGACCCGCCGCGGTCGCTCACCCAGTCAGCAGCCGCCCAGCTTCCCTTAAAACATGGTGTTTTGTCATCTCCAAAACACAGCCTGGCCCCTTGCCCAGGGCCCGAGGCAGGAGTGGCTGCAGCGCTGAAGCACCTACAGCCAAGGCGGGGCCCTGGGGACGCTCAGAGAAATGCCTTCCTCGCGCAAAAGCCACGGTCTCATTGCCAGCGGACAGGGGGATGGGCAAACCAGGACGGCGTGTTGGCGGGCGGGAAACCAGGCCGAACACGCATTCCAGTTACTAGGTGGGTGAGGACCAGGAGAGGCACGCCACCTTCCTTCCTCCCGCCTCGCCTCGGACAGTTCTATAGCTGCGACCGCCCGTTTCTGTCCCTGTGTAACCTGATGAGCAGTGGTGGGCATCGTCCGGTGAGCCGCCACAGTTAAAGAACGGCCTGTTGGCAAAATAAATAATAAAATAAGAATGCCTAAGGACACGTATGGAATACTTTAATCAATAAAGAAAAAAAGAATCCTATCCTTACTAGCGACTCTCCAAGAACATTGAGGATGATCGGATTTCTCTTTTCCTCTCCTCAGCTGTCTGGCAATCCTCACCCTTTGGAGTCCCTCCCAAGCTCCCAAGTGTCCCCCACCTCTTCCTTACCCCCTCGCCCCTTTATTAAGTACTGCTTTAGTTGGAGGTGGAGAGAGGATATTGTGAACATTTCTGTGTTAAAATGTATCCCTTCAATCCAGTCCTGACCCATCCACACTTGTCTTTCTCAGTGGCAGAACTGTATCATCGGATCGCTGCATGTGCAGTATTCAAAGCTGCCACCGGGCACTGTAAATGTGTGAGAAGGAGAGGGCGCGTTTGCTCTCTCTGACCAAAGGATATCTACAAGCATTCCGATTCCCCATCTGACTGAGTAGTAGCTGGGACTAGAATGAACAGAGGTCCTTCTGCAATTGTCTTGGATCAACCGCCTGGTGGCTGTTCCAAATTGCCAACACAATTAACACTAATTGGCTCCTTTAGTTGCAAATATGGGTAAGGATGAAGTAGACCTTGGCTTCTTGCAGTGGTTAAATCCTTTCATTGGTTGAGAGCAATCAATCCAGATAAATGATGTGGCCTGCTTCTCTTACCACTTCATGACCCCGCTCCCCTGCAGTTCGTTAGCAGGGACTGTACATTAACTTTGTGACTGGGCCCCAAGGTCCCAGCATTATCATCTCCTTAAGGACAGGAGGGAAGGGGAGGGAATGAGGATCTCAACAGGAACCTCAGCTACTGGCAGTGCAAGAAAAGGAAAATCATTTCCTCTGGAAGCAGGATCAGCACTGAAGCCACTCTCATGGGACCTGACAGCCTCTCCTCCGCTCGCTCGCGGGGGTGATTGGAACAGCACGTGGAGCGACTGCCGCTGCTCTGGAGAGTGAGAAACAAAGGTGCCTCTAGAGCAGCGGTTCTCAACCTTTCAAATGCCACGACCCTTTAATACAGTTCCCATGTTGTGGTGACCCCTATCCATAAAATTATTTCCGTTGCTACTTCATCACTGTAATTTTGCTACTGTTATGAATCGTAATGTAAATATCTGTGTTTTCCAGTGGTCTTAGGCGACCCTGCAAGCGGTTCTCAACCTGCGCATCGCGGCATTGGAAAGGTAGAGAACCACCGCTGTAGAGAGAAAGCAGAAAATGGAGCATTGGTCTAAGCTCCAAAGAGAAAAGACATCTCTATTCCCTAACAATGGCCGGAGTGTGCATGCTGGGTGTTAGATCATGTATGCTCCCTGCCTCTGTGGATGGAGGCCAGTAGATGGTGTGTCCTATTGAGACTTGGCTAAAGATTTAATGGCGATCTCCCTGAAGCATTATCTTTAGTGAGAAGAATGTGGAGAATTGGGGAGGGCCATGGGAGAAAAAGGAAAACAGTTTAGATGTATGTATGTAATAAGGATGTATTGAGTACTACAGACTCAGTTTTGGGGAGGAACTTAAAGTCAGTAATAACAATTTTCCAGGCGTTATGCTAAGCAGTTTACAGAAGTGAACTCAATTCCTCAACAACCCTACAGACAGATGGTGGCCTTAGCCCCATTGTGCAGAGAAGGAAAAGGAGGCACAAAGGGATTAAGGTCATTGGCCACAGTCACAGAGCTGGAAAGCGGCAGAACTAGGAGGAAACCAACCCAGGCTGCTCACGCCCTCTGGAGCCTGCTCTGCCCGCACTGGGTGATGAGCCTGTCAGAGTAGGAGTAGGAAAAGCTGTTTCTCCAGAAGCCCAGGGCGATCTAGGTCAGTTTAGACCCGGGGAAGAAGAGGACTTGCAGGGTCTTGAGAGCAGGACAAAGCAGGCACTTAGCATAGAAATAAAGAACAAAAGACTACACAACGGACTGAAGCACCCTCACTTAGAAATAGGGTCATGAGAGACTCGCTGCCTATTGTGGAAGAGTGTTGCTGCCTTAGAAAACATGCAGGCAGGTGTGTTCCTGCCTGCGCAAGACTCAGGAGACAGGCCTGAGGGCTGAATTCTCCAAGCCCTGCAGTCCGGGGTGCAGCTCCCAGTCAGCGGTACCAACTCACTCTTTTCTTTTCTAATTTTGTTTCTTTTTTTGCTTGTTTGTTAATTTTTTTTTATTCCAAAGAGGAAGGGAGAGGGACAGAGAGAACATCAATGATGAGAGAGAATCATTGACCACGCCTGCAACCCGGGCATGTGCCCTGAGAGGGAATTGAGCCCTGACTTCCTAGCAAGGAAAAAGAAAATCATTTCAAGACAAGCAAAAGATAGATTCAAAGATGAAAATGAGACATTTTCCTACATAATGTCATTGTGTCTTGTTTCTAGAATTTGAAACTGGCAAAGCAAGGCATTCCTGATGGATATGATAGACCCGTGGTTCCCACTGTGGGACACATGCCCTACAGGAGGGCAATTTGACTTTTAAGGGGGGCAATTTGAGAATGAGTTATTAAGTTAATTTTTTGCATTTATATATATATAAATTGTGACATATTTATGCATTTCAATTCTCTATTATATGTTTTGAAACTTTGCTATTTTTTCACATCATTTCATATTATTTTCTTAACAATTTCTAAGTAATTTCTTCCTCAGTATATCAATTGTCCTTTCGTTCTTTTATTTTTCTCTTTCATGGATGCCATGCTCTTTGGAAGCTTAGTTGGACCAAGCTAATGGCCTTTTAGGCTTCCTCCACGTGGACAGGAGTACACTTTTTGAATAATAAGGATTCTGTGTCATAGGGGCGGGAGCATCACAGGCTGGGGGGCGTGGCCAAACACAGGCTGGGAAACATTGGTCTGGGGGCAGTGGCCAAACACAGGCTGGGAAACATTGGTCTAGACCAGTGGTCGTCAAACTGCGGCTGGCGAGTTTGACCAATGAGTTTGCCGACCATTAGGATAAGGGCTTAATCACAAAGATCTATAACAGCCTGTAATTAATTGGAATCGAGACCCTTAGAAACTCTAGAAATGATACAAAACCTCTGAGGACCTGAGTCTGACCTCAGAGGATAGAAGTCATGAGAGATAATGCATGAACTCTTATACTTTTACAGGCCCTCAGAGCCCGTCTGCAGGACCGTCTCCAGCAACCTGCAAGAAAAAGGGAGCCTCGGCAGTCTAGTGCCACAGATTCCCAGAACCATCAGGACATGGAAGACTGTCCAAGCCTCGCTTCACATTGGCCCAACTCATTGCTGCTCTGAAAAAAGCTAAAATTATAGGAGCATCTGGCTGACACAGAAGTATATTCAGAAACTCTATGCCAAAGGCAACATCATAGTATGCTTACATCCCCTTTTTCCCAAACCAGGGAGCCACTGGCCAGCTGGGAATTCCACCACAAAGAAATCAGCTGCTGTTGGAGAGACTCCTCAACACACGTGTGCCCTCTCCTCCAGGTGAGCAGAAATTGCCTATCCTTAGTAGGGCTGCATTCTGCACTCCCACCTCCACCGCCTTGCTGCTGCCCTTCCTCTTATCCCAACCAACCTCGTCTTAACCATGCTTCCTGTGGGCACCCAGAAACAGGTATGAGCAGTCAGAGGAACTACAGTATTCTGCTCTAAAGCATATTGAGGTGGGGGTTCATACGCTTTCAATCTAAAATTTCCTGTTCAGCCTGCCCACATCTTTATTTTTCATGGACCCATTCAAGCTATTACACATATGTTCTAGAATACCATTACCATTTAAATCATCCAAAACATCTTATTTAAAAAATATTTTTATTGGTTTCAGAAAGGAAAGAGAGGGAGAACGAGAGAGAAACATCAATGATGAGAGAGAATCATTGATGGGCTGCCTCCTGCACGCCCCCTGCTGGAGATCGAGCCCACAACCCGGGCCTGTGCCCTGACTGTGACCTTCTGATTCATAGGTTGATGCTCAACCACTGAGCCACACTGACCAGGCTAAACCTTTCAGTGTGCTTCTCTTAAAGGTTTCCTTTCTGCGTTCTTAGATCTGACTATATGATCATTTAGCATCAATGTTTTTCTTAGCAAATACACCTTTGGTTTTATAAGGAAAATCATTGGGAAAAAAATTTAGTAAAGAAAAAAAGTTCATCCAGGAAAAGTTTTTTTTCACAAAAGTATATGCTCCTAAGGTGAGGTGCACTTAGTTACCCTGTGATGAACTCCCTAATATTTACACTAATAAAGATTTCTTCTGATAGTATGCCTTTTTCTCCTAAATTAAAAGTCTGGTACTAAAAAATATATTAATTAGTGCTTTGGCATACTTGGATCCTTTTATTTTGCTTGTGTATACAAGTAGAGCCCTAGCTGATTTGGCTCAGTGGGTGGAGAGTTGTCCGGCAATCTGAAGGGTCCTAGGTTCAATTTTGGGCAAGGGCATATGCCCGGGTTGCAGGCTCAATCCCCAGTAGAGGGGTGTGCAGGAGGAAGCCCATCAATGATTCTCTCTCATCATCGATGTTTCTCTCTCCCCCTCTCTTTCCTTTCTTAAATCAATAAAAATGTATATACAATTCTAGAATTCCTAACACTCCATAAAAAATAAAGGCCCACTTCCAAGGTCTGCCTCAAATTGAAGTTCTTCAGTTCCCTGTTTCAAAACCTACAGCCCTCACCTTTCCTCCTTCCCTCATTCTCACACCTCTCCTGGCTAGAGAATGTTTTCGCCACACCCACACCTGCCAGGGCGCTCCGCAGCTGGAGGTGCTCCCCTCCACACAGCTGTGCAGGCTTTGCTAGGCCGCAGGAGACTGCTGCACGGCTTCCTGCAGTCAGACTGGGGGCTGCAGGGGTTTCCTGTCAGCTTTCCCAGCTGTCGGCTAACAAAAACTTATGCTATTGAAATTGAGTTCTGTTGGTAGCTGACCTATCTTGGTTTCCTCTCTGCCACAAATTTTTTCAGTTAAACCAGAAAATCCATCTTCCACCTCGAGGGCCAAAAGGAACCTTTTCCCTTGTCTGCAGAGACACCTGCTGTTCAAAGGTTTTCACTACATGCTGCTTGGCCGTACTTTTTCCGTTCTACTAAGACCTTCTTAGTCCTTTCTATTTAAAGTGCAGGCAGTTGAAAACCACAAACCCAAATCAGGAGCCAGAAAGCTGGAATCCAAGTGGAATCCGGCTCCAGGAAACAGGATTTCTTTGTTGCAAAAAAAAGTACACTGGGCTAAAATTACGGTGGCGCTTTGGGCTTAGGTGAACAGTCCACACTGTGGTTTTGTGCCACCCAAGGACATCTTCAGCCATCCCCATAGTTCTCGTGACATTTTAAAAAGACTCATTTACATTTATTTTTATTTTTAAAGTGAGTTCATTCTTTTGGCACGTTTAAATAGCAGCCTGGCATTATGAGTAAAAAGAGCCAAAGTGTCACCACTGGACCGAGGCTTCTTAGTGGATTTTTCCACTTCCAAGTTTGTCTCTGAGCCTCTGTTTTCTGTTCTGGAAAAATCACTCATACCTCGTGGGTGTGAGGAGAATAAACTGCCATAACTATGAAGAGGGACCGCGATTGCAGTCTAGTACAGAGTACGCACCCAAGTATTAACTTCCTCCTTCTGAGGGGCAAAAGCATATAGACAATGCCGTGCTGCTTTCCAAATCGCTTCCAAAAAGGTTAGGAGCGAGAAAGGAACTAGGGCTGTGAAAATGGATTGGCGTCAGAGTTAAAGTGAGAAATTTATAGTTTTGAATGTTTTGGTTTGATTTACTAAATATGGAAAGTTCAATCTTTGGAAGTTGGATGTTTTTCTGATGCAACTATATATGTCCAATGAAAATATTCTCACTCTCACAACGTTATAAAGTACTTATTATTCCCACTTTGTAGAGGCCAAGTTACTTTTGGCTCACTCAGCCAGTAAGTTGTGAATTCGGGAAACAAATCAAGGCCTTTCGCTCTTTAACATCAGTTGTCGTTCCAAACTTTAGCTATACCGATGTTTGTAGTCTGCCAAAAAAACAAAAACAAAACAAAACAAGAAAACCTGCAATAGCCAGTTGGCTCAGTGGATAGAGTTGGCCTGTAGACAGAAGGGTCCCAGGTTCAATGCCAGTCAATGGCACCCCAGTTGGGGAGCGTTCGGGAGGCAACCAATTAATGTGTCTCTCTCATATATCTCTCTCTCCCTCTAAAAACCAGTGGGAAAAAATATCCTCGGGTCAGGATCAACCTTTAAAAAAAAGATACCAGTGATTTTTTTCCTTCTAAAATATATTTAAAGTATATGTGTAAGAAAATGCTAAAATATTTATATCATTTTTATGCAAAAATCTGCTTAAGAAATGTGTGCATTCCCATACTTTCAGCCAAATGCAGGTGCCCTGTGAGAACAGTATAGGAGCTCAATGAGAAAGAAAGGACAATCCCAGTACCATTTTTTTTTCTAAAACTCATTCAAAATAATACATATAAAAACTACTAATTATATATTTTTATCTTTATTGTTCAGTTTATTAATTACATTATTTCCCTTTTTTTCCCCCCTATAGCTCCCCTCCAACCGGTACCCATCCCACCCTCCGCCCTCATCTCCCTCACACTGTCCTCTCCCATAGGTGCCTGACTTTTGTCAAGTCTCATGCTGCACTTTTCACACCCCTTTTCTCCCCAAGAATTGCCAGTCCATTCCCTCTCTATGTCCATGATTCTGTTATATTCACCAGATTATCCTGTTCGTCAGATTATTAATTCACTTGATTTTTAGATTCATTTGTTGATAGATGTGTATTTGTTGTTCATAATTTATATTTTTACCTTTTTATTCTTCCTCTTCTTATAGAATATCTTTCGACAATTCATATAATATTGGTTTGGTGATGATGAACTCCTTTAGCTTTTTCTTATCTGCGAAGCACTTTATCTGACCTTCAACTCTGAATGATAGCTTTGCTGGATAGAGTAATCTTGGTTGTAGATTCTTGCTGTTCATCACTTTGAATATTTCTTGCCACTCCTGTCTGGCCTGCATCGTTTCTGTTGAGAAATCCACTGACAATCGTATGGGTGCGCCCTTATAGGTAACCAACTGTTTTTCTCTTGCTGCTTTTAGTATTCTCTCTTTATCTTTTGCTCTTGACATTTTAATTATGGTGTGTCTTGGTGTGGTCCTCTTTAGATTCCTATATTTTGGGGTTCTGTGAACTTCTTGGGCTTATAAGTCAATTTCTTTCACCAGATGGGGGAAGTTTTCAGTCACTATTTCTTAAAGTAGGTTTTCATTACCTTGCTCTCTCTCTTTTTCTGGCACCCCAATAATTCGGATGTTGATATGATTGAGGTTGTCCCAGAGGCCCCTTACACTATCTGCAATTTTTTGGATTCTTTTTGCTTTTCCAGCCGAGTGGATTTTGCTTCTTTGTATTTCAAATCTTTGACTTGATTCATGCAGTCGTCTGGACTGCTTTTAGGTCTTTGTATAATATTTTTTATTTCAGTCAGTGTATGCTTAATTTCTAGTTAGTCCTTTTTCTTTCTTTTTTCTTTCTTTCTTTTTAAAATATTTTATTGATTTTTTACAGAGCAGAAGGGAGAGGGATAGAAAGTCAGAAACATCGATGAGAGAGAGACATCGATCAGCTGCCTCTTGCACGCCCCCTACTGGGGATGTGCCCACAGCCAACGTACATGCCCTTGCCGGAATTGAACCGGGGACCCTTCAGTCCGCTCTATCCACTGAGCCAAACCGGTCTCGGCTAGTTAGTCCTTTTTCATATCCTAGTAGGTCTTGTTCATTTCCTCATAGGTCTTGTTCATTTCCTTGTAGATCTCGGCCTTTTCTAGGAGCCTCTTGAAAAACCTTATAACCGTAGTTTTGAACTCTATGTCCAGTCATTTTTTTTTCCTCCATTTCTTTCACATCTGATTTCTTTCCATTTCTCTTCATTGTGGCTGCTTTCCTGAGTTGGTCCATTAGCTTTATGTGGTAGATGTCCTCTAAGGGACAATGGCTCAGCCTCCCCAATTACCTGAGGTGGATACTCTTGCTGCAGCCCTTTATGGGTTGTACAGTATTGTTGAAGTTAAGCCCAGCTTATTGTTGTTAGCACTAGGAGGGTTTGACCTCCAGGCCACTTGATTGTGAGGATCAGCTGTGCTCAGGTAGGATGGGCGGAGTCCCCGGCTGAGCAGGCAGCATCAGCTCCACCCTATGCGGCAGTAGGGTCTCTGTGCCGGTGGTAACGGCTGTACGTGCCTCTGAGAGAAAGCCGCTGCCAATCTCCACCCTCTGCCAGACAACTCTGCCTCTCCCTAAATGAGTCTGCACCCCCAAAGTCTCGCCCAGGGTTGCAACACAATGCAGTCCGGTGGTCTCCTGAACGAGGGAGCAAGTCACGAGTCTGCTCCGCGCAGTCTCGCACTTCTGTTCCCAAGTTTACGAGCAAACTGGTGTTCCAGGTTTACATGCACTCTCCACAAGCTCGCAGACCTCTGCCACGCTGGGCTTCAGTGTGCTTTCCCACTGCCCAGTTCTACCCCGTATGAGTGTGGGCTCCCCAAACCTTGCCCGGAACTGGGTAATCAGTGCAGTGGGACGCCTCCGCCCTCCCCGTTGGAGAAAACCAGCCGGGTTTGCCACCGTCAACCCTCGCCGCTGGCACAGGCAGGACTCCAAAGCTCTCTCCGCGCATATCTTCAACGCTGCCCTCTGCCGCTCCTCTGAATCACAGTGTCCTATCTTCACTTTTATTTCTGGAATTTTCACTCAGCCAGCTTTCTGGTGATTCTGGATGATGTTTGTTCTGTCATTAAGTTGTAGTTTTGGAATTGTGTGTGTGTGTGTGTGTGTGTGTGTGTGTGTGTGTATATATGTATCTTTTGCTTTTTAGGTAAATACAGGGAAAAAACCTTTTTTCCCATTTACTTTTAGAAATAGACTTATTTTTCTAATGGAAATCATACACATATTCTTAAGAAGCATAACAGAGATTTAAAAAAAAAAACATTGACAACTCTCAGGAGGCAGGAGAAAGGGTGGGTTTGTATGTGGGGAGATAGCAGGTCCTGGGGGTTGTTCCCAGGACTGCAGTAACTCCTTCAATGGCTTTTAGTGTAAAAGTACTTTTTTTTTTTTACAAGGAGAATGCTCTCCTCACCCCACTTCACTGTTGCCACTCCTGCAGTCTGTTTAAGGGCACTTCTGTAGCTCCAGGCCTCTAGGATAAATACTTGGGGAGTTTAAATAATTATTTTCCATATTTTTCTCTTTTTGAGGAGACTAATAATTTGAAATCCTATCAAATAAAAGAGTAATATGCAAATGGACTATACCTTCTATCAAGCCACGCCCACCAGCCATGTCCCCCAGCAAATAAACCCCAACCAAGATGGCTGTGGCCACTGAGAGAAAGGGCCGGCCAGGGCAGCAAGTTCAGTGTCTGTGCCCCTGGTCAGCCCACCTGGCCGCACGGAGGGAGGGGGCAGGCCGGCCACATGGATGCTGTGCTCATGCCGCCCCAGCCGGCTTGCCCCCTCCTGAGAGGGCAGTATCCACACCACGCCGGCCGGCTGGGCTGAGGGTCACCACCCCCTCTCTGCATTCCCACCCCCGTGCACGAATTTTGTGCACCGGGCCTCTAGTCTTATATATAAGAAGAGATCTTAAAAACAAACAAAAAACCTACAGTAAATGTGCACTGGGCCACTAGGGAATTCAATACACAACAGCAAATAGATAAAAAAATATTAGCTACACTATAGGCAATAGAGGCAGACATTGACTATCTGAGAGAAAGACAGGACTCTATAGCATACAGGCAAGTGCTTAATTGTGATTGGGAGCACAAGCACATACGTGTCACCCCTTTAAAATGGAACAGTAGTCACCATCAGTGGATTGATGTTAAAAAGCATCTATGGGGAGTCCTTCATGATAACCTTATTGAAGAAGTAAACATATTGCAAAGGCAAATTAAAGAGTCCTTACTTGCTTTCAGTAAACATGAAAAACAGACTACTGCTTGGAATATATATAGTAAAGGAGCATTTGGAGTGGGTAGACCCACCATATGGTATCCTAAAATCAGCTGGTACCGGATCGGACTAACTATTGCTGTCATTGTGATTCTCTTTCTTTTTCTTACAGTCTACAAAATCAGAACTCAAGCAGCGAATGTGCTTCACAGATCCGACCTTCCAAAGCAGAAAGTTCGCCAGCTTCCTCTGTCTTCTGCAGTCAGCAAAACAAAAAGGGTGAGATGCGGGGAAGTACAGGACCTGGTTGGAACGTCCGTAAGGAGGATTCTCTGGGAGGTCGGGGACCTTGCCAAAGGCAACAGCTCCTACCTTGACTTTTCCAAACAAGCCCGATCCCCCAGGGGTTTTGCTAGAATCTCTATGTTTAGTTTTCAAAATCAACCTTGTAGAAGCATGAGCCCTCTCAAGGATATTATCCTGCTGATTGTATCTAGAGGTTTATTTTAGTTCAAGCTATTATTACAATCAAAGGCTAACCAGGCAGACAATTGAGGCTGTTCTGGTTCCTAAAGCCAAACAAGTCCCTTAGCCTTCTCTTTCCCAGAAACATAATTTGTTCATCAGTCACTCAGGGTCACTTTCCTAGTCTCCCCTATATCTGGGAATGACTGTGTGATGAAGTTATGACTAATGTGGTTCATTGGTGTTTTATGCACGATTTGCATGTTCATCTTCTACAACCTTGGTTTGTCCACCGGGTCCAGCATCTCCAGAAGCCATCTTCTTGCTGCTTTATTCCCCAGACAGAGGGTGGAGAAAATATTGTGATATTAGGCATTCAGCAACATTTTTGTTGCAGTTTCTATCTTTTAAAAAATATATTTATTGACTGATTTTGAGACAGAGAGAGAGAGAAACATCAATTTCCTGCTTCCGCATTTATGTGCCCTGACCGAGGATTGAACCTGCAACCTTGGTGTATATGGATGATGCTCTAACCAATTGAGTTGCCTGGCCAGGACAAAAAGCTACTCTCTTTTTAGTAAGCCAAAGCCTGGATGCAGCTTTCACCCCTGATATCCCAGCTATCACAAGGAGAAAGTTCCTAAGATTCACAAGCCCAGTAAGCCCTGTCTTGCCTAAGCACAAGATGAAACTAGCCACAAAGATTGGATACTAATAATCCATTAATGGCAGGCAGAGTAATCTATAGAAGTGAAAATGATAATTATTTCAAGGAGTAGGTCCTGAATGGGAAAACCCCAAAAGTGCTTTCTAAAATGTTGGAAATAGTGTACAACTGATCTGCAGGTGGCTAAATAGGTAGAATTATATAAACTTTGTTTACTTGGATAGTGAAGATATGTGCGTATTGTTTTGTAGCCTGTCCTGTGCTCTTTGTTAGAATGGGATCAAGAGGACCCTGCAAATTTCTAGAAATGAATCAATATGAGTCCCTCTGTTTTAGTCCACAGCCTGTGTTTCCCATTTCTTTATCTCACTGCTTCATGCCAGCTATTTTCTTCTAACCTGCCTTCCATTTCATTGATTCACAAGCTTTGTCAAATGTGCCCTTTACCATCCTCTGAGTTATTGCAGATGCTGATTTTCAGTTTTAGAATTTCCAAGTTGGTTCTTTCCCACAATTTGCTGTTGAGATATATTTATTTATTTATTTATTTATTTTACTTATTGATATATAGGAGGCCAGTTATTTTTACTGTGTGTTGATAATTCACATAATTTGAACCGTGGTGGTTCTAGTTCTATTGTCTCATTTTCCTTAGCTTTGCCATCTTATGTTTGGTTATTTTTTATTGACTGCTCTATTGAAACCGGAAAGGTTTCACTTATAATCAAAATAATTATATTGTTTTTAAGCATATCCTTTCTGGTTTATTTATGTTATAAATCTGAGAACAAGATTGATGTCAAAGAAGTTATCTTGCAGAGAGGCCTTCTGTTTGCCTCTGGCCGATGACAGTAGGGCTTTAACTCTCCAGGTGGGTTTCTGCTCCTGAGGCTTTGTGTCCTCCAAGCTCCCCAAGGCTGCATTCTTCAAGGACTCAAACCAAAAACAGCCCTCCACTCAATGCCAGCTCCTTTATTTCCTCCACACAGGCCCATGAATTGCTCAGAATCCATCCTCAACTCCTGTCACTCAGTTGCCTCTTCTGGAAAGTGTGGCACCAAAAGAGTCTCAGGTTCTCCCTCTAGATCTCCTTTTGCCAGATGTCGGCACTCTTTTCTTTGGGCCTTGCCATCTTTCAGAACTATTCAACAATCTCTTCTAATATTTTGTTCATCCTTCTGAGCCATACTAACTGGCAAGTTGGAATACATATTTAATATATATTATCTACTTATTCAGAGTCAGGCACTTCATTTTCCTTAGGTTGTATATTACAGTGCTACTTAGGCCAAATCTTTTCCTGAAACACCTTAGTCAGTCCTCCCAACACCTACTCAGTATCGTGAAACTTAAGCACTATGATCCATTATAGAAATTTTATCTCTAAACCATTTGAACAGTGGTGACACAGAAATGCTAATAGAGCTTTTAATTCTCCTCCTTTTTGGAGAAAGTATTCTTAAACTGCCAATTTATTTTTATTGATTTCAGAGAGGAAAGAAGAGGGAGAGAAATGGCTTATCCTAGAAATATTGAATGCTCAGCTTCCTACACTTAATTTATAAAGTGCTGAAATAAATAAAAATATATTTTTAAAATTAAAAAATAAAATAAAATGAGATAGTACCCTACTCACAGTATTTCCATTTATCTTAAAAGAGCATCTTTTTCTCATGAGTAAATTAAGAAGCCTAAAACCAGCATATATTTTAAAATAAGAGCTGAATTCAATTATGTTAACATGAATACCTTTATTGAATTTAAATCAACAGATGTAGAAGTTACCACCATGTTGTGAATAAGTGATATTTGTATTACATTTATAGAAAACATTCAGAACATTTCTGATAATTACTTGGAATTTGCTTCTTCCAAATTACTTTTGTAGACCTATGGAAATGTATGATCATAAATCAAAGTCTAGGGGAGAACCAAGATGGCGGCATAGGTAAAACACCTATCTTGCCGCCATACACAGCAATTTTAAAGCTACAACTTAACGAAGGATCAAACACCATCCAGAATCACCAGAAAGCTGGCTGACTGAAAATTCCACAAATAAAAGTGAAGATAAGACACTGTGACTCGGAGGAGTGGTGGCAGACAGCATTGAAGATACGCGCAGAGCGAGGTTTGGAGGAGTGTGCGCGCCAGCAGATAGGGAGGGCAGATGAAAACCGGCCAGTTTTTTCAAACGGGGGAGACAAAGACGTCCCACTGGACTGATTCTCCAGCTCTGGGAGAAGTCCAGGGAACCCACTATCATAGGGGGTAAAAACTGGACAGTGGGAGGGCACCCCGAAGCTTGGGTGCTGCAGGGGTCTGCGGGCTTGTGGAGAAGGTGAGTTTGTGTGGAGTGCGCATGAACTTGGGAACAGCACAGCTGCCTGACCGCGCAGAGAGCATTCGTGACTGGCTCGTTCATTCGGGAAACGGTTAGACTGCATTGTTTTGCGACCCTGGGTGAGACATTGGGTATGCAGACTCATTTGGGGAGAGTCTGAATTCTCCGGCAGCCCATGGAGCTCGGCAGCGGCTCTCTCTCAGAGGTGCTGGCAGCCATTGCCCCCGGCACAGAGTCCCTGGGGCCGCATAGGGCGGAGCTAACGCTGTCTGCTTGGCCCGGAGATTCTGCCCATCCAACCTGAGCACAGCTGAATGCCACAGACAATTGGCCTGGAGGTCAACCCCTCCAAGGGCTAACAACGATTAACCTGAGCTTAACTTCAGCAAGACTGTGCAACCCATATTCACCTCAGGTAACTGGGGAGGCTGAGCTACTGTCCCTTGTAGGACGTCTACCACACAAAGCTAATTGACCAACTCAGGGAAGTAGCCACCATGCAGAGACATGGAAAGAAATCAGATGTGAAAGAAATGGAGGGAAAAAAACGACTGGACATGGAATTCAAAACCACGGTTATAGGGCTTTTCAAGAGGCTCTTAGAAAAGGTCAAGACTTATAAGGAAATAAGCAAGACCTACAAGGAAATGAACGAGACCCTCAAGGATATGAACTAGACCTGCAAAGAAATGAACAAGACCAACGTGGAAGTGAATGAGTCCTACAAGGAAATGAACGAGACCTACAAGGATATGATCGAGACTCTCAAGGATATGAGAAAGGACCAACCAGAAATTAAGCATACACTGACTGAAATAAAAAATATTATACAAAGACCTAAAAGTACTTTAGAGCACCCCAAGAACCAAGTTAAAGATTTGAAATACAGCCGAGACCGGTTTGGCTCAGTGGATAGAGCATCGGACTGCGGACTGAAGGGTCCCGGGTTCGATTCCGGCAAGGGCATGCACCTTGGCTGCGGGCACATCCCCAGTAGGGGGCATGCAAGAGGCAGCTGATCGATGTCTCTCTCTCATCGATGTTTCTGACTTTCTATCCCTCTCCCTTCCACTCTGTAAAAAATCAATAAAATATATTTAAAAAAAAAAGATTTGAAATACAAAGAGGTAAAATCCACTCAGCTGAAAAAGCAAGAAACCAAAAGAATCCAAAAAATTGAAGATAGTGTAAGGGGCCTCTGGGACAACCTCAAGCATACCAACATCCGAATTATAGGGATGCCAGAAAAAGAGAGAGAGCAAGACAACAAAAACCTATTTGAAGAAATAGTGACTGAAAACTTCCCACACCTGGTGAAAGAAATTGATTTAGGAGTCCAAGAAGTGCACCGAACCCCAATATATAGGAACCCTAAGAGGACCACACCAAGACACATCATAATTAAAATGCCAAGAGCAAAAGACAAAGAGATAATATTAAAAGCAGCAAGAGAAAAACAGTTAGTTACCTATAAGGGAGCACCTATATGATTGTCAGCGGATTTCTCAACAGAAACTATGCAGGCCAGATGGGAGTGGCAAGAAATATTCAAAGTGATGAATAGCAAGAAACTACAACCAAGATTACTCTATCCAGCAAAGCTATCATTCAGAATAGAAGGTCAGATAAAGTGCTTCGCAGATAAGAAAAAGCCAAAGGAGTTCATCACCACCAAACCAATATTATATGAAATGCTGAAAGATATTCTTTAAGAAGAGGAAGAAGAAAAAGATAAAAGTGTAAATTAGGAACAACAAATACACATCTATCAACAAATGAATCTAAAAATCAAGTGAATTAATAAGCTGATAAACAGGATAAACTGGTGAATGTAACAGAATCACGGACATAGAGCGGGAATGGACTGACAATTCTTGGGGAGAAAAGGAGTGTGGGAAATACAGCAAGAGACTGGACAAAAATTATGCAACTATGGGAGAGGACAGTGGAGGGGGGTGAGGGCGTAGGGTGGGATGGGTACCAGGTGGAGGGGAGCTATAGGGGGAAAAAAGGGAACAATGTAATTAAATAAACTGAACAATAAAGATTACAAAAATTGGAACTAGTCTTACTAAATAATAAATCATAAGAAGAGTCATTTGTACAAATAATAACAATAATAATAATAAATCAAAGTCTAGCTGCAGAAAAGACATTGTTGTCTTAACTTGTTTATAATTATGGACCCATCTGTAGTATGTTGGCTGTTATAGGCAGTACTGCTAGATAAGATGTTACCTGGATTACAATATATTTTATTTTTTTTCCTAGCATTTAATGAAGAGACTACTTTTTATTTTTATTTTATTTTTTAAAGTATATTTTTTATTGATTTCAGAGAGGAAAGGAGAGGAAGATAGAGAGATAGAAACATCAATGATGAGAAAGTCATTGACTGGCTGCCTCCTGCACGCACCCTCCTCCCCCACTGGGGATCAAGCCCGCAACCTGGGCATGTGCCCTTGACTGGAATCAAACCTGGGACCTTTCAGTCCGCAGGCCGACATCTATCCACTGAGCCAATCCAGCTAGGGCGGATTACAATATATTTTAAATGGCTTGTTTCAATATTATGTATTATAAGGCTGGTTTAAATTGCAAACCTGAAAGGTTTCACTTATAATCAAAATAATTATATTGTTTTAAACATATCCTTTCTGGTATATTTGAAGCTAATCTATACCCTCTGCCCCTCAAATAACAAAGTTTTACACGTTGTTTCCTGGGTCTATTTAAAAATACTTTCAAGCGCAGAAGTTAAAATGTGTCTGCTTTCAGGAAAAACATAATAGCTTCATTAAACAACTCCCCTGGGGCTCTCCCGGTTGCAGCACGGCTGACATGATTAACGTCTCCATGGGACCAGCGCAGAAAATGATGACACAGAAATGCTAATAGAGCTCTTAATTCTCCTCCTTTTTGGAGAAAGTGTTCTTAAACTGCCAATTTATTTTTATTGATTCCAGAGAGGAAAGGAGAGGGAGAGAAATAGAAACATCAATGATGAGAGAGGAGCATTGATAGCTGCCTCCTTCATGCCTCCTACTGGGATCAAGCCCACAGCCCGGGCATGAGCCCTGCCTCGGATTCAAATTGTGAACTTCTGGTTCATAGGTTGACGTTCAATCACTGAGCCACACCAGGTGGGCTTAAACTGCTAACTTTTAAATCACAAGGCTCTCCTTATTACAGCTCTACCAAAAAACAAACTCCCACCCCAGTACAAAGACTAAACAATACTTCATGTATACAGTTATTCCTTTCATACAAAACACTAGATACAAATTCCCACTTAATTTTGTTACTTCTTGTCTCTGATATTCTTTAAAAATAAAGTAGATGTCACCTTCCAAGTAAAATTTACCTGTTTGTAGATGTAGTCACACACAGCTGAACACAACCTTTAGAATAAGCAGAGTAGCATTGCTAGCAGTGCAAAGTATGGAGGGACATCTTCTTATATAATAAAGCCTAATATGCTAAGTGTTGAGTCATCTGGTCATCTGTTAAACCAACCAAAGAGTAATATGCTAATGATATGCTAAGAAATTTCAGCCACTCACTATGACATGCCGTGACCACCAGGGGGCAGATGCTCCAACCAGTAGGTAAGCTTGCTGCTGGTGTCAGGCAGATCAGGACTGAGCAAGATGGGCAGGACACACCCTGGAGCCTTCCCATGGTGTCTCCCTGGCCCTGATCAGGCCTTCCCAGCACCAATTGTGCACCAGTGAGGTCCCTTGGCCTGGCCTGCACCCTCTCGCAATCTGGACTGAGGGCCCCCCCCCCACCCTGAGTGCACAAAATTTGTGCACTGGGCCTCTAGTTTAATCATAAACCCATTGTAACATATTTGAAAGGTAAATTGCAAGGCAAATTCCTGTCAGTTGTCATGTCTGAAAAATAGAGCTCTCATGTTAACTCAGTGGTGGTACTGAAAATGACATTTGACACTCTGGACCTTTTCCATGTCCATTAATAATGATTAAAATTTAAAATTATGGCCCTGACCCCTTACCTGGCTGGCTTGACTCAGAGGTTGACTATCAACCGATGATCTAGGAGATCACATTTCGAATCCTGGTCAGGGCACATGTCTGGGTTGCGGGCTTGATCCCCAGTGTGGGGCATGCAGGAGGCAGCCGATCAATGGCTCTCACTCATCACTGATGTTCCTATCTCTTTCTCCCTCTCCCTTCCTCTCTGAAATAAATAAAAATATATTTTTAATTAAAAAAGAATTTAAAATTATGTATCTAGAAATATATTTAAGATGTACAGCTTCATAAGAGAAAAATAAATTTACAAATTGTGGTATTCAACATCCCATCAGGCTTTCTCTGTAGGTCAAAGGAAAAGAGGTGTTATGACAAGGAATGATGTAGTCATGGGTGAATACTGTGGCCCAAAGGTACGCCAGATTAGGGTGATGGTTTCAAGGAGCAGGAACTCCGATGACATCCTTGAGGAGAAGAAGAACAACAAAACATGTTTCTTTATATCTACTTACCCTAAATTTAAAATCTTTCTTTTTAAAAAATATTTTAATCTTTATTGTTCAGTTTATTAATTACATTGTTCCCCTTTTCTTCCCCCTATAGCTCCCCTCCACCTGGTACCCAAGCCACCCTCTGCCCTTACCTCCCCCCCCTACTGGCCTCTCCATAGGTGTATGACTTTGGTCCAGTCTCTTGCTGCACCTCCCACACCCCTTTTCTCCCCAAGAATTGTCAGTTCATTCCCTCTCTATGCCCATGATTCTGTTATATTCACCAGTTTATCCTGTTCATCAGATTTTTAATTCACTTGATTTTTAGATTCATTTGTTGATAGATGTGTATTTGTTGTTCATAATTTTTATTTTTACCTTTTTCTTCTTCCTCTTCTTAAAAAATACCTTTCAGCATTTCATATAATATTGGTTTGGTGGTGATGAACTCCTTTAGCTTTTTCTTATCTGTGAAGCACTTTATCTGACCTTCAATTCTGAATGATAGCTTTGCTGGGTACAGTAATCTTGGTTGTAGATTCTTGCTATTCATCACTTTGAATATTTCTTGCCACTCCCATCTGGCCTGCATAGTTTCTGTTGAGAAATCCGCTGACAATCGTATGGGTGCTCCCTTATAGGTATCTAACTGTTTTTCTCTTGTTGCTTTTAATATTCTCTCTTTGTCTTTTGCTCTTGGCATTTTAATTATGATGTGTCTTGGTGTGGTCCTCTTTGGATTCCTATAGTTTGGGGTTCGGTGCGCTTCTTGGACTTTTAAGTTAATTTCTTTCACCAAGTAGGGGAAGTTTTCAGTCACTATTTCTTCAAATAGGTTTTTGTTGTCTTGCTCTCTCTCTTTTTCTGACACCCCTATAATTCGGGTGTTGGTATGCTTGAGGTTGTCCCAGAGGCCCCTTACACTATCTTCAATTTTTTGAATTCTTTTGGCTTCTTGCTTTTCTGGCTGAGTGGATTTTGCCTCTTTGTATTTCAAATCTTTGATTTGGTTCTTGCAGTCCTCTAGACTGCTTTTAGGTCTTTGTATAATATTTTTTATTTCAGTCAGTGTTTGCTTAATTTCTAGTTGGTCCTTTTTCATATCTTTGTAGGTCTTGTTCATTTCCTCAAAAGGTCTTGTTCATTTTCTCAAAGGTCTCATTAAGTTCATCGTCTTTTCTAGGAGCCTCTTGAAAAACCTTATAACATGGTTTTGAACTCTATGTCCAGTCGGTTTTTTTTCCCTCCATTTCTTTCACATATGATTTCTTTCCATGTCTCTGCATGGTGGCTTCTTTCCTAAGTTGGTCGATTAGCTTTGTGTGGTAGATGTTCTCTAAGGGTCAGTGGCTCAGTCTCCGCAGTTACCTGAGGTGGATACTCTTGCTGCAGCCCTTTATGGATTGCACAGTCTTGTTGAAGTTAAGCCTAGATTATTGTTGTTAGAACTAGGAGGGTTTGACCTCCAGGTCAATTGGCTGTGAGGATCAGCTGTGTTCAGTTTGGATGGGCGGTATCTCCGGGCTGAGCAGGCAGCGTCAGCTCCGCCCTATGCAGCACCTGGGTCTCTGTTTCAGGTGGTAATGGCTGCATATACCTCTGAGAGAAAGCTGCTGCCGAGCTCTACCCTCTGCCAGACAATTCAGCCTCTCCCCAAATGAGTCTGCACACCCAAAGTCTCACCCAGGGTTGTAAAACAATGCAGTCAGGTGGTTTCCCGAATGAGTCATGGGTCCTCTCTACACACTCATGCGCCCTATCCACAAGCTCGCAGACCTCTGCAGTGCCCGAGTTCCAGTGTGCTTCCTTACTGTCCAGTTTCACCCCATATGAGTGTGGGCTCCCCAGACCTCGCCTGGAACTGGGGAATCAGTGCAGTGGGATGCCTTTGTCTCCCTCCCCGTTGGAGAAAACCAGCCAGGTTTGTAGCCGCCCACCCTATCCGTTCACGCGCATACAGCTCCAAACCTCTGACTCCACGTGTATCTTCAATGCTATCCTCCGCCGATTCCTCTGAATCACAGTGTCCTATCTTTACTTTTATTTGTGGAATTTCTTCTCAGCCAGCTTCCCAGTGATTCTGGATGATGTTTGTTCTGTCATTAAGTTGTAGTTTTGAAATTGTTGTATGGGGCAAGATAGATGTTTACCTATGCCGCCATCTTGGTTCCTCCAGGAAACACTTTTCTAACACCTAAATTTAAATTTTCATAGATATCAATTCAAAGGCTCAAAAAGTAAAGATTTAATTTTGAACAATTTTAAAGACCTGGGGGACACCAAGATGGCGGCATAAGCAAACACCTATTGTTCTGCCCCGCGCAACGATTTAAGAACTACAACATAACAGCAGAACAGACAGCACCCAGAATCGCCAGAAAGCTGACTGAATGAAAACTCCACTAACAGCAGCAGAGGAGGAACACAGACTCAGGACCGGCGGGAGCGCAGATTGAAACAGGTTAGGAGCCGCCCTGGTCGCGCGCGCGGGCTGGGGCTGGAGCAGGGACCGGCCGGATTTCTCCGACGGGGCCCAGATTTCCCGAGCCGGGCGAGGACCGAGATCCGGGGTACGAGAAGTCTCCCTACACAGATTCCCCAGAACCGGCGAGGTCCGAGGTCCGGGCGGCGCGGCAGAAGCTCCTAGCCCCAAGGGACAGCAAACCCGCGACTTGTCCCCTGGAAACTTGTCTCCTGGTTCCAGAAACCATCTATTTTACAGCCCTGGGCTAGACTTTTGGTGTGCAGGCACATTTGGGGAAAGGCAGAGTTGTCTGGCAAGGGGAAGAGACTAGCAGCTTTCTCTTGGAAGAGTCTGCAGCCATCCCCACCCAGCACAGACCCGAGCCCGCGAGCCTTGCATAGGACCCAGCCGCCGCCGCACCGCCGCCGCCGCCGCCGAGGCGTAGCCCGGAGACTCCGCCCATCCAACCTGAGCACAGCTGAGCTTCACAGCCAATTGGCCTGGAGGTCAAACCCTCCTAGGGCTAACAACAAAAAGCGGGGTTTAAATTCAAAAACACTGAATACAACCCATAAAGGATTGCAGTAAGAGTACCCACCTCAAGTAACTGGGGAGACTGAGCCACTGTCCCTTTGAGGATATCCACCACATAAAGCAGCCACCATGCAGAGACATGGAAAGAAATCAGGTGTGAAAGAAATGGAGGAGAAAAGACGACAAGACATAGAGTTCAAAACCACGGTTATAAGGCTTTTCAAGAGGCTCCTACAAAAGGCCGATCAACTTAATGAGAATTACCAGGAAATAATCAAGACCAACCAGCAAATGAATGAGAATTACAAGGAGATGAATGAGACCCTCAGGGAAATTAACAAGACCTCTGAGGATACGAACCAGACCCTCACAGATAAAAAAAAGGACCAACTAGAAATCAAGCATACACAGACTGAAATAAAAAATATTACACAAAGTCCTAAAAGCAGTCCAGAGGGCCACAAGAACCAAGTCAAAGATTTGAAATACAAAGAAGCAAAATCCACTCAGCTGGAAAAGCAAGAAACAAAAAGAATTCAGATAATTGAAGATAGTGTAAGGGGCCTCTGGGACAACCTCAAGCAAGCCAACATCCGAATTATTGGGGTCCCAGAAAAAGAGAGAGAGCAAGTTAATGAAAACCTACTTGAAGAAATAGTGACTGAAAACTTTCCCCACCTGGTGAAAGAAACTGACTTAAAAGCCCAAGAAGTACACAGAACTCCAAAATATAGGAATCTAAAGAGGACCACACCAAGACATATCATAATTAAAATGCCAAGAGCAAAAGATAAAGAGAGAATATTAAAAGCAGCAAGAGAAAAACAGTTGGTTACCTACAGGGGAGCACCCATACGATTGTCAGCGGATTTCTCAACAGAAACGATGCAGGCCAGACGCAAGTGGCAAGAAATATTCAAAATAATGAAGAGCAAGAATCTACAACCAAGATTACTCTATCCAGCAAAGCTATCATTCAGAATTGAGGATCAGATAAAGTGCTTCGCAGATAAGAAAAAACTAAAGGAGTTCATCACCACCAAACCAGAATTATATGAAATGCTGAAAGATATTCTTTAAGATGAGGAAGAAGAAAAAGGTAAAAATATAAATTATGAACAACAAATACACATCTATCAACAAATGAACATAAAAATCAAGTGAACTGATAGGCTGATGAACAAGATAAACTGGTGAATATAACAGAAACATGGACATAGAGAGGGAATGGACTGACAATTCTTGGGGAGAAAAGGGTTGTTGGAAGTACAGCAAGAGATTGGACAAAAATCTTGCAACAATGGGAGAGGACATTGGGGAGGGGGAGGTGAGGGTGGGATAGGTACAGGGTGGAGGGAAGATATAGGGGGATAAAAAAGGGGAAACAATGTAATTAATAAACTGAACAATAAAAAAGAAAATTTAAAAAAATAAATAAATAAATAAATAAATAAATAAATAAATAAATAAATAAATAAAAAAAAGACCTGAAGGAAAATCAGTATCAAGAAACACTCCCTGCTCCAGAAACTTCACTCTCTCTTCCTGTCTCTCATCATGACACAAGATCAAGGGGGAAAGGAGAAAGCCATATGGGAACTTCACATCCGCAAGCTCTGCCTCAACATCTGTGCGGGAGAGAATGGGGACAGACTGACCCGGGCAGTCAAGGTCCTGGAGCAGCTCACAGGCCAGACCCCTGTCTTCTCCAAAGCCAGATGTACCATCAGATCCTTTCGCATCAGGAGAAATGAAAAGATTGCTGTCCACTGCACAGTCCGTGGGGCCAAGGCAGAAGAAATATTAGAGAAAGGTCTAAAGGTCCAAATTATGAAAAAATAACTTTTCAGATCCTGGAAACATTGGTTTTGGGATCCAGGAACATATTCAGCTGGGAATCAAAAATGACCCAAGCATTGGTTTCTACAGCCTGGATGTCTATGTGGTCCTGGGTAGGCCAGGTTTCGGCATCACAGACAGGAAATGCAGGACAGGCTGCATTGGGGCCAAATACAGAACTGGCAAAGAGGAGGGCCTGTGCTGGTTCCAGAAGAAGTATGTTGGCATCCTGGCAACTAAATTCTCCTTTCTATCCAAAAGGCCAATAAAATGTTTTCAGTGAAATGGAAAGAAAAGAAAGGAAGAAAAAACACTTACTGGCAAATTCTGCTCCAGATGGAATAGTCTGTAAATTAGACACTGTACTGTGCCTGGGCCCAAGTGAACTGTGTGGGAGGTGACATTATAATGAGTGGAAGTGACAGTACCATCTTTCACACACTGACTCATGATAAAAACAAAAACAAACCCATACCTGGAATTATAGCACATGTGTGTATCAGTTTATTTTAGAAGAAAAATAATGTAAAAAACTAGTATCTTAAGTGACATTATTTTACAGAAATCTTTTCTACAGTTTCCTTTGAATTTAAAGGGCTAGCTAACTATTGAGCAAGTCTACAAAGGATAGTGAAATTATTGACATAAGTAATGACTTCTATGGGATTTATTTATTTTTTACTATACATTTTTACTTATTTCAGAGAGGAAAGGAGAGGGAAAGAGAAATAGAAACATCAATGATGAGAATAATTGCTTGGCCACCTCCTGCTTGCCCCCTACCCAGGCATGTGCCCTTGACTGGAATCAAACCCAACACCCTTCAGTTTGCAGGCTGACACTATCCCCGGCTAGAGCCCTTCCGTGGGATTTAGATTTAGACGCATACGCACTGACACCTGGAGGCAGAAGTATAACATGGGCCATTTGATATGGTCACAGGTGACTGGATTCGAAGATCCCACCTCTTTCTAAGAGTCACCAGAATATATTCAAACTTCTTAAATGATATAACTGGTAAGGTTAATCAATTTGTTGTAAATATTAACTTTGTTTTTATGTATATCATCTTTTGTTATGCTTTATGTTTATCATACTTTTCATTTTCTTTTTGCTTTACTTCTTTCCGGTCTTCTACTAGATGTTTCTGTATTTCTTTAGTTTTAGTTTCTTTTTTCTTCCCATTGGTATGAATATCTTGTCTTATTTCCTCAGTGGCTGTGGGTAATTGACTTGACAAGTCTGAAGTGAACCAAATGTTCTACCATTCTTCCCAACAACTAAAGAAACAGTGCGTCTTTAAGTTCTATGAGAAGAGGAGGACCAAGATGGCAGCGTAGGTAAATGCCAGTACTCACCTCCTCCCACAACCACATCAAAATTACAACTAAAATATAGAACAACCATCATTCAGAACCACCTGAAAGCTGGCTAAATGGAAGTCCTACAACTAGAGAAGTAGAGAGACTGCTAGGAGGGGCAGAGGCATGAATTGGGCTGATCTGACATCCACATGTGGTGTTTTTTAATTGGGGGGAGGGGATCATGGCTGCTGAGGCCTCCTGTGAGGAGCAAGGATCCCCACACCAGACCCCCAGCCCAGGGTTCCAGATCTGGGAAGAGAAGTCCCCATAACTTCGGGCTGTAAAAACCAGCAGGGATTGTGGCTGAGTAACATGGAGGCTGTTGGAGATCCAAGCAGTCCCTTTTAAAGGGCTAGCACACAGATTTACACAGACTCAGTCTCTCTGGGCTCCAGTGCCAGGTGGGCTCCTTGAAAGGAACCTGGGAAATTTGGGGAGGATCTGGGTTGTCTGGCATCAAGGAGGGAGCTCGGGTTGGTTTTCTCCCAAACACAGGTATTCACAGGGGACATTGTTTCTGTGCTGGGATGTCCCCTGTTGAAGAGCTGACTGGCGGTCATATCTGAGTTTCCATCAGCGTGGCTCACACTGTTTCCTCAATCTTGGTGATTCCGAGACCCCACTCCATCCAACTTGCAGCCCCAACCAAGCTGTTTGCAGCAGCTTTTCCATATGAATGGCCTGTCCTGGGCCAGGCTTCAGGCTTTCCTAAAATCTCACAAACAAGCAGCAGCTGGTGTCAGCAACACCAAACCTATCAATAAGAGACCCAAGACTCAGCACTAACACCAGCTTTCCTTGCTTCACAGCTGGGCCTCATCTGGGCACTTCCAAACCAAATACAAGTAGTAGCTATTTTCAGATCTCTCTGGCCCCAGGCAGTATCTGACTTTGCATCTTCTGGAAGGCCCCAGAGTCAGTGCAACCAGTGGACAGCTTCAGACCATATCAGATTATAACTCTACACATCCATAAGCAACACACTCAATGGCCAGACTCAGTGAGCACCAAAGCCCCACTGAAGCAAGTCCTGCTCCATAGGGGCATCTCCTGCACAGCAGCTCTTCCACTGTAGTCACTGTTGGTTCTCAGAGCCAATTGCTCTGGAGGTCAATTCCTTCCAGTGACACCAATTGGAATCAAGGCTCAACTATAATGAAACTATGCACAGGAGAACCAAGATGGCGGCATAGGTAAACACCAATTGTTCTGCCCCGCGCAACGATTTAAGAACTACAACATAACAGCAAAACAGACATCACCCAGAATCGCCAGAAAGCTGGCTGAGTGAAAACTCCACAAATAAGAGTAAAGGTGGGATACTGAGACTCAGAGGAGCAGCGGGAGTGCAGCCTTGAAGACGGAAACAGGTTAGGAGCCGTCCTGGTCGTGCGCATGGGCTGTAGGGCTGGAGCAGCAACCCCGGCTGGATTTTGCCAACAGGGAGGGCGGAGATGTCCCACTACACGAATTCCCCAGCGCCAGGCAAGGTCCAAGATCTGGGGTACGTGGAGACGTCCCACTGCACAGATTCCCCAGTGCCAGACGAGGTCCGAAGTCCGGGGGATGCACCCTGGAAGCTGGGCGCGGCAGAGGTCTCCTAGTCTGAGGAGAAACCCGGAGCCTGGGAAAAGAAGTTTGCTTGCAAGTGTCGCACAAACTCGCGACTTGCCCCCTGGAAACTTGTCTCCTGGCCCCGGAAACCATCTATTTTACAACCCTGGGCTAGACTTTGGGTGTGCAGACACATTTGGCGAGAGGCAGAGTTGTCTGGCAAGGGGAAGAGACTAGCGGCTTTCTCTTGGAGGTGTCTGCAGCCATCCCCATCCAACAGAGACCCCCGCGCATGAGCGCCACATAGGACATAGCTGACACTGAGGCTGCCTGCACAGCTCAGAGACTCCGCCCATCCAACCTGAACACAGTCTCCCTTCACAGCCAATTGGCCTGGAGGTCAAACCCTCCTAGGGCTAACAACAACAAGCTGGGTTTAAATTCAAAAATACTGTACAACCCATAAAGGATTGCAGTAAGAGTACCCACCTCAGGTAACTGGGGAGGCTGAGTCACTGTCCCTTTGAGGATATCTACCACATAAAGCAGCCACCATGCAGAGATATGGAAAGAAATCAGGTGTTAAAGAAATGGAGGAGAAAAGATGACAAGACATAGAGTTCAAAACCACGGTTATAAGGCTTTTCAAGAGGCTCCTAGAAAAGGCTGATGAACTTAATGAGAATTACGAGGAAATAAACAATACCAACCAGGAATTGAATGAGACTTACAAGGAAATGAATGAGACCCTCAAGGAAATGAACAAGACCTCTGAGGATATGAACCAGACCCTCACGGATATGAAAAAGGACCAACTAGAAATCAAGTATACACAGACTGAAATAAAAAAATATTACACAAAGTCCTAAAAGCAGTCCAGAGGGCCACAAGAACCAAGTCAAAGATTTGAAATACAAAGAAGCAAAATCCACTCAGCTGGAAAAGCAAGAAACAAAAAGAATTCAGATAATTGAAGATAGCGTAAGGGGCCTCTGGGACAACCTCAAGCATGCCAACATCCGAATTATGGGGGTGCCAGAAAAAGAGAGAGAGCAAGATGCTGAAAACTGACTTGAAGAAATAGTGACTGAAAACTTCCCCCACCTGGTGAAAGAAACTGACTTAAAAGCCCAAGAAGTACACAGAACCCCAAAATATAGGAATCTAAAGAGGACCACACCAAGACATATCATAATTAAAATGCCAAGAGCAAAAGATAAAGAGAGAATATTAAAAGCAGCAAGAGAAAAACAGTTGGTTACCTACAGGGGAGCACCCATACAATTGTCAGCGGATTTCTCAAAGGAAATGATGCAGGCCAGACGCGAGTGGCAAGAAATATTCAAAATAATGAATAGCAAGAATCTACAACCAAGATTACTCTATCCAGCAAAGCTATCATTCAGAATTGAGGATCAGATAAAGTGCTTCGCAGATAAGAAAAAGCTAAAGGAGTTCATCACCACCAAACCAATATTATATGAAATGCTGAAAGATATTCTTTAAGAAGAGGAAGAAGAAAACGGTAAAAATATAAATTATGAACAACAAATACACATCTATCAACAAATGAACATAAAAATCAAATGAATTGATAGGCTGATGAACAAGATAAACTGGTGAATATAACAGAAACATGGACATAGAGAGGGAATGGACTGACAATTCTTGGAGAGAAAAGGGTTGTGGGAAGTACAGCAAGAGACTGGACAAAAATCTTGCAACATTGGGAGAGGACATTGGGGAGGGGTAGGTGAAGGTGGAGGGTGGGATAGGTACAGGGTGGAGGGGAGATATAGGGGGATAAAAAAGGGGAAACAATGTAATTAATAAACTGAACAATAAAGATTAAAAAAAAAGAAAAAGAAACTATGCACATAGCCCACACAGGGGTGCACTGAGAGTGCCCAGTTCTGGTGACTGGGGAGGCTGAGACACCAGGCCCTACAGGACACCTACTATGTAAGACCACTCTATGGAGACATAGACTACCACTGCCAACAGTGGTAGCAGCTCTACCTAATACATAGAAACAAACACAGGGAAGCATCAAATGTGGAGGCAAAAAAACGTCACAAATGAAAGAAAAGAAGAAATCTCCAGAAAAAGAACTAAATGAAATGGAATCAAGCAAACTACTGGATATAGAGTTCTAACCAATGGTTATAAGTTTGCTCAAGGATCTCAGTGAGAACTTCAAGGGACTTAGTGCGACTTTCAAGGATGTGAAATGATGGCTTTACTGGGTAGAGTAATCTTGGTTAGCACATGTGTGTATCAGTTTATTTTAGAACACTAGTAAGAACATCAAAGACATGAAAAAGGATCTCAGTCAGAAATTAAGCATACAGTAACTGAAATAAAAATAATTCACAGGGGTTCAACAGTAGAGGATTCTGAAACTCAAATTAATTATTTGGAAAATGAGGAAGCAAAAAACACCCAATCAGGAGAGCAAAAAGAAAACAGAATCCAAAAATATGAATATAATATAAGAAGACTCTGGGACAACTTCAAGCATACCAACATCAGCATTATGGAGGTGCCAGAAGGAGATGACAGGGAATAAGATATTGAAAAACTATCTGAAGAAATAATGACAGAAAACTTCCCCTACCTGGTAAAAGAAATAGACTTACAAGTCCAGGAAGGGTACTGCACCCCAAACAAAAGGAATCCAAAGAGGCCCACACCAAATGCCAAGGATTAAACATAGAGAGAATCTTAAAAGCATCAAGAGAAAAGCAGTTAGTTACCTACAATTGAATGCCATTATGACTGTGAGCTGATTTCTGAACAGAAACTTTGCAAGCCAGAAGAGAATGGTAAGAAATATTCAAAGTGATGAATAGCAAGGACCTTCAACCAAGATTACTCTACCCAGTAAAGCTATCATTTAGAATTGAAAGTCAGATTAAAAGCTTAATAGACAAAGGAAAGCTAAAGAAGTTCATCACCACCAAAGCAGGATTACATGAAATGTGAAGGGTCTTTAAGAAGAGGAAGAGGCCCAACCTGTTTGGCTCAGTGGACAGAGTGTCGGCCTATGGACTGAAATCCCAGGTTCAATTTCAGACAAGGGCACATACCTTGGTTGGGGGCACATCCTCAGTAGGGAGTGTGCAGGGGCAGCTGATCAAGGCTTCTCTTATTGATGTTTGTAACTCTCTATCTCTCTTCCTTTCTCTCTGTGAAAAAATCAATAAACTGCCCAAACCGGTTTGGCTCAGTGGATAGAGCGTAGGCCTGCAGGCTGAAGGGTTCCTGGGTTTGATTCCAGTCAAGGGCATGTACCTTGGTTGCAGGCGCATCTCCAGTAGGGGGTGTGCAGGAGCAGCTGATCGATGTTTCTAGCTTTCTGTTCCTCTCCCTTCCTCTCTGTAAAAAATCAATAAAATATATTTTTAAAAAAACAAACAAAAAAATCAATAAACTGTATTTTTTTTAAATAAGAGAACGGAGGAGGAGGAGGAGGGGAGGGGGAGGAGGAGGAGGAGGAGGAGGAGGGGGGGGGAGAAGAAATAAAAAACAAGAACAATTTAATGACAATAACTACATATCTATCAACAATTGAATCTAAAAATCAAAACAAGGGAATAAGAAATCTAATGAATAAAATAGAACTAGAGGCATGGAAACATGGAACAGACTGACAAGTCTTAGAGAAAAGGGGGTCAACAGAAAGAGATTAGAGAAAGATTTTATATCCATATTTGCATTAGGTATGAACACAGACAATAGGATTGTGAAGGCCTAGGGAGGGGCGGGAACTGGGAAAGAAGGACGAGCAATGGGGGGTAGGGGGGAGAAAAATTTTTTTATTTTTAATAGGTTATCGGTTTATGGATAATAGTATGGGACAGATGGGATGGCACAAGAGCCTAGTGATCAACTTTACAGGAATAAACAGACAGACAGATAAGACTGCACAGACAGACAGGACAGAGAACAAAGCCAAGTGGGTGAGAGGTCCGGGCCCAGCCTCAGCAGCCATGCCTGGGCTCCAGGTGTAGCTTTCCCCTGGGGGACTGGGCAATGAGCAGGGCTAAAGGGACCCCTCCCCTCACTCCCTCCTGTCCCATACCAGCAGGTGGCATTTCTGGGGCTAGGAACTGGTTTGGGATTCAGGAGTTAGAGGGGGAGGTCTGGATGGTATGGAGTTAGCAACAGCACTGAGGGGAATCTAATCAGGTATCTGGGGTGGGCACTGCTCAGCAGGGCCCATGTATCCAGGACAGGCCCCTCACTCTACCCATCACACCAACATGGTGCAATAAATAGTTTCAAGTAGTAAGTCAGTGTCAGGCAGGAGAGAGCTGGAGACTGATGGTCAGGCAGGGGCTTACGGAGAGAAGCCCTCGCTGCCCTCTTAGTGGGCTCCAACTGTATCAAGTCTGTCTGTTTGCACAGGAGTGGGGACCTGGCCCCTATGTCCATGTGGGCACTCCCTGCAAGGGTTCCGCCCTTCAAACCAATGTCAATGCCTGCTTGGTGGGGCAGAAGCAGAGCAGCATGGTGCCCACAGCATCCACGATGGCTGCCAGGTGCTCCTCCTGTGCCTGGGGCCCACAGCTGCATGAAGTCTTCCAGGCGCAGCAAGTACTCTCAAGCTTGTGGTCAGGATCTGTGTAGCAACGGCCTCCTCCGGTGCGGGAGAGTAACCAGGGATCTGTGGGGTGGCCACATAGGCCAATATCTTGAGTAGTTGGTCAGGGGTGTCTTGGGGGTAGAGGTGACCTCCTTGGTATCATAGCCACTGACCTCTGCTTCCCACACATTCAGGTACTTCAGAGCCTCGCTCACCTGTTCATCTCGCACCTGGTATGCCATGCCTCGCGTGCAGCCCTCATCATCTTAATGAAGGCATCTTGTCGCTGCCCCGATGGAAGGTGTCTCCCTGCCAGAACCGGCGGCTGTGGCCCGAAGTCGGGCCTCACACCAGGGAGCCATACCCGAAAATCCACAGTGCCTGGGGGTCGCCATCGTCCCGCGGGGGCTGCGCAGGCGGCGAGGCAGGCGAGGTGTTCGGGGCTGCCGATGCCTGTTTCATGGTGCCGGGCACATGGGCGGCCCGGGCATCCTCGGGCAGGTCTCCGGCACGGGCAGGGGAGAACCGACCGACGCGCACACCTGGCCTGGCACCGCTTAATCGCTCAGCTCAACAATAACAATTTTTTAAAAGAAAAAAAAATTCTATGAGAAGAAAATTATTAAAGACCAAAAAAATCTGTAATCCAATTCATCTATTCATATAATTTTTAACATTCCTTAGGTCAATTCTTCCTTTCACCTCCAAGTCATATAAAGCTTTAACAATTCTGGCCGAGACCGGTTTGGCTCAGTGGACAGAGCGTCGGACTGGGGACTGAAGGGTCCCGGGTTCGATTCCGGCAAGGGCATGTACCTTGGCTGCGGGCACACCCCAGTAGGGGGCGTGCAAGAGGCAGCTGATCGATGTCTCTCTCATCGATGTTTCTGACTTTCTATCCCTCTCCCTTCCTCTCTGTAAAAAATCAATAAAATATATTTAAAAAAAAAAAAAAAAAAAAAAAAGCCGAGACCGGTTTGGCTCAGTGGATAGAGCGTCGGACTGCGGACTGAAGGGTCCCGGGTTCGATTCCGGCAAGGGCATGTACCTTGGCTGCGGGCACGTCCCCAGTGGGGGGCGTGCAAGAGGCAGCTGATCAATGTCTCTCTCTCATCGATGTTTCTGACTTTCTATCCCTCTCCCTTCTGCTCTGTAAAATATCAATAAAATATATTTTAAAAAAACAAACAAACAAAAAAAAAAAACAATTCTGTTATTATTTGAAGAAAAGAAAGTCTTCCCGGCCAATGTTGCTCAGTGGTTGGGTGTCCACCTCCTGATCAGGGCACACACCTGGGTTGTGGTTCAGTCCCCAGAAGGGGACGTGCAGCAGGCAGCCAATCAATGATTCTCTCTCATCATTGGTGTTTCTATCTCTCTGAAGTCAATAAAAGTATATTTTTTAAAAATAATAAAATAAAGGTGGCTTACCATTGCTTCCTGGTAAACTCTACATCAAAAATTGTTACTGAAAGTGGATTTGAAGTCTTCCTTGAGACTCAGCAAGAAATCTGGTGTTTATTCGTTTCTTTGAGACAGGATAGTATGAAGCTAGGAGAACTCTTGAGCAAGTGGAATGGGGAAATAGGTAATTAAACTGATAGCTGAGTTGGTTAGAGCATTGTTCTGATAGACCAAGGCTACAGATTCAATCCCTGGTCAGGGCACATACAAAAATCAACCAATCAATGCATAAATAATTCGAATAACAAAAATGGATGTTTCTCTCTCTCTCTCTCTCTCTCTCTCTCTCTCTCTCTCTCCCTCTCCTCTCTCCTCTCTCTCTCTTCTCTCTGTCATAATAGTAATATTAATAATTAAGCAATCTGACCAATTTACAGCCAGCTAATGAATTGCAATACCATACCTTCCCTAATCAAGGACAATCCTCCAATCTACTGAGCTGGCCAGGTCCCTATACTCACATTTTGATGCATCAGCATATTAAAAATGCACCTGGAAAACTGATGATTGTACTGCTGAAACCCTCCGCTAAGATTCTCATCCACAGAATAAAAATAAAACCCCTCAAGACAAAGACTCAGGGTGAGCTCTGGAGCATGCCTATGCCCCTTCTCAGGCCTGAACTTTTTACTTCCTTCTGAACTCTAAGTGTCCCCAGGAGATTTGCAACCAGGGGAGCAGTGGGCCTGAACCTGTCTCCAAGGCCCCCCTTTTTCTCTGACTTTCCAGTGAGCTAACGGTGGCCCCACTTTGGCTCACTTCTGTCACTGTGACTTTTCCCAGTGAACTAACAGCAGCCCGCCCTGGTTTAATTCCTTTCTACAATGTTTGTAGGGGCCAAAGCATGGGCTCTCTCCTGTTGTTTCTTCTACCCTAAGCCCCTCCTTTGTTTTGGTACTGGGTGGAGCCCAGGCCACTGTAGGTTGGCCTCCGCCAGCCAGCACTATGTGGGTTTTTAACTTCACGCAGGAGAAATTTCATGACATGAGTCCAAGAGATTTGGAGAGTATATTTATTAAAGCTGGGCACAGTGAAACAAGGAAGGACTTAATGCTTTCCTTAAGACCAGGAACAAGACAAGGATGTCCATTTTCACCACTTTTATTCAACATAACCACAAAATCAGACAAGAAAAAGAAATAAAAGTAATTTAAAGCGGAGAAAACGTAAAACTGTCATTATTTACAGATTGCATGATACTAAATACAGAGATTCTATCAAGAAACTATTAGAACTGACAAATAAATTGAGTAAAATAGCAGGGCACAAATTTCATAATCAGATATCGCTGCATTTTATGCACCAATAATAAACTATCAGTGAGAGATATTTTTTAAAATCCCATGTGTAATTTTATAGAAAATACCTAGGAATAAAGTCAACCAACAAAGTAAAAGATCTGTACTCAGAAAACTGTAAGACATTGAAGAATGAAATTGAAGAAGATACAAATAAATGGAAGTATATATCATTTTCATAGATAGGAAGAATTAACATTGTTAAAATGGCCATACTACCCAAAGCAATCTACAGATTCAATGCAACCCCTACCAAAATACCAATGGCATTTTCACAGAACCAGAACAAATAACCCTAAAATTTATGTGGAACCACAAATGTCCTGAATAACTACAAGCAATCTTAAGAAGAACAACGTTAGAGATGTTCTACTACCTGATATCAAACTATACTACAAGACTACAGTAATCAAAACTGCATGGTACAGGCATAAAAACAAACAGGTCAATGAAACAGAATAGAGAGACCCGAAATAAACCCATACCTACATGGTCAATTAACTTATGACAAAAAAGGCAAGAGTATACAACAAAGTAGACAGTCTTTTTAATAAATGGTTTTGGGAAAACTGAAGAGAAACATGCAAAAAATAAAACTAGACTACTTTTTTTTACTCCATATTCAAGAATAAATTCAAAATGAATTAAAGACTGAAATGTAGCCGAAGCCGGTTTGGCTCAGTGGTAGAGCGTCAGCCTTTGGACTGAAGGGTCCCGGGTTCGATTCCGGTCAAGGGCATGTACCTTGGCTGCGGGAACATCTCCAGTAGGGGGTGTGCAGGAGGCAGCTGATGGATGTTTCTCTCTCATCGATGTTTCTGACTTTCTATCCCTCTCTCTTCCTCTCTGTAAAAAATCAATAAAATATATTTAAAAAAAAAACAATTATGTCAATCATTCCAAGGCCTCTTGGATGATCCTTAAAAAAAAAAAAAAAAAAAAAAAGACTTAAATGTAGTATCCCAAACCATAAACTCCTAGAAGGAAACATAGGCAGTAAACTAGTTGATATCACTCTTAGTAATATTATTTTGGATATCATCAACAAAACAAGGGGAAATATGTAATACTTTCAACAATAAACATTTTTTAAAAAACTAAAAACAACAATAAGAAGACAACCCACTGAATGGAAGAAGATAGTCACCAACGATACATCCGAGTGGGGGTTAATATCCAAATATGAAAACTCATACAACTTAACACCAAAGAAAAAAATCTGATTAAAAAATGGGCAGAGGATCTGAATAGACACTTCTCCAAAGAGGATATACAGATGGATAATAGAATATGAAAAGATGCCGAAACTGGTTTGGCTCAGTGGATAGAGCGTTGGCCTGCGGACTGAAAGGTCCCAGGTTCGATTCCGGTCAAGGGCATGTACAGTGGCTGTGGGCACATCCCCAGCAGGGGGTGTGCAAGAGGCAATTGATCGATGTTCCTCTCTCATCGATGTTTCTGACTTTCTGTCCCTCTCCCTTCCTCTCTGTGAAAAATCAATAAAAATATATATTAAAAAAAAAAGAATATGAAAAGATGCTTAAAATCACTAATCATTAGAGAAACACACATACAAACTGCAATGAGATAGCACCTCACACTTGTCAGGATGGCTACCATCAATAAATCAACAAACAACAGGTGTTGGTGAGGATGTGGAGAAAAGGGAACCCTCATGCACTATTGGTATGGACGTAGATTAGTGCATCCACTACGGAAAATGTATGCCTGCCTTATGACTCAATAATTTCATTTCTGGGTATATATCTGAAGAAACCCAAAACACTAATTTAAAAGAATATAAGCACACTTAAATTCATTGAAGCATTATGTACAATAGTTAGGATTTGGAAGCAACCTGAGTGTCCATGGATAGACAAATGGATAAAAAAGAAGTGGTACAGCCCCAATGGGTGGCTCAGTGGTTGAGCATCAACCAGGAGGTCACTGTTCGATTCCCAGTCAAGGCATATGCCCGGGTTGTGGGCTCGATCCACACTATCCCCAGTATGGGCCGTGCATAAGGCAGCCACTCATGATTCTCTCTCATCACTGGCGTTTCTCTCTCTCTCTCTCTCTCTCCTTTCCACTCTTTTTTCATTTTTTATTGATTTTTTTCAGAGAGGAAGGGAGGGAGTAGAGAGTTAGAAACATCGATCAGCTGCCTCCTGCACACCTCCTACTGGGAATGTGCCTGCAACCAGAGTACATGCCCTTGACCAGAATTGAACCTGGGACCCTTCAGTCCACAGGCTGATGCTCTATCCATTGAGCCAAACCGGTTAGGGCTCTTTTTTTATTTTTCTTTACTTTTTTTGTGTGTGTGTGTGTGTGTGGCGTGTACAATGTCTTTATATCAACCTCCCTAACTTTGGACAAAAATAGAGAAGAAAACAGGTCTTGAAGATTACCTGTCAATTAATCTTAGAAGAAACCAGTTTCTGTAAGCAGAACATCACCAGGAAAGAGATAATGTTGGGTCATTATATGTGGTAGGACTTCTGGAAATTGGCCAGAAGGGTTGTGTGAGGGGTTCTATGAGCGAAGTGCCCTTTCTGCACCAGGGAAAGAAGTTTCTGCCCAAACGCCAAGCAGATAAGAGAGACTTTCTGTCTGACCTTTCCCATACCTCACCATCAAGCAGTCAGATGTCCTACGTCAGGAGAGTCGCTAAACAGCTGAAAGAATGCCTTGGGGACAGACCATCACTGTGCCACTAAAGACATTTCATGATAAAGTGAAATATGACCATGACAGACTGTTTTATGAAGGAAAAAAAAAACAACAATGCGGCAGGCACTGCAGCTGGGCCTTGGAGAAGTTGGAAGCATGTAAGGAGGGGAACCACAAGGGACTGAGGGGGAGGGTTACAGTTGCTTAAGCTTTTTAGTAGTGTTTGCTCTAAACTCTATTTAAAATGTACACTTGCAGTTTCACCATATGTTTCTGTTTCTCCTCTAGGATGTTTGTATTTTGTGGCTCCTTGAACAGTCTGTGGCTTCTACTTGTATTGGTTTGTGTGGAAATGAATCTCGTTCTCCATCCTCAATTAGCAACGGGGTCAGTTCTTTGCTACGGCTTCCTTGATTATATACAAGGACAGTGGGATGATCAGGACCCAGAAGAGAGGGGGGATGGGAGAGAGAGAACACAAAACAGAAGAATGCAATCTGCCGGCTAAAGTCCAAGTCTGAGCCTGGGCTTCCGCTAAGGCCTCACTGGTGGTCATGGGGAGCCGGGTGTGCACCCACAAAACTGGCAGGAGGTACCTGAGCTCAGAAGAAAGTCCCTTGAAGGAGGTTCGTGTATTGATCCACGAGGAGCGGTATTGGAGGTGAAATGTGGTGAGAGGGCCCAGTCTCGGGGCCTCACTTGACCCTCTGCAGGTGGTGGAAGCTCTGCACAGTTCTTTCCACGGCGTCGTCCATGGTGACCAGCGGCTGGTAGCCCAGGGCCTTTTTGGCTCTCTCGCAGCTGTAGTAGTGGAATGTGCCAGCCAGCGCTACCCACATCTGGTGAATGTGGGCTGGAGTTGGATGACAGGACTGATTACCATCACCAGGAAGGTCAGCAGGAGGGACAGGTAGTAGGCCACCCAGTAGGGGGTGTGGTGCTCGGGTGCTTTGTAATTGAAGCTTGTCAGGATGGGGGACAGGAATGTCCAAAAGGGGATGGGTTTGGCGTTGGTGATGTGAAATGCCTTCCCACCGAAGGCTGTGTCTTAAGTATTCTGCAGGCATTCTGCAGCCAGAATATGTCTGTGAACCACGTTCTCCACAAAGGTGAAGTCCTTCAAGTTTTCCCCATTTCTGACCATGAACTTCATCTTGCCTTTTCTGGCTGCCTCAAAGAGGATAGGGACCCAGCAGGGCGAGGGGGCAGGGGGTGTCCTTGGGCCGAAAAGACCATGGGGGGGGATGGTTGTGGTTAAGAAATTCCTCTTAGGATCATTGGCACAGGACTTCTCTCTCCTGTAAGATCTTTGTCTCTGTGTAGTAGTCAATAGATTTCACGGAATAAGGGAGGTCCTCAGTTCCCTTCTTGATGTCAGCACTCTCAAAAATGACACTGGCTCTGCTGGTTAAAATGAGCTTATGAACCCCAGCCTTTGTGCAAGTTTCAATGACATTCCCGGTGCCAATGTAGTTCACTCTATTTTTTAAAAATATTCTTTTAAAATACGTTTTATTGATTTTTTTTTACAGAGAGGAAGGGAGAGGGATAGAGAGTTAGAAACATTAATGAGAGAGAAACATAGATTCGCCGCCTCCAACACACCCCCTACCAGGGATGTGCCTGCAACCAAGGTACATGCCCTTGACCAGAATCTAACTTAGGACCCTGCAGTCTGCAGGCCGATGTTCTATCAACTGAACCAAACCATTAGGGCTGTAACTCACCCTATAAGAAAGTTCCTTGTTGTTACTAGATGGCGGGGGTGATGCGCAGCAGGAAACGGCTCACACCTTTCAGAGCTGGGTACAAGTCCTGTTGGCTGCAGAGGTTGCCCAGAAAGAACTGCACCTGTGGATTAACGAAACCCTGCTGCATATCGAACACACAGACAGTAGAGCCTCTTGCCAGCAACTGCTTCACCACGTGCTGCCCAGGAACCCAGAGCCACTTCTTGGCCTTATACTGGTGAAGTCCAAGCGCTTCACTCAATTTCCCGGCCGGAGGGGCGGGGGGGGGGGGGGGGGCGCTGCTGACAGAACCCAGTGAAAAAAGAAGTGACTGAGGCGATTTTCTCCTTTCTGCTGGAGTGAGTTCCACACAGCTGAGTCCCATCTGTAGACGTACCCCTTGAAAGCCTCAGCACAGCTGCAGCCGGCACCTACAGAGCTGTGGTCGCTGGCCGCCGCCCTTTTCGTGCTGCCCATGGCCCTTCATCTCTCTTTTCCAGTTTATTTTCAAGGATACTGCAGTACCTCATTGGAGAGAGAACCTTCTAGGCCCTCTAGAATCTAGGGGAATGTGGAGCCAATACGCTGATCATCAGGATGAATGCAACACAGTTCCAATCACTTCGCTCGGTGGCCGGCAAACTGCGGTTTGTGAGCCACATGTGGCTCTTTGTGGATCTTCCACAAAGAACTGGCATTTGTGATGTGGAATGCCTTCCCACCCAAGCCGTCTGAAGAAGTGGCATTAGAAGAAGTTTAAGTTTTAAAAACTTGACTCTCAGAAGAAATTTCAGTCATTGTACTATTGATACTTGGCTCTGTTGACTAATGAGTTTGCTGACCATTGACTTAGCTGAATATCCAAGACCCCATAGGAAAGAAATGCTTTTTTTCTTTATTGATTAAGGTATTTACATATGTGTCCTTATCCCCCCTTACCCCCCACCCCACCCTACCCCTGCTGGTGCCCTCATCCCCCCCTATTGGTTATGCCTATATGCATGCATACAAGTCCTTGGTTGATCTCTCCCCTTTCCCCCCATCCTCCCCTACCTTCCCTCAGAGGTTTGACAGTCTGATCGATGTTTCTCTGTCTCTGGATCTGATTTTGTTTCACCTGTTTATTTGGTCCATTATATTCCACAAAATAGTGATATCATATGATATTAATCTTTCTCTAACTGGCTTATTTCGCTTAGCATAAGGCTCCAGGTCCATCCATGCTGTTGCAAATGGTAGGAGTTCGTTCCTTTTTACAGCAGTGTAGTATTCCATTGTGTAGCTGTACAACAAGTATCTAATCCACTCATCTGGTGATGGGCACTTAGGCTGGTGAATTGTGCTGCTATAAACATAGGAGTGCATATATCCTTTCTGATTCATGTTTCTAGTTTCTTGGAATATATTCCTAGAAGTGGGATTACTGGGTCAAATGGGAGTTCCATTTTTAATTTTTTGAGGAAACTCCATACTGTTCTTCACAGTGGCTGCTCCAGTCTGCAATCCCACCAGCAGTGAATGAGGGTTCCTTTTTTTTGCATCCTTGCCAACACTTGTCATTTGTTAATTTGTTGATGATAGCCATTCTGACAGGTGTGAGATGGTACCACATTGTTGTTTTGATTTGCATCTCTTGCATGATTAGTGACTGAGCAATAAGAGAAGAATATGCAAATTGTCTGGGACACCAAATAGTAACAGTAACAACCAAACAGCAGGCTGCATGGGGTGACCAGGCTGGCAGTGGGGAAGTTGGGGGTGACCAAGTCAATAGGGGGATAGTTGGGGATGATCAGGCTGGCAGGGGAGGAGCAGTTAGGAGTAATTAGGCAGGCAGGCAGGTGAGCAGTTAGGAGACAGCGGTCCCAGATTGTGAGAGAGATGTCCGACTGCCGACAATTGGACATTCCCCAAAGGGTCCCCGATTGGAGAGGGTGCAGGCTGGGCTGATGGGACCACCTCCTGTGCACAAATTTTGTGCACCGGGCCTCTAGTGCTTTCATATGTCTTTTGGCCTTCTGTATGTCCTCTTTCAAAAAGTATGTATTTAGGTCTGATGACAATTTTTGATTGGATCATTTATCTTCCTTTTGTTAAGTTGTATGAGTTCCCTATAAATGTTGGAGATTAAACCCTTATCAGAAATAATATTGGCAAATATGTTCTCCCATGCGCTGGGCTTTCTTGTTTTGTTGATGGTTTATTTTGCTGTGCAGAAGCTTTTTTTTAATATATAAAAATAATAAAAATCATTTTTATTGATTTTTTGCAGTATAACTTATATTTAATAGTAGTACATATGTTTTCCTTTCCCACCCGCAATATCCTCCCCCCAGCCTCCCTTACCCCCCAGCACATGTCCCCACCTGCCCCCCTCCCCGCCCCAGTGTCTTTCATTCATTGGTTATGCTCATATGCATGCATACAAGTCCTTTGGTTGATCTCCCCCAGCATCTGCCTCCCATCCACCCCAGTCTTCCCCCTGTAGCTTGACAGCCAGTTCAAGGCCACCCTGCCTCTATATCAATCACTGCCCCCTGTTTCTTTTCTTCAAAAATATCTTGCCTCTGCATACTAGAAATAAATGTATAAGAACAAAAAATGTTTCAGTCTCAGTTTCAATGTCCAACTGTTCTGAGCCCCAGTTTCAATGTCAAATAGTTCTTTATGTGTACATGTCAGCAATGGTATCCAGGTGGTGGACACATCGAGGCAATGCAAGATCCATCCTCTCTGATTTGGTCCTGGGCCACCTGAAGCCATGCACAGCTGCCAACTGCTAGCATGGCAAGGTGTCGTCAGTGTCCCCCATCTCTGGACCGTCCTTGTGACAGGAACAGACCCGTCAGTTCCTCACTGTTGCAGGAACCCACATGGTCTTGGAGTTGTTCTCTGAAAACACACAAACACATTCTCGACCAAAAGTTAACAATGGGACCCTCTCTACAAAATAGACATGGGATTCTTTTTATTTTTGCCTAAATGATTTTCCTTTGGCTTATTTTGACACCATGTGTGTTTTTTCATGGGTGTCCTGCTGTTGGCTTTACAAATGGAAGTTACTTTTCTGGAGTAAGAATTTTCTAGATGTATTTTACTTATAAGATATTTTTCCTTACATGATATTACCCCACTGTCCCCCCCTTTTTGGTTAATGGGGGCTTTTGGAAATTTTATATTGCAGTCTTGGTAATTTTAATTTTTGCACACAAATATGACTGCTTAGGTTCTTTGGATGTTAGGCAATTTTACAGTGAGATGAACTACTAATAGATATTTTAGTTAATGTTTTAGGAACAGGTTTTTGTCCAGTACACTTAGATTTTCTTGAGTATTCACTTATTTCACTTGGCCAATTTAAATTAATCTGAAAACTTAATTACTATTTCACTGTCAATTTTAATACTCAAGCAGAAATATTAGTTTACCCTGTAAATATTAGTGGAAAGGAGTATTTGAATTTTTTAGTAGGTCCTGAGCATTCATGGTAATAGACTGAATTTAAATATAGAGCAGCTATTGCTGGTCGAGTCTCTGTCTACAACCTGGGTCCCGGTCTGAGCTGTGCGTGGGAGGTAAAGCAGCCATGGGGGCAGGAGACCTCCCTCAGAAGGGGTGAGAATTCAAGCCCCTGCAAGGTTGGTGGGTGAGGGTCTGTGCCCCACCTCTGTTGACCTTTTAGTTCTCTCCTGTTTGCCCCTCTGCAACTGTGCCTGTCTTAGGTTGTTCCTTCCCTGAGGAATCTTACCCGTCTCTGGCTAACCAGACATCCTTTGGAGCCAAACGGGGTGATGTGAGGTTCAGTTCTGTCTCCTTTGTAGTCTATGCCCCCGTGGCCTCCACATCCAGCACCTGCCTTGGGGTCCCCTCACCTGCTGGTCAGGTACTGGTACTGATCACATATCTCAGGGGACCCAGGTTTCTTCTCCAGAAAGGGCCCAGCTCACGCCACTGGTCGAGAGACAGATCCATGTGTCATCTGCCCAGTGTCTTCAGCCACAGCTGGAACTGAAAGCTCAGGCAACAGCTGTGAGTATTTGGATAGTAAGAAGAGGGTCCCTCTTGGCAAAAAGGGCAAGAAAGGCCAATATAGAATGCTCGGATGCCTTCCCAGTGCATTAATTCCTTCGGAAAGGGATTAAATCCTTTCCTATTCTTTTTTTAAATTGCTGCCCAACATTCAAAGAAGTAGTTTGTAAGTTTATTTGGGATAATTGCATGATATGCTGTTGTCAAATATCAAAAATTATAATGACATTGTAGAGTAATATCATGTAAGGGTATTATGGTGTCACGGGAGGTTAAGGAGGGCCTAGCCTAAGGACTGGTGTCCATAGGAGATGACAAGCTCTAGGCCATGTCAATTCAATCTCAAACTAGCTGCCAATTTTTTTTATAACTTTATATGAACTTTGTCAGGGATGTAAAAACACAAATTACTTACCTTAGTTCAAGAGTTCAAGAAAGTCAATATATTGACTTTCCCCCTTACTCCCACCACCTGCCACTTACCCTGAGGGTTGACATTCTGATGGACTTTTCTCAGTCTCTGGATCCATTCTTGTTCATCAGTCTATGTCATTCATTATATTCCTCAAATGAGTGAGATCATGTGATATTTATCTTTCTTTGCCTGACTAATTTCACTTAGCATAATGCTCTCCAAATCCATCCATGTTGTTGCAAAAGGTAGGAGCTCCTTCTGTTTTACCACAGCGTAGTATTCCATTGTGTAGATATACCATAGTTTTTTAATCCACTCATCTGCTGATGGGCACTTAGGCTGTTTCCAAATCTTAGCTATGGCAAATTGTGCTGCTATGAACATAGGAATGCATATATCATTTCTAATTCGCATTTCTAGTTTCTTGGGATATATTCCTAGAAGTGGGATCACTGGGTCAAACGGGAGCTCCATTTTTAGTTTTTTGAGGAAACTCCATACTGTTCTCCACAGTGATTGCACTAGTCTACAATCCCAATAGCAGTGCATGAGAGTTCCTTTTTCTCCACATCCTTGCCAGCACTTGTCGATTGTTGATTTGTTGATGTAAGCCATTCTGACAGGTGTGAGATGGTACCGCATAGTCGTTTTCATTTGCATCTCTCCGATAATTAGTGACTTTGAGCAAGTTTTCATATGTCTCTGGGCCTTCCTTTTGTCTTCTTTCAAAAGATTCTATTTAGGTCTGTTGCCCATTTTTTTATTGGATCATTTGTCCTCCTTTTATTGAGTTGTGTGAGTTGCCTGTAGATGCTTGAGATTAAACCTTTATCACTGATAACATTTGAAAATATGTTCTCCCATACAGTGGGTTTTCTTGTTGTTTTGTTGATGGTTTCTTTAGCTGTGCAAAAGCTTTTTATTTTGATGTAGTCCCATTTGTTTATTTTCTCTTTAGCTTCCATTGCCCTAGGAGCAGTATTACTGAAGAAGTTCTTTTGGCATATGTCTGAGATTTTTCTTCCTGTAGATTCCGCTAATATTTTTATGGTTTCCTGTCTTACGTTTAAGTCCTGTATCCATTTTGAGTTTATTTTTGTGTATGGTGTAAGTTGGTTGTCAGGTTTCATTTGTTTGCATATATCTGTCCAATTTTCCCAACACCATTTATTGAAGAGACTGTCTTGACTCCATTTTATGTACATGCCTCCTTTGTCAAATATTAATTAAGCATAGTGGTTTGGGTTTATATCTGGATTCCCTATTCTATTCCATTGGTCTATATGTCTGTTCTTGTGCCAGTACCAGGCTGGTGTGAGAACAGTAGCTTTGTAATACAGCTTGAAATCTGGTATTGAAATCCCACCAACTTTGTGCTTCTTTCTCAGGATTGCTGTGGCTATTCAGGGCCTTTTTTATTCCAGATGAATTTTTGGAGAGTTCTTTCTGGGTCTGTGAAATATGCCATTGGTATTTCAATGGCGAGTGCATTAAATTTATAGATTGCTTTGGGTAGTATGGACATTTTAATGATGTTGATTCCCCCAATCCATGAACATGGTATGTTGTTCTACCTGTTTACATCTTCCTCTATCTCTTTTTTTAGTGTCCTGTAGTTTTCCATGAATAGGTCTTTTACCTCCTTAGTTAAGTTTATTCCTAGGTATCTTAATTTTTTTGGTGTGATGGTAAATGGGATTGCTTTTTAAGTCTCGCTTCCTGTAAGTTCCCTATTAGTTTATAGAAATGCCATAGATTTCTTGGCATTAATTTTGTAGCCTGTTATGTTGCTGAACTCATTTATTAAGTCTATTAGTTTTTTTTATGGAGTCTTTCAGGTTTTTTATGTATGCAGCCATTGCCACCCACCACAGAGTCCCAGGGGCCGCATAGGGCGGAGCTGATGCTGCCTAATCAGCCCAAAGACTCCGCTCATCCAATTGGCCTGGAGGTCAAACCCTCCTAGTGCTGGCAACAATAAGCTAGGTTTAACTTTAACAAGACTGTGCAACCTATATCCACCTCAGGTAACTAGGGATGTTGAGCCACTGTCCCTTAGAGGACATCTACCATACAAAGCTAATCGACCAACTCAGGAAAGCAGCCACCATGCAGAGACATGGTAAGAAATCAGATGTGAAAGAAATGGAGGGGTAAAAAAACGACTGGACATAGAGTTCAAACCCATGGTTATAAGGCTTTTCAAGAGGCTCCTAGAAAAGGCCGAGATCTATAAGGAAATGAACAAGACCTACAAGGAAATGAATAAGACCTACGAGGATATGAAAAAGGACCAACTAGAAATTAAGCATACACTGACTGAAATAAAAAATATTATACAAAGACCTAAAAGTACTCTAGAGGACCACAAGAACCAAGTTAAAGATTTGAAATACAAAGAGGTAAAATCCACTCAGCTGGAAAAGCAAGAAGCCAAAAGAATCCAAAAAATTGAAGACAGTGTAAGGGGCATCTGGGACAACTTCAAGCATACCAACATCCGAATTATAGGGGTGTCAGAAAAAGAGAGAGAGCAAGACAACGAAAACCTATTTGAAGAAATAGTGACTGAAAACTTCCCACACCTGGTGAAAGAAATTGACTTAGGCGTCCAAGAAGCGCACCGAACCCCAATATATAGGAACCCTAAGAGGACCACACCAAGGCACATCATAATTAAAATGCCAAGAGCAAAAGACAAAGAGAGAATATTAAAAGCAGCAAGAGAAAAACAGTTAGTTACCTATCAGGGAGCACCCATATGATTGTCAGCAGATTTCTCAACAGAAACTGTGCAGGCTAGATGGGAGTGGCAAGAAATATTCAAAGTGATGAATAGCAAGAGTCTACAACCAAGATTACTCTACCCAGCAAAGCTATCATTCAGAATTGAAGGTCAGATACAGTGCTTCGCAGATAAGAAAAAGCTAAAGGAGTTCATCGCCACCGAAACCAATATTATATGAAATGCTGAAAGATATTCTTTAAGAAGAGGAAGAATAAAAAGGTAAAAATATAAATTATGAACAACAAATACAAATCTATCAACAAATGAATATAAAGATCAAGTGAATTAAAAACCTGATGAACAGGATATACTGGTGAATATAACAGAATCATGGGCATAGAGAGGGAATGGACTGACAATTCTTGGGGAGAAAAGGGGTGTGGGAGGTGCAGCAAGAGACTGGACAAAAATCATGCACCTATGGGAGAGGACAGTGTGGGGGGGGAGGTGAGGGCAGAGAGTGGGATGGGTACCAGGTGGTGGGGAACTATAGGGGAAAAGCAAAGGAGAACGATGTAATTAATAAACTGAACAATAAAGATTAAAATATTTTTAAAAAATTAAATAAAGTTGTGTCAGTGATGACAGATGGGGCACCAAACATGGTGGGGAAAAAAAGTCGAATTGTCAAATTGTTTACAGAAGCTATTGGACATCTGATTGTGCCTTTTCATTGTATTATCCATCAGAAGGTTTTATGTGCTAAGGCAGGATTCACCAACTTAAATAAGTTAATGTCAGTTATAACAAAAATAGTTAATTTAATAGCTGCTCACCCCCTTCACAAGCGAGAATTTTCTGCACTTTTACTGGAGGTTGATTCCACCTACAGTGGACTGCTGATGTACAATAATATAAGATGGCTGAACCGAGGCAAAGTTTTTGAGCTCTTTGTGGAGTGCTTTGAAGAAATTAAGGTATTTCTTGAGGAAAAGGATCTGGGAAACTTTTCTCAGCTCAATGATGATAAGTGGGTCAACACTCTGATATTTTTTACAGCTCTCTCTGTTCATATTCATGAACTGAACTTAAAGTTACAAGGTTTTGGCAAAAGTACTGACATTATGTTTGGATACATAAAAGCTTTTGAAAGTAAACTTAAAATTTTCAAACCAGATGTAGAAACTGAAACTTATAAATATTTTCCTCGAATAACAAAGTATTTTGAGAAGGCCAGTGCAGCTGTACAAAATGAAATGGAACCCTTGCATATAAAATACCAGCATGTTTTAGACTCATTACGTGACCAATTCAGTGATAGATTTAATCAATTTAGAAACCTAGAAGAAACCATAAAAATAATTAAGTATCCTGATGTAGTAGTCTACAGTAGTTTGGAATTAAATGGTTTCCAATGGATGCAAATTGATGATTTGGAGATGCAACTTGCAGAATTTCAAGACAGCATCTGGGCTCAGGTGTTTGTCGACTTAAGGTGAAAGCTTGAGAATCTGGAAAGGTGCTGCTTGGAGAATCAAGAGGAGTGCCACTATGAACAGAAAATTTGGAGTGCCTGGAACCAATAACCAGACACCTTTGGCATCCTGAAAAATATAGCAATGGCTTTACTCACAATTTTTCCCTCCATGTACTTTTGTAAGACCTTATTCTCAGCGTTAAATAATATCAAAACCAAGAAAAGAAACAGATTGACAGATGAAGTTAGTAGTGCTTGCTTGGGCTTAAAATGTACCAACCTTCAATTGTAGTTTTAGCCAATGAAATTCAGCAACAAAAAGTCACTAATAGGCAGGTTAGTTAAAGATTTCCCCCTCCTCTCACTTATCTTAGTTCACAGCACCCCACACAAGTTAAATAACATCAAGACCAACAAAAGAAACCGACTGACAGATGAACAAAGAAGTCACTAAGCAGGTAAGTTAAGTAATTAGTTTTTGGTTTATTAAATACAGTTATATATTACAATTATACATTTTTGTTATTTAAACTATAAATATCACAAAATTATGGGTTTTTTCTCAAAGTGACACATCACCCGAGTTATGCTCAGTTTTTTGGCGAATTTTGACACACCAAGTTCAAAAGGTTGCCCATCACTGATCTAGTCCATTGTTTTTTATTAATTTGTTGTTAATCCTCAACTGAAGATATTTTTCCCATTGATTTTTGTAGAGAGTGGAAGAGAAGGAGGGGAAGAGAGAGGCAGAGACAGAGAGATGGATGTGAGAGAGCCACATCAATTGGCTGCCTCCCAAAGGCACCCCTAACTGGGGCCAGGGATGGAACCTGCAACCCAGGTATGTGCCCTTGACTGGGAATGGTACCCACAAACCTTTGGTGCATGGTCTAATGCTCTAACCACTTGTGGCACCAGCCAGGGCTCTAGTTCATCTTGCAGACTAAGAAACAAAGGCTGGAAAAAGTTAAATAAGCCATAAATTTGAACAAGAACCCAGGGCACGCTGAAGCCTCATTTAGAATCCTTTCCACTATATCACCTACACTTTTTTTTTTTTAATGAATTGTTTAGAAAGCTAAAACAGAAAAATCAGGAGACAGGCTCTCAATGAATTTCAAGTGATATTGAGATTTTACCAAAATACTAAAGACTACCTAAACCATAAAGGTATTTGAATATTTGCAGAGACTAGTTTAACTAGGTCTAGTATTTCCTAGGGGCACACCTCCCTTATTTGTGTTTCTCAGTTAAAAAATTGGAAAAAACAAACCAACAAGAAGTAGACCAGCCATGGGTTTCACACAGGCACACATTCAACCCTTGATCATTTCTTTCCTCACTCAGCAGTATTTTATGAGTATCTACTATGGACCAAGTATCCTGCCAGGTACTAGGAATCCACAGGACAAGGTTCTGGCTAGCTCAGAACTCACAAGGAAAGACAGCATGGTGATTGCATTAAAATGTGTTGAGTATTAACATTGGGGAAATGCCAGATTCTATAGATTTATCCCTGGAGAATAATTCAAGCTGTTTCTCTTCTGTTATTGCTATATTAGAGGCCCCATGCATGAAATTCATGCACAGGAGGAGGGTTCCCTCCGCCCAGCCTGCACCCTCTCCAATCGGGAACCCTCAGAGGATGTCTGACTGCTGGCAGTGGGACATCCCTCTCACAATCCTGGACCACTGGCTCCTAACTGCTCACCTGCCTGCCTGCCTGCCTGATCACCCCTAACCATCTCTGTCTGCCAGCCTGATCACCCCTAACTGCCCCCCTCTGCTGGCCTGGTTGCCCCTAACTGCCCCCTGCCAGCCTGATCACCCCTAACCACTTTTGCCTGCCAGCCTGATTGCCCCTCACTGCCCCCCATGCCAGCTTGGTTGCCCCATGCTGCCTGCTGTTAAGTCATTTAACCTCCCTACCTGCCTGGTTGCCCCTCACTGCCCCCCTGCCAGCCTGGTCACCCCACACAGCCTGCTCTTCAGTCGTTTGATTGTCCCTCATTAACCCTCCTGCCAGATTGTCGCCCCATGCAGCCTGTGTTTGGTTGTAATGGCCCCTGGCTTTTTTTGTATATTAGAATTCCTGGGCTGCCTCTTTATACCATCATTTGAGTTCTCCAAACATGAACTCTTCTCAATAAAACACTTAAAACAACAAACATTTCCTGAGCACCTCCTGGTGTGCCATACATGGTGTGAATTTCTGCAAGAGAATTCCAAGGTGAACTAGTAATGTAAAATGCATTTTATATGGGACAAAATTATTTTGGATTATATATGACTGTTAAATTTAGTACCACTTGACAAGCACAAGTGATTTCAGAAGTAATTTGATATGTCTTGAAACTTTAGGCTCCCAGGTTTTTATAGTACTAACAGGTTTTGTCAGCAAAATTAAATCCTTTGATAATTTTTGGAGTGCAACTGTATTCTGGGCACAGTTATAAATGACTCCCATCCATCCTTAAAGGGCCAGCTCAGCCCAGCCAGTGTTGCTCAAAAACTGAGCCCCAACCCATGAACTAAGAGATCACTGATTAGATTCTGGTCAGGGCACATGCCGGGGTTTCACACTTCTGCAGGAGGCAGCTGATGGATGCTTCTCTCTCTCTCCCCTTCTCCCTTCCTCCCTCTCTAAAAACAATAAAAACATCTCTCCCCTTCTCCCTTCCTTCCTCTCTAAAAACAATAAAAACATTTTTTAAAGGCCAGCTCAGAGCACTACTCCACATAGCCCGCCTCTCTACCCTTAACAGATCTCACATTTCTGTAGCATTTATCATATTATCATTCTTATATAATAAAAGGATAATATGCAAACTGACCCAATGGCAGAACCACCGGTCACTATGATGCACACTGACCACCAGGAGGCAAATGCTCAATGCAGAAACTGCCCCTTGGCGGTCAGTGCACTCCCAGAGTGCCTCTCAGCCAGAAGCTGGGCTCATGGCAAGGGGGGCAGGAGCCTCTCTGTAGCAACACTAAGGATGTCTGGCTGCTGGCAGTGGGCCAGCCCAGGGCTCCAGGACTGGAGAGGGTGCAGGCCCAGCTGAGGGACATACACCAGCCAGTGAATGGATTTCATGCACCAGGCCTCCTTTTTTCAATATTGACTTTATGTATGACTTCCTCTAAATGGGATGGATCTTTAAGGAAAAGACGGGGCCTCGCCATCCCCCCTACAGATTTAGTCCCACAGAATCGGTAATTTCCTCCTGGAAACAGAAATTCCATCATAAATGTACGGGGTTGCCTCGTTCATCTTGGAGCCTCCCTGCCCTCAAGCTTGCAGCAAATGGGTTATTGTGCAGGATGGAGAAGGAAGCCAGGTCGGCTGGAGGGAAGGGAATGGCGTCAGCGTGAGGTCACGCCACATGGCCCCGAATGTCATCTCTGCACAGGGGTGACATTAACCCGGGATGGAGGGATGCGGCTGGAGGGAAGACGAGAGGCCCCAGCGCGCAGTCTACAGTCCAAAGAGGGCCGGACACAGAACAAAGCAGAGACTCCCGGGCACGGCGGGAGAGAGAGAGGGGACAGCTGGGAGCCACCCTGAGGCCCCGCAGGATGGGGCGGGACTTCCGGAATCCATTTGCCTGAATGACAGGGGAACCGGAAGTGGGGGCGCTGCCGCTGGTGCTCTGGCCGAGGGACGCGCTGTAGTGGGGCCGCCAGGACTGAGCGAGCGACAGACGCGCCACCCGCCGCCGGGGCCAGCACGGACCCTCTGCCTGAGTGAGTGCGTCCAAGGTCGCGAGAGCTGCGGCTTAGAGGGGGCGTGGGAAGGGCTGGGCTTCGGTCTCCCGAGCGGCCCGCGGTCTCCCCTCCCCCACCTGGGGCCTCCCCGCCTCCGGGGCCTCCCGCGTCTATCCCTCGCGCCGCCTGGCCTCGCCTCCGCGGGCCCAGAGCCTTTCCCAGCATCCACCCCCACGTCTGTCGGCCCTGGCCGCTCCCCGCGTCCCGCTGTCCCGCCCGGAGGAAGACCGTGGCCGGGCGCCCTTCCCCGCCGCCCCGAGGACGCCTGCAGCCCGGCTGCCTGGCCCCGGTTCGCGCCGCGGGCGCCGCTAGCAGCAGCGCGGCCTCCAGTCCAGCTGTTGCCTTTTCCCTCCGTCCCGACGTCGCACGGCGACCCCCTCTCTGTCGCTCTTGTCCCCGAGGCCTTGAACGCGGGCCCAGACCAGTTACTCTGTTGTTTCTTGCCGGAGCACCTTTTCCTCACCCTTTTGTTGAAAATCTCAACTCTTCAGAAACTTCTCCACTTCCTCCTCCAATGCAGTTTAAAAACTCACACTGTTCTGACTCCGAAGGGATTCTTTCTTAGCGGGCTCTCCAGCCCAGCCTCTCATCTGAGAGATGGGGCCCTGCGAGGTTGCTTTGCCCAAGGCCAGCCAGCTGCTTAAGCCGACCACTGGACAGGTGTCCTCTGGCGCTTTCACCTGGGCGGTCCGAGGCCGCGTAGCGGGTCTGCACCTTCGGGTCTGCAGGTTGGTGGTGCCTGTTGGTGGTGACTCACTGTTCCCCTAGCTCCCGCTGCCCCGGCGTTGCCTTGCATCGTCCACACACAAACCTTGAGAAAACCAAACACTTGAAATGTGGCCTCTTTTTAGAGTTTCCCCCTGGGGAAAAGGGAGGCGATCCGGACCCCACCCTACCAGCTCTATTCGTACAACTTGAAATTGGGGGAGGGGAGGCAAAGGATGGAGAAAATGCAGAGCACTGTCTCGGCAACTTTGGAGCAGCCCCTGCCTCGGATGTGCCTGTGTCTTTAGAGTCTGCTCCGGGGCACATTGTTCTGATACAAAGGCTGCTTCCTTGTGGGGAGCAGGAGAGGAGTAGGAGATCTTTATGCTTTAATTTGTTGGCTTGGGCATTGGGTAATAAATTATGGATTTGCTGGAAACTGGAGACCCTCCCACCAGCCCCTGAGGCAGGGTATTCAGGATGAGGCCTGCCTTCCCCTTCGGAACCGTCCTGCCGACTAACTGTCTCTGAAACAAAAAGAGTCCGAGGTCTGGGTGGAAACGTTCTGAATCTTTTTCTTCTTAGTACAACGTTCCCCTCCATCTGTTTCCTGGTTAAACTACAGAAACAGCCACTGGGCCTGAGAAGGTGAAGGTAACTCTTTGTTGGAACTGGCTTCTGAGTAGGCCCGCTACCCCGTGTCGGTAGAGGCCTCTGGGAGTTGGTGTCCTGCTGTCAGTGCAAGTTAAGGAGGGAGACAGGACGTGCAGGGAATTTGGGGATGCTGTGTATCTTCTTCCCAGAAAACTCACTTTAATGAACAGTGGAGCTTACCTGGAACGGTCTCTCCTGGTCAGTTAACAAAACTTGCGATCTTTGGGCCTTTTTCTCCATTAGGCTGGGTTTTTCTAAGAACCTGCAGCTTGCGATCTGAAATGAATGCTGCACAGGGGAGATGATTAGAATCAGGAAGGTGAGATGGCAGCCAGATCCCTCCCCGTTGGTCCTTTTCTTGATGTTATTGATTACAGCTTGGCAATTCTGAATGCTACTGTGTCACAATAGTGCTCTCTACGGAGGGGAAAACCCAGAATCACTAAGGTTTTGTGACCTACACAGGCAGTTCTCCGAATAGTTCATTTTTTTGGTAAAGAATATAACAGTTTATTCAACTTTCAAATTCTTTGAATCTTCTAAATGAACCAGATTGTACATTTCCATCCTGGTTCCTAAAGAGGAGGTTGTATTAGGCTTGTGGCTATTTTTCTTTACCTGATGTTTAAAAATGTTACCAAGCCATAGGCATTTGTAAAAATGAAAGCTGCTTTGTCAAAATAATATACACTGTCTTGTAAATAGTAAGTTCTTAATTATTATTCTAAATCAATTGTTTACCTCTTGGAAGAACTCTGAAAGTCCATGTCTGTAAAATGAATCATAGGCATAAATAGATCTTACAGTATTATCCACTGGTCTTGAAAGTAGAGTATGTGCACACACTGGCATGCATAAGAAGATACATTGTAATACAGGAGAAAATTTAGAACTTTTTTCATTTCATTTAATTGTATGTATAAAAGGAAAAAGTAAACCTTACTAATATATGTGTTACATACCGATTAACAATAATTTCACATAAATACACATTGGGGTACATTTTTTAAAGTTTCTAAAACAAAAACAATGTTTGGACCACACTCATCTGGACCAGTCTTGACTCATCTGCTTCAGTTCACTTTATGCTTTCCTATTGGGTATTCACCTAGCCTCTCTTTTGAGTCTTTGTTGGAGGAATCTGCTTTGAGAGACAGGCCATGTGGTTTTGTAGTCATATTTGTTAGAAACTTGACTCACTCTATATTCTTTCCATGGCTTTATCTTCATCTTTGGAGACATGCAGAATCCCTTCCTAGTAATCTTTGAATATGTTGATAGCTCTTGATGTCCTGTGTCTTCTTCCTCTTCCCCAACCAGTTTTTCTATAGATATCTAGTTTATACATACCTATTTCTTAAAAACTATTCTAATATGGAAGGTTTTCAAATTTCTCATCATCTTGGCTCATTTCCGCTAGACACTCTCCAGTTGTCACAATTCTTTCTAAGTTTTTGAACATGGTATTCCAAGAGCTGAAATGAGCTTCAGGGCCTGTCTGCACTTTGTCCTTACGCGGGGAGGGATGTATTTGAATGCATTTTATTATGAAGATACTTCATACTGATAGTTTGACACTCTTGCTCTTTATTTATTTATTTATTTTTTTATTTCAGAGAGGAAGGGGGGGGGGAGAGAGAGAAACAAAGGAACATCAATGCTGAGAGGAAAATCATTGATTGGCTGCCTCCTGCACACCTCTACTGGGGATCAAGCCCACACATCCCAGGCAAGTGCCCTTGACTGGAATTGAACCCCAGGACCCGTTAGTCTGCAGGCCAACCTTCTATCTACTGAGCCAAACTGGCTAGGGCTGTCTCTCTTACTCTTTAAACAATCCCCAGTAAAAATAGTTTCAATTATATAATAGAGTAGGAAAGATTATTTTTCTTCTTCAGTAGTGATTCTCAGTTATACTCTTTTTAAACTCTGTGTAAAGTTCACTTTTGCCTCAAAATACCCAACATGTTAAGTGTTTCCTCAGGTGGGAAAATAAATAGAAACAACTAATAAAATGGTTGGGTTTCTTAAATCTATTTTAAAAGTTAAGTTAGGAAATAGACTTTTTCAGTTAGTGAGTGGCAAATGGAGCTGATTGTTCTTATATTTTTTTACTCTATATGTCTAATTTTGAAATCCATAATATAAGAAATGTTGATTGCCCTTTATGTGTCTTAAGGCCAATAGAGCTGCGATCAGCAGGGAAGTAAGGTACTTTTTAAATTAAAACTAAAAATAAATAAATAAATAAATAAATAAATAAATTAAAACTAAAACACTAGAGGCCCAATGTGTGAAATTCGTGCAAGGGCAGTACCCTCGCAGCCCCAGCTTCATCTGGAAGGTCGTTTAGCTGTCTAGTCTAATTAGCATTTTAGGCTTTTGTTATCATAGATTATGACATATTAACCTGAATGCAGACTTAATTCTGTAATTGAACTTAGACCCAAAGACACTTTTATGGATGTTTTATGGGGTTAAAAAAGCGAAAACCTAAGAGTAAACAATTCTGTATGGCTATTTGTTTGAATTCCTTCGATTATTTTTCTTTTTCTTTTATGTGTGTTTTAATTTTTTCGTATCTTTTTAGTCTGATTGGAGCTATATAAATTCATCTTGCAGCTCTTCCCGATTCTTGTATTTTTACCTTGATGTTTTTAACTCTGTATAATATTTATGTATGTCTTTTGTTTAAAATGGTTAGATATAAGGCCCTCTTTAGGGAGTCAGCTATGAATTCTTTTGTGATCAGTGGGCCAGATGTGACATTGGGGAGGTCAGACAAACCTAATTTCAGTTACTCACCATACAAATTACCTAAATTGTCTTATCCTCATTTTTCTCATTTTGCAGCACTTTTGTGAGGATTGGATATGTAACACATATAGTCTTTCATAGGAAGAAGCTATTTTTTGATAGTTGCAAATTTAAGTAATCTGAAGAAATATAAACTTAGGGAATGGGTAGTATTTTACATCTTCAGTCAGATATGGGTCTAAACATGAGCCTAATTTTTTTAGACCTAGTAAATTTAGAACTGCGCTAATTTGTTTGTATAATCAGTAGTAAAACTCAGTCCTCCTTCCAAGAAAGATTACTTGTATTTGAGGATGGCAAAAAATGGGAGGAGGGATTAATATGGTCGCCTTTTTTATAAGCCACAAAACCCAAGATTTTTCCCTTTTTCATCATCCTTTGCATTTGCCAGCTGCCCTCCTTAGCCTGATGTCTCCAATATGTATTCTCCATTGTTGGTTGAAAGTAGTCTGGCTTCTTAATTGTCTTTCTAGAACAGGTGGGGAACCTCTGGCCCGTGGGCAGTATAAGGCCAGTGAGATCATTTGGTCTGTCCCTGCCAAGGCATTAGCAGTGAGTTGATTAAATATTTGACCAGTTATAGCAGGCTAATTTTTAAGTTGATGAGTTTGTATGGCTCGTAAATGATGTTATAAATATCCAAATGGCCCTTGGCAGAAAAAAAAGATTCCCCACACCTGTTCTAGAAGATTAGAATTTCTAATTTTTCTGAATTTCACTTATTCTTTCTTCTCCACTATAAGTTGCCATCTTTGTGTTCATTGTTAATAAAATGTTCTCAGTGGAGATCTTTCATAATTAAAAATACCTAGCAAATGTTTGTCAAGAACCAGGGCCAAAGCCTATGGCCAATTTTATCATAACATGTAGTGCAGTTATTTGTGTGATATTGGTGAACAGTGGTATTACTATAATAATACTTAAGTATGTAACTAGCAACCTAAAGAGCTCTAATGTAGATTTTACTGAACTATAGGTGCCTAATTCCTTGTGTCCTTTGGTGGTAGAATAGTAACATGCAATCGTGAAAATTAATTACTTGGAGCAGACTTTTTAAATGTAATGCGCTGTTTCTAAATGATATTCAGACCTGCCTAGTAGTTTAGTGCTGCTGGATATTTATGGGACTTAAGCAGTTGTGTTCTGGAATTCATTTCTGCTGAAAATAAACTCCAGTTATTTTTGTTTCCATGCAAAAGCACAACAAAACTTAAATTTTATTCACTGGCATGTAGTACTTAAGTAAGCAGTAACAAATAAATATTTCTATTAATGGATAAAAAATGACACACACATTATTTTCCTCAGGTATAGAATGAGCCAAGGCGACTCAAACCCAGCAGCCATTCCACATGCAGCAGAAGATATTCAAGGAGATGACAGATGGATGTCTCAGGTAAAAGGAAGTGCACATGTATTATTCACATGAGATGAGCTGCTTCTGTTTTTTGAGAGTCTTTTGACCAAAACTGCAAAGGGTGTGTTTAATGGTCAACAAGAATTTATTACTATAAGTAAAAGTCTAACATTGGAAATCTCAGGCCTAGTCACCATCTGCTGTTGGAACTGAGAAATATATTTTTAATATATTTTATTGTTTTTTTTACAGAGAGGAAGGGAGAGGGATAGAGTTAGAAACATTGATGAGAGAGAAACATCGATCAGCTGCCTCCTGCACACTCCCTACTGGGGATGTACCCGCAACCAAGGTACATGCCCTTGACCAGAATCGAACCCGGGACCTTTCAGTTCTAAGGCCAATGCTCTATTCACCAAGCCAAACCGGTTAGGGCCTGAGAAATATTTGATAAGCATGGTAATTGCCCTCTGTTAATTTTAAGACATAACAATGTCTCTACAGTATTTTTTTTTGTATTATAACAATTTTTGAATTTCAAAATGATACAAATATTACAAAAAATTTAAAAAGAACTTCCTATATCTTTCATCTAGACTTGCCAGTTAAGATTCTTGTTGTAGAATCAAACCCGTGACCTTTTGGTCCAAGGGCTGATGCTTTAATCACCGAACACCAGCCAAGGCACCAGTTAACATTTTGCCATTTACCTAATTGTTGTGACTATTTATTTATATATGTGCTGAGTAGCCAGATTATTATGATCTCTGAATGCATAATAATCTGGCCACTTCAAGTGTATATCCTTCCTATATAATAAAAGGCTAATATGCAAATTGTCCCCTCAACCAGGAGTTCGACCAGCAGACAGGCCAGCCAACTGCTCATGTCTCTGCCCCCTGGCCAGGCTGGCCAGACCCCACCCTTGCACAAATTCATGCACCAGGCCTCTAATTGTGTGTGTGTGTGTGTGTGTGTGTGTGTGTGTGCGTGCGCACGTGTGTGCGCGCGCACGCGCACGCGCGCTGAGTGGCCAGAGTATTATTCGTTCAGAGATCATAATAATCTAGCCTCGCAGTGTATACCCAGAATACTGTTTTTCTTCTGAACCATTGAGAATGAGTTACAGTCATTATGTCTTTCAGTGCTTTCTAAGAACAATGACATTTTCTTACATAACTACAGTGGAGTTATTAAAATCAAGAAACTTAACATTGATATTATACAATTACCCCATTTCAAAACCATATTCAGATTTCTCCAGTTGTCCCAATAATGTTCTTTATAATCAGTTTTTTCCCCAGTCTGCAGTCATACATTGTATTTATTTGTCATATTTCCTTATTATTCTTTAATCTGAAACATTTCTTAGACTTTGTTTTTCATTATATTGACAGTTTGAAATAGTATAAGCCATTCATTTTGTAGAGTCCCTCAATTTTGAGTTTATCTTTTTCCCCATAATCATGATTCAGAAGATGCATTTTTGGCAGGAATATCAGTGGAGTGGTATCTTCAGTGCATCACATTACATGGAAGGCACATAATTGTCTCATTGGTGATGCAGTAAATCCTCATTTGTCATCATCAGTAAGTTCTGTAACTTAAGCAAAATAGTGTATAATGAAACCAATTTTACTATAGGCTAATTGATATAGTAAATAAGAATTAAGTTCCTACAACATCTCATCAAAATAACAAAACAGCATTGAATAAAATGAAATTATTCCAGGACCTGCTGTATTAACTTTGATCCCTTGGTTAAATGCTATTAGCCTAAATCAATTCTTATTTTTTATTGTATGAACCCATGGGTTCTTATTTTATTCAGTGAGTTACAGCCATTGTAATTTTGAAGCTCAAATCATCCCACGTTTAGCAAGTGGGAATTCTTAAACTGGCCCCTTTATCTTCTCAATGTGTCCCATTGTTTTTTAGCATTTTATTTTCTTCAATATTTTAGCTTCCTTTTAATAAAACATTATTACTTAGTAGTAACTATATTTAACCTTTATGTTTCTGACCATATTACCTCTTTGAAATAATAATTCTGATTTTAAGTTTCCAGAGCTTTATGTTTTAGTATCTAGTGATTCTACTTACACTCTTTATAGTTGTACTAGAGGCCCAGTGCCCAGAATTTGTGCATTGGGGGGGGAATGTCCCTCAGCCCAGCCTGCACCCTCTCACAATTCAGGACTGCTGACTCCCAACTGCTCACCTGCCTCTGCCTGATTGCCCCTAACCGCTTCTGCCTGCCAGCCTGATCACCGCTTAACAACTCTACTGCCAGCCTGATCGACACCTAACTGCTCCCTGGCCAGCCCAATTGCCCCTAACTGCCCTTCCTTGCAGGTCTGGGGACCCCCCACCCCCAACTGCCCTCCTCTGCTGGCCCGGTCATCCCTAACTGCCATCCCTGCTGTCCTGGTACCCCTCAACTGCCCTCCCCTGCAGGCCTGGTCCCCTCCCAACTGCCCTCCCCTGCAGGCCTGGTCCCCTCCCAACTGCCCTCCCCTGCTGTCTTGGTCCCCCTCAACTGCCCTCCCTTGTAGACCTGGTCTTCCCCAACTACCCTCCACTGCAGGTCTGGGTCCCCTCCCTCCCAACTGTCCTCCACTGCAGGCCTGGTCTCCCCCAACTGCCCTACTCTGCCGACCTGGTCATCCACGACTGCCCTCCCCTGCTGGCCATCTTGTGGCGGCCATCTTTTGTCTTGGAGTGACAGTCAATTTGCATATTACTCTTTTATTAGATAGGATATTCTCTTTCTGTTTTTGTCTTGCCAGGCTTAAAAATCATTCTGTCAACCAGCTTATTCTGAGTGGTAGTTAGGTTTTTCCCAGTTGTTTTTATATTGATTACCTACTTGATTATTCTTACTTAATCTTCCTAATTTGTTTATGTCTCTAAAAAGAATTTATAAGCTGGCCAGTGTGGCTCAGTGATTGAGTGTTGGCCCTAGAGCCAGGAAGTCACAGTTTGATTCCCAGTCAGGGCACATGCCCAGGTTTCAGGCTTGATCTCCAGTAAGGGGCATGCAATAGGCAGCCAATCAATGATTCTCATCATTGATGTTTCTGTCTTTCCCTCTTCCTTCCTCTTTCTAAAATTCAATAAAAACATATTTAAATAAATAAATAAGAATAAAATAAATATTATGAAGTGTTTTGAGCATCAATATATTTGTTACACACTCTAAAAAAATAAAACATTGCTAATTGAATTGCTATTCCCTGTATATGCCTCACCAATCATATTTCTCTTTTCTGCCTCTCCTCCCCAAACTAGTAACCTAAATTTTGTTGGTTGGGTTTTTTTTTGTTTGTTTTTTTTAATGTATTTGCATACTACTTTCGTGATGAACACATTTTAGTATATACAGTTGTCAGATTATAATGTTGTACGCCTGGAACTATACTGCTATTAAGCAATGTTACCTCAATAAAATTTTTTTAAAATAATACATAGTATTGCTTGCATATTTTAAACTTCTTATAAATAGTATCTTTCTGAATGTATTTTTCCACAGTACATCATACATATTAAAAGTGTAGCTTTAGCCGAAACCGGTTTGGCTCAGTGGATAGAGCGTCAGCCTGCGGACTGAAAGGTCCCAGATTCAATTCCGGTCAAGGGCATGTACCTTGTCTGTGGGCACATCCCCAGTAGGGGATGGGCAAGAGGCAGCTGATTGATGTTTCTGACTTTCTATCCCTCTCTCTTCCTCTGTGAAAAATCAATAAAATATATTTTTTTAAAAACCACTAGTAATTTTTTTAAAAAGTGTAGCTGTAGTTTGTTTTCTCTCTGTCAATAGTATTCCATTGTTCTGTATCAAAATGCCAGAATGGATTTGCCCTTTTTTTTTTATTGATGGGCATTTAGGTCATTTATAACTTTATTAAAAGTAGAAACTAAAAAATAGGTGCTTTTATTTTTCTGGCACAAATTAGCAGGCTTTAAGTAATTAGTAGTGATTGAAAAAATTAAGGAAGAAAAACAGATGTGAATATTAAAAATTTTTAAGCTTTTGTAATGTGGAAGGAGTATCTTTACTAAATATTAAAATATGTACACAGAACTTTTTTTTAATATGTATTGATTTCAGAAAGGAAGGGAAAGGGAGATAGAAATATCAGTGATGAGAGAGAATCATCAATTGGCTGCATCCTGCACGCACCACCACCCCCCCCCAACGGGGGATTGAGTCCACAATCCAGGCATGTGTCCTTGATCAGAATCGAACCCAGGACCCTTCAGTCCACAGGCTGACACTCTGTCCACTGAGCCAGGCCATCTAGGGCCAGAATTTGTTTTTTAAAATGTAGTTCTCCAGTGAAAGAAACTGGACTCCTTGGAGAAATGTTTGATCCTACAACTGGAACAAAGGAAATGAAAGATGGGCCTGGAACATCTTGTGGTGTAAGAAAGCAAGGAAGTGCTCAAGAAGCAAAGGGAAAAAATGGATGCAGCACTGAAGCAGAGTATCAGGGCATCACATAGAAGACATGTGATACTGATTTGGCTCCTTGATACTAACTAGGACTATTTGGAGCAAAATTGATAGAGCACCCAAAGTATAAAATTGGAAAATTTGAGCAACATAATAAATGATGATACTGGTTTATAGCTCAAAAAATAAAATAAATATTTCTGGGTTTTATTCTATAAGTGATTGGATAAATAAATAATAGAGGTGGAGGGACAAATCTTCCTTTCAGGATAATTTTTTTCTTTTGTTGAAAGTATTACCATTGACCCCTTCTAGCCCTGTTCTCCCCTCTCCTCCCAGCCCCCAGGTCTTCATCATACAGAATACTTGTTTTTTTTTCATGTATTTTTATTAATTTCAGAGAGGAAGGGAGAGGAAGAGGTAGATAGAAACATCAGCGATGAGAGAGAATCATGGATTGGCTGCCTCCTGCATGCCTCACACTGGGCATCAAGCAGGCAGCCCTGAGCATGTGCCCTGACTGGGAATTAAACCGTGACTTGGTTCCTACTTGGCACAACCACTGAGCCACTAATCGGGCCAGAATACTTTTAATAATGGAAAGGAAAATTAAGATTAGAACACCATAGTAGTGGTGGCAAAGGCTTCTGCAGTGGTCGCTGTCGGTGGGCTGCGGCGCTCCTCTGCACCCCCGGGGCCGGATTCTTTCTGCTCTGGTACCGCGCCAGCCTGTCTCCTCGGCGTCACCACCAACACCACCACCACCACCTTCAAGGGCGTCGACCCCAACAGCAGGAACAGCTCCAGGGTTTTGCGGATCCAACTTTTCAGTAGGCTTGGACGAGCCCGCAAAACAGCCGGTGAGGAAGAACAAAATGGCCTCTAGCATCTTCGGGACCCCCGAGGAAAACCCCCCTTCGTGGGCCAAGGCGGCAGGTGCCAAGTCCAGTAGTGGCAGAGCAGATGCGGAGTCGTCTGGACCCCAGAGAAGGAACTCCTCGGAAGCCAGCTCCAGAGACTCCCTGGACCTGAAGGGAGAAGGTGACATTCATGAAAACGTGGACGTGGACTTGCAGGCCAGCCTGGGGCAGAGCGAGGAGAAGCTGGTGCCCGCCGCCCCGTGCCCAGCCCGGTGGCCCCGGCCCCAGTGCCATCCCGGAGTACCCCGCCCCCCCCGCCCCGGCGGCCTGACTGTACATCTGTTGGATTTGTTCATTAAAGAAGTACTTTATGTACTGCTGTCTTTCTTTCCCCCTTTTTCCTTTTGAAGAGCAGGTTCTTCATCCACCACCTTCCTCCGGGCCTGTAGGCCATGGCGTGAGTGCTGCCAGCAGTAGAGTGGAGGAAAGCCTTGTGAACGTCGTTACGTGTTTTCCAGAACAAATACTTTGGTTCCAAATATGTTAGAGGACCTTTTGTACTGAGGTTTTTGAAACTCTTTTCGTGTCAGCTCTACTTGGGTTTACCAAGCCTTGATTGACAGGCCCGGAAACAATCCGCAGGCACCGTCACTAAGTCCACCCCCCGCCCCCGGGCTATCTTTGCTGAACTTTTGGGGTGTCGCCGACCCTGTCCATGTCCTTTGCTGAAAGCATCTTCCTGTGCCCAGTGGAACCATAACGAGCCTTTGCCTCATGCCTTGCTACTCGCAGAGCAAAGAAACTGCCTTTTCTTTTGGAATCTTAAGCAAGAAGCCAGGCATAACTTGGCTGGCCAGGAGCCAAGCCTCCTGCTGACCCGCAGAGGACGCTCTGTGTCCATGCAGCTGACCGAGTCCCGGTGCTCGTGGCAAGCAAGGGCATGACGGGCAGAGGCAGTCCTGGCCCCGAGTGGACTCGGCGGCAGTGCTCTGACAGCCGGAAGCTGCGTGCGTGATGCTGGTGTGTGGCCGTGACACGAAATCTCATCCTTAAAAGCTGCCGTACTTCACAATTCTGGACTGTTGCTTCAAGTAAACACATGTACACATTTTGAGAGAGAAAAAAGCACACCATAGTAGTAAGTACAGTAGGTGAGCTCTATTAATGAAATCTGAAATTGGTGGACACTTTAAGGAGGAAAAGTCTTATTTGCCTAGCCTCAAGAGTATTTCCCTGTAAATTACTTTTGTGATTTTAATATACAACCACATAGCATTTGATACCCTTCTCTCCAGCAGGCGGAACTTTAATGTGGGTTGTGGATTTAGTATCTTGTTTCTAACAAGTAGAGAATGTTTAAAAAAAAAAAACCTTTATAGTGGAGAACTGTAGCAAACTCAACCTTAGCCAAGTAATTGATGTTAACATCACCAGTAATAAGTTATATCAGTATTCTGTGCCCCCTGATAAAACAAGGGCACATCACCTCTGGAGATCTCCCAAAAGAATCCATAACCTCATGACAAAACATCAGACAAACCCACCTGGAAGGGCGTTTTCCAGAACACCGACCAGAGCACGTCATGGTCAGGAAGACCAGGAAGCTCCTGCATTGGAAGAGGCTGGGACATGTAGACTAAATGCAATGTGATAGCCTAGGCATGCTCTGGGAACAGAAAAACATTAGTACAAAAATGAGTGAGATTTGAATAAACTATTTTAGTTGATGGTATTTACCAATTTAGTTTTGACAAATGTATCATGCTTGTTTATATAAGATGTTGGAAGAAGCTGATTGAAGGACATATGGAAATACTTTGTCGTCTTTAGATCTCTTGTAGAACTAAAATTATTTTGAAAATACTGGGAGAAAACATAATTGTGATTAAAACAAATATTCAAGTTATAAGCAGTACTACCCTCAAAATATTGCCAAAATGTGAACCCTAATGTAGACTTAACTACCACATATCAGGAAATACCTGGAACACATGAACAGTTCGCCGCCGCCACCACAAGATTGTAAACAGCATAATCCAGACAGGAAGTCAAGCACCCACATTCCTTAAAAGTAAGTTTGGGAGATGGTGACAGAGGGAGGGGAAAGCTATTGATTAAAAGGGATTTAAGAGAGCCCAGCTGGCATGACTCAGTGGTTGAGCATCAACCTATGAACCAGGAAGTCATGGTTTGATTCCTGGTGAGGGCACATGCCTAGGTTGCCGACTGGATCCCCAATGTGGGGTGTGTAGGAGTCAGCTGATCCATGATTCTCTGTTATTGTTGATGTTTCTAGCTTTCCCTCTCCCTTTCTCTCTAAATCAATAAAAATTTATATATATATGTATATATATAATTCTAAGTGATCATTAGGACCGAACATCTGGTGCACTGACCACCAGGGGGGCAGACACTCAACCCAGGAGCTGCCCACCCCTCCCGGGCCCCCCCCCCCAACCTGGTCACCTGCGGCAGGCTGGCCAGCCAACCTCCCACAGCCCCTCCCCACAGCTGGCCAGCCCTGATCGCTGGCCAGGCCGAGGAATCCCACCTGTGCACGAATTTGTGCATTGGGCCTCTAGTATTTTTTTTTAAAGGGGGAAGGGGATTTAAGAGAGAAATTGGGTCCTGATTTTAAAAAGGCTGTAAAACAATTTTGTAACATTGAATTTGAATTCATTATTTATTAATATTAAAGAATTACTATTAATTTAGAGGGGAGTAGAATTGGTATTGTTGTTAAAATCTAGGAGTTACATAGTGAAATATTTATGCATGAAATGCTGTATCAATTTGCTTCAAAATAATTTAGGGATGGGTGGGGGGCTAGTTTGGAGGATGACTGAAATAATACTGGCAATAAGTTAGATAATTGCTATAACTGATGATGGATAGATACATAAAGGTTCTTTGTGTTCTCTATGTGTATGTTTGATATTTTCCATAAGGGTGATATTGAAAGACTTACTGTAGATAAATTTAATACAAGTATCAAAACAGCCAGAGAAAGAAGACTCAGCAGCAGAATGAGGAAACTATTTGCCATAAATATTAGAGATGAAGCATTGATATTTTTGTTATTATGTCAATAAAAAGATCCTTAAGGTACCACTAGATAAATATATCAATAAACATGACAAGAAGTGTTAAATTTGTTTTTAAAAAATACAGGTTAAAACAATGGGAAGAGAGAAATATTAATATCCAGTGCCGGTGCAAGCAAAGTTCTGATACATTGCTGGAGGCAGTATAGATAGAGCCTTTTTGTTAAGAATTTGGAAATATATCCAAGATCTATAAAAATTTTAATCCCCTTTGATATAAGAATTCCCACAACGTTAAAAATAAAATATGTGTACATTTCTTTATCACAGTAAGTAAGAAGCTACTAATAAGTCTATCAATAGATAAAAGAGCCTTAAAAAACAAAAAGGTGTCACTAGGTGCATTCAGTAGGATATTATGTGTCCTTTAAAAATTATGGTTTTGTCCTGGCCAGGTGGCTTGCACGGGACACATGTTGGAGGCAACCCGTCAATGTTTCTCACGTTGATATTTTCTCTCCTCTGACAGCAAAATCAACTTTAATCCCCAAATGAAAATTAAAATAATAATAATCTTTTTTTTTAAATATCCTTAAGGTATCATTAGATAAGTATCTCAACAAATAATGGCAGGAAATGTTTAATTTTTGTTTTCAAAAAGTACAGATTAAAATAGGTTTGGAAGTCGGTTCAGTTTCTGGTCAGGACACGTGCCTGGGTTGCAGACTCAGTCCTCAGTGGGAGGTGTGCAGACAGGCAGCCCATCAATGTTTCTCTCTCATGGATGTTTCAGCCTCTATCTCTGTCCCTTCCTCTCAATAATGTCAATAAAATACACACATACATAGATACATATATAAATTTTGGTTTTGAAAATCATGTAGCTACGTAGAAAAATACTCTAGTGTAATGTTAAGTGCATTTCTATTGGCTGCTATTTATTGAGTGCCTGTGGGGGCCCGCCACAAGTGGGGTCCCTTTCAGAGCACTCTCACCTTCACAACTCTGAAACAGAGTCACCGGCGGATATGAAAAATAAGACACAGGTACTTGTTTAAAGTAACTGGATAAGAAGCTAGGATTTGAACATAGATTTTCCTATCCTCAACCTGTTGTGCCTGAAGGAGGTACTAGTATATACATAATTATTTTACTATGTAAAGGGAGGGATGTGGTATGAAAACACCCCAAAATGCTATTTATTGAGTGTCTCTGGGGTGCCAGCCAAAAGTTGGGCCCCTTTAGTAGGAAGTTACCAATAGGTTGTGATAGTAGTATTGTAGGTGTTTTGTTTTGTTTGGTCTTTTATTTTTATTTTTGTTTTTTAAATATATTTTTATTGATTTTTTACAGAGCGGAAGGGAGAGAGATAGAAAGTCAGAAACATCGATGAGAGAGAGACATCGATCAGCTGCCTCCTGCACGCCCCCCACTGGGGATGTGCCCTTGCTGGAATCGAACCCGGGACCTTTCAGTCCGCAGTCCGACGCTCTATCCACTGAGCCAAACCGGTCTCGGTTGTTTGGTCTTTTATATTGCTCCAAACTTATTGCAATTACTTTTATACTTAAAAAGAAAATATGTAATACTAGAACCTTTACAACAGCAGAGCCTCAATTTCATGACATGCTATAAATGTTCTTTTATTGGTATTGAAAGGTAGTTGGAACTATATAGAGTAAATGCAGTAGAGACTTGATATGATGTGAACATGCACCTGCTCACTAGCTCAAGTTTATTCTTGCTCATTTTATCCCTTCAGTAAAAATACTTATTGAAACAATAGTAATTATTAAAAATTTGTATTTACACAAGACATAGATATTAGAGAAGAGAAAAATCCTGTCACCCTAAGGGAGATTTTGTTTTTTTAAACAGGTTTTTATTTGATTTTTAGAGAGACAGGAAGGGAGCGGAATAGAATGATAGAAACATTGATGAGAGAGGAACATCATCGATCAGCTGCTTCCTGCACAACCCCTACTAGGGATCGAGCCCACACCCAGGCACGTATCCTGACCAGGAATCAAACTAGTGACCTCTTGGTTCCCCAGGTCAATACTCAACTGCTGAGCCACACCAGAAGTTGTTTTAATTGTCAAATTATTTCCAAAAGTAACTTTATTTTCACCTATAGCAAATGAATATCTCAGTTTCACCACAGTATCAGCACTATATTTATTATCAGCAGATATACCTAAATAGTAACTCTAGCTTAATTCCTAGGGAGAGCATAATTGAAGGGAGTCTGAGAAAAAGAAATAGCATTCAGACCTTTCCCTAGAACTGGGTTAGAGACCTGTTGCCTAAAGCATCCTGTAAGTTTGTCTCAGGGACAAATATGAAAATTTGAAGCACTGATGGGTACGTCTATTTTGAAAAGTGTCTTGTGCCTTCAGAACAAAGAGAAGCATCCCAGGATTAAATCACCACTGCTTATCAGCTTGGATTAGACTGAAAGGCTTGAATTCTAGTTTGCCAGTATCTCACATTTGGGGTTAACAGACATTTTCAAAGGCATCCAAGTAAATATATATTTCTTGATTGGATAGATAGAAATCCAACTCTTGGGACAATTGGAAAGACTGAATATGGACTGAATGTTAGATATTACGGGATTGTTGTTCATTTTCTTAGATGTGGTAATAATTTAATGGTTTTACACTTTGGAGATGCATGCTGAAATATTTAAGGGTGAGGAATCACAGTGTTTGCAACTGACCTTCAAATCCTTCAAATGGTTCTGCAAATACATACAGAGAAAACAAATATGGGAGAATGTTATTGGTTATAGGGAGAAGATGTACAGGTGTTCGTTGTATTCAACTTTCCTGCATGTATATCTGAAATTTTAAAAGCTTGAGGAAAGGGTACATTTAAAAAAAACATGTTAAATGTATTTTTTAAATTTTGGTTTCAGTAAAATTGCTGTTTTCTTGAGCGTACTAGAATGATCAATATAGTAAGGTTGGGAAGAAAGTTCTACCAGTTCATTGCCAATCAAGAGGAATCAGCTTTAGGGACAGACCACAATGGATGTTGAACAACAGAGTAACTGGTTGGACAACTGTTCTATCTAGGCCAAGAAGTCTCACGGGGAAAGAAATGCCAGTTTCTAATTTTTCCTTCTTCAACCAGCACAACAGATTTGTCCTGGACTGTAAAGACAAAGAGCCTGATGTGCTGTTTGTGGGGGACTCCATGGTGCAGTTAATGCAGCAATACGAGGTAAAGTGCAAGTGATGGGGGTGCTATGGGCTACTGATGTAAATGCATCCAACACTAGCAGACTTGCATTCTGAGCTGACGCCCTAGAAAAGCTCTGGCTCAGAGTGTAAGGTGTCAGACATGCCTGGCTGCTGCTCTGTGCACTAGGCATAATGAAACTAAAAGGCAGCATTGTTTATAAGTAAACTTTTTTTTTTTTTGGCCTTGGCTTCCAAGAAGCTTCACACATATTGTATTTGTCCTAGTCATGATTTTCAATTATTTGTGTTTTACTATTTTCTTATTTGTATTTGCTCATTTATATTTGTCTTAGCCATGATTCTCAATTCTTACTATTTATGTTACTTCTTTTTGGCTCCAGCACTGTAAATATCTTCATCTCGTGTTTCTATTTTACCCTGTTCCTTTAAATGATTGAATAAAGGGAAGGGAGAGTTTATTCATTCAAAACTTAATTATAAGTATTGCTACCTCTTACGGAGCAACGGGTTGAATAGTGACTTTCTTGAGTTGAAATGGAGTGTTGCATGCAGAGCTGAGTTGTACAGTGGCATCTTCCAAGTTCTTCACCAAGTAGCACACTACTTACAGTGTGTTGTGTGAATGCAGAAAATGAGAATTGTTATTTCAGGCACATTGCAATTGGGGAATTTTATTTCTCATTAATTTTAGCTTAAATAAATCAAGTTTTTCTCTTTTCAGATATGGCGAGAACTTTTTTCCCCTCTCCATGCACTGAATTTTGGAATTGGAGGAGATACAACAAGACATGTTTTATGGAGGCTAAAGAATGGAGAGCTGGAGAATATTAAACCTAAGGTGAAATGAAACTTATTTTTTTTTAAATATCATTAACCTGGAGTATTTTTCAGTTAGTCAAATTGTCTGAAACTAGTAGCAAAAAGTTGCTTTAAAGCATTATTGTCACTGTTGTTCTTTGGTTCATGCCACACTAAGATGAATGATATTAGTATTGCTTAAGAACATTCCAAATACACATTTAATTAAGAAATCAGCCCTAGGCAGTTTGGTTCAGTGGATGGAGCACCGGCCCAAGGACCGAAGGGTCAATTCCTATCAAAGACATGTACCTGAATTGCAGGCTTGATATCCGTACGGGAGGCAAGCAATTGATATGTCTCTCTCACTTCAATGTTTCTCTCTCTGCGTCTCTCCCTTTCTCTTTCACTCTGTCTAAAATTCAAAGAAAAAAATATCCTTGGGTGAGGATTAACAAAAAAATGACCATTTTCCTTTATTTCTGGGTACTTACCCCCTCTTTCTCCCCACCCCCACCCCTGAATTATAGGTCATTGTTGTCTGGGTAGGAACAAACAACCATGAAAATACGGCAGAAGAAGTAGCAGGTGGAATCGAGGCCATCGTACAACTTATCAACACAAGGCAGCCACAGGCCAAAATCATTGTATTGGTAGGTAGTCTTTGGATGGGTAGAGACCTTGGTGCGATTGGGTCAGGTGAGGAATCTTTTAGAAATGTGAGGTTCATGAATCTTTAGATGGAAGCAGGTTATGATACTCCCAAGAAATGCTTCTCTAATATATTCCATTGTCTTACCTGTCTCATCATTTCCCAGACCAGCTGTGGGGTCATTTTTATCTTCTCATATTTGTTTAGAAGTGGAAACCCTTTTTGTTGTCTCAGATAGCCTTATTTCTAAAAAAATTTTTAACTGTCTTCTAATAATTTTTAAAATTACATATGAGACTTGTCCTAGTCCTGAGTCTCTTTTTATTAGCCCTGAGTTTGAACTAGTTTAGATGTGGTGTGTTCGGTGTCACTGTTAATATGTTAAAGGCGGTGTAGTCATTGGATCTCTGAATTCCCTGACATATCAGAGATTCCATCACTAAGAAAATGGGTACGTCATAGTCTTCACCTTAACAGAAAGTGCTTCCCTTTGTAGAGTTAAAACAGTGAGTCTTCATGGTCTCAGAGACAAATAACAGTCTGTTTCACAGACAAGTGTACCTGTAGATATCCTTAGCCCAACTAAAAAAGTATGTTTTAGCAAAATCTGATGTGTTCGGTTCTTAAGTAGTATTAAGAAGATAGGCATTTACTCAAACATGTGAGGACTACTGTGTGCAAAGTACTATTCTAGGTCCTATACACACCACACTGGAAAGACATAGTACTTCTTCTCAAGGAGCTCACATCCTGGCGGGTTGACAGCAGTATAAAGAGAGACTTATCACACTGTATACTAATGGGAGTAAGGAGAGAATGCTATGTTTTAGGCATACAGTTGATGTCTGAGTTTAGTTTTAAAAAATTGATTGGTCTCCAAATGGGGATCAGAAAGAAGAGACAGAGGACAAAAGAAAATGATCAGAGACTTCATGTATGTGTTTGTTGGGTGAGTGAGTGAGAGTGCTAGAAGAATTTCGGGGTTGTCATTGGAAAAGTTTGAGACTAGGATTGTTAAGAGAGACATTTCAGAATTTGTATGCCATGTTAAGAGTTTGCATTTTATCTTACAGATGCTGGGGAACCAGGTTTGTTTTTTGTTTGTTTCTTCAAATATGTTTTTATTGATTTCAGAGAGGAAGGGAGAAGGAGAAAATAATAGAAACATCAGTGATGAGAGAGAATCGTTGATCAGCTGCCTCCTGCCCTCCCCTCACTGGTGGTCAGGCCTGCACCCCAGGCCTGTGCCCTGACCGAGAATTGAACCATGATCTCTCGATTCACAGGTTGACACTCACCCGCTGAGCCAGGTGCCAGGTCTTTTAAAAAATTTTTATTATGTGGTATTTCGTGTCATTTAATTTACTTACTTATATCTTGCCTTGTTCCAGAAAGAATTACATTGTAGTTATGAGTTCTGAAGTACAATGCCGAGAACATAGTACTTGCTTAGGATCTATTTATTGCATGAAGTTGTTGAATAAATCTTCCATACATATTCTGTAGTTCAATCAGACTTAAATTTGATGTTCAGTGGTTCTACCTACAACACTAAAACATTGGCCATAACCTAACCAGTTAACTCCTTGGGGGAATGATCGCACAGGCCATTTATATAATAGCATTAATCATATGATAATTATGAAAACTGCATAAAAACAACTTGAGATGTATTTAAGTGAAAAATTTGAATAAACTATGTGTCTTTTATTTAGAACTACTTAAAAGTATATATGCAATTGGAAAAGCCAACAATTAAAATTGTTGCATGGTAAAGGGATTAGGAGCATAATATTTTTTGTTTTTTTAAGTGAAAGCAACCTTTATGGAGGGATAGATCGACTCCCTGCAGCATGGAAGGGGGCCCACAATGGCTTGCCTTTGAAGCTTCTCTCAAGTTTCAAAATCCCATGTCCTTAAGCTAGTCCAGGAAAGCGAGGGTTCCAAGAGAACAAAAGGCAGGCCAGTGTCCAGAGCTTCTCTTCCAGGTGTAGCCAGGTGTAGTTCAATCTCTAAGCTAATTAAAGTCCACTAGTCCATGTGTGGAGTCCCATAAGCCACATGGGTGCAGGAGAGCCAGGAAACCAGTGCAGTGCGCCAGAGAGAGCTGTGTTTGTTTTAACATAATATTTTAGCAATTACTAATTATTTTAGGGGGAAACTCCCATGGCATTCCCTGATATTAAGGAAAATATATGCAAATACTTATCTACTTTTCTCAGTAGGTATGGTGCCCTGTTCTTGAGGCTTGGTCATTCTTTATGGCTTTGACTGCTGTTTTATTATTTGAAAGTAAGAACAAAGTATGTATTTATTGTTCACTGGCCATCCTTCCTGGTTGCTCATTCTAACAGTCATATATAAACTAGGGTTTAGGATGACCTCATCTGTGACTTTTTTTTTTAAGAGAAGGAGGAGGAGGGAGAGAGAAAATCATCAATGTGAGAGTGAAACATTGATCTGCCTCCGGCACACTGGGGATTGAGCCTGACCGGGAATCAAACAGCACCCTTCAGTGTGTGGGATGTTGTCCAACCGAGCCACGACGGCCAGGGCTCATCTGTGACATTTCGAGGCGCTTTTAACAAGGATGGAAGAAGATGAATGACGGTAGAAGAGTCGTTATTCTCTTTTGAACTAACTATACAATCACACAATAAATTGGTAATCAAGGCCCCAAAATTTTGCTGAAAAAACATGTAAAACAAGCATGACCAAGTATTTACTCTGGGCATAACAAAAATTATCTTTTAATGGAATACCCACAAAAAATCTATTTTTGTGAAATAAGATCTTTTACTGTACTCTGTAGTAGAAATAGATGTCATCATTAGCCAACTAAAAGGTTGGGGATGTCTGACAATTTTATAGTAGACTCGATGGTTTTTAAAGATCATTTCTATTTTGAGATGATAAAACCTTGTTCTTACCATATAAGACCAGTCTTTTATTTATTATAGAAGGACAGATACCTGCTTTATCTGAAAATCATATTAGCTCATTAACATATAAGTTAAAAACAAATTTAGGACACATTTCTGTTTTAACCTACCAGATATTTTGTGTCTCTGATTCATCAAGACAGCATTTGTTCCAACTCTATTACTCATGTGCAGTCGTGTAGGTTCCATGTGGCATTAACAAATAGATGTATATTTGAGCTAGAGTATTCTAGTGACTGTGTTGAGAATGATGTGAAGGAAAGATAACATTGGACATAGAAAGACCAGTCAGGAGATTTTACATTAATGGAGGTGTGAATAACTAGCCATAGCAGTGTATATACTCGGAATGGATTAGAAAAATGTTTAGGATACAAAAGCTGAGTGACTTAATGATAAATGGATAAGGTATGTGGGTGAGAGCCTTGGGTGTTGGAATGACCAGTCGATACAAAGAATGGAGAAGGAGCATAGCTCGGGGGAAGTTGGGCATGCAAAGTTGGGAGCGCTGCAGGAGCATTTAAGTTTGCTTCTGTAGCTGACGTTCAGTATGTAGTTCTGAAGCTAGGGAGAGATCTGGGCCAACGTTTTTAGACCGGGAAGAATAGTGAGCCAAGGAGATGACCCTAAGAATACCAGTGATTCAGGGACAGGAGGAGGAAGAGGAACTTTGAGAGCGACTGAAAAGGGATGGTCAGAGAACTTTTATTAAAACCAAGCTGGTCCAGTGTTTCAGAAATCAAAGGTGTGTAGCAGGTGCCAAATTAGACATAGCAAGAGACTCTCCTCACCTTATGTTCTTTTCTGCTCTGTCCCAGGGCTTGTTACCTCGAGGCGAGAAGCCCAACCCTTTGAGGCAAAAGAATGCTAAGGTGAACCAGCTCCTCAAAGTTTCTCTGCCAAAGCTTGCCAATGTTCAGCTCCTGGATACAGATGGGGGCTTCGTGCACTCAGACGGTGCCATCTCCTGCCACGACATGTTTGATTTTCTGCATCTCACAGGAGGGGGCTACGCAAAGATCTGCAAACCCCTCCATGAACTGATCATGCAGTTGTTGGAGGAAACACCTGAGGAGAAACAAACCACCATTGCCTGACTGGCTCCCATCAGTGTTCATTGAATCCCACTTCCTCAGATCAGTTCTGTCACTGGCACTACGGAATCCTTCTCTTTCCTAAGGCACTTGGCGTTGTAGAATGTTCCTGGATGTTCATATCTAGTGTTTGAAAGGGAGGAGGAATTGAAACTGGTCCTGTAGATAGGTTTGTTTGACAAAGGAGAAAAATTAGTTAAGGAAGATGGTTGTTTAAGTTCATTTGAAACCAGAAGGGGACTTTTTAGTTGTATGTGTAACACATTTATTGAACTATCACTGTTTCACCTAGAATGTCATCAAGCCTAAGTACTGAACAAAATGAAGATTCTTTTCTTGGCCTTTCTTTCTATGGATTATGTCATATATAATAATGATCAGAATCACACCTACTTGGCTTTAAAACATGTTTTTTTCTTCTTCAGTTTTTAAGGTTCATAATTTAGCCTTTTGTTTCTATTTTCCTTTATTCATGTATTCCCAATGTTTTGACATATAACATCAGATTGGACATACTTGTCATTCAAATATGGGAGATGCTATTGTTACAAGTGGGTTTGTTCCACTGTCTTATGTTTCCCAGGGTTAGCAGTGAAGAATAGGTTTTGCCCCAATTGGGGTACTCTGTGGTGGGTATTTTTTTTTATGCTGCTGAATATCATGTCTGTAATAGATCCATGCATGCATCCTTTGCTCCTTTTTTGGAGGGGTCCTTGCTGATGATACCAGCTTTAACACATTTTTTTTTACCTAGGAGCTCTGTTGCTGGGCATATAATTCCCCAGCCACTTACTCTCATGATATTCTGATGTGACTCATTCTTGTGTGGTGTTCTGCACTAGAGTCTGTGTAGTGCTAGCCAGATCCAGAGTGGTTTGTTTGGTTTGCTTTCCCTTAGAAACTGTTACAGTTTCCCTTTTTGTGTGTGTGTGGGGAAGTTGAGGAGGATCAGGATCAGACCTCTTTTATTTTTCATTCCATAAGCCCTGGCATTATTTCAAGTTTTTTAGTATCTTAAGGTGTATATTTTATTTTTGTATTGACTTAGTTTTTAAATTATATCAGTCCGGAAAAGTTTGGCCTTTTCTCATGGGGAAACAAGTGGAACTGTTCTTCAGAATAAACATCCTACTTGATTCCTCCCCCTCCCCCATCTCAGTCTTATTTAACTTCCAGGATTTCTTAATGTATCTTCTGAGAATTTCTTTCAAGAGAGCTCTTTATTACCTGAGTGGTTTGAGCTACAAGAACTGCCATTTTAAAACAAGGGGACAATGGCTGGTTTTTGTTCACAGTGCACCTATGAAATGTATGCAAACTGGATCTACAAACATATTTTAAACTGGACCAGGTAGATATTGAAGTAGCCCATCCAGATGTGCTCTGCAGTGATTTTGCTTAGCGTTCTGGCTCAGTAACTAAGGTGTATGCTTCATGTTGGCTGGCTAGGCAGACAGCAGTGCTTTGGGGGGTGGGAGGGGTGCTGGTTTGTGCTGAGCCAGTCCTGGTTGACGGACAGAGCTTGGGCTGATGTGTTCTTTTCTTGTCAAGCCTCTTTCTAGGAATTTTAATGTTTCTGTTTTTTGTCTAAGAAAAAAATACATACTTTTCTGAATGTATCATGTCTTCATTAACAAAAGAAAGTACACATGGTGTTTACTAAACTTGTTTACTGTTTAAATTTTTTCTTTTTCTTTTTAGTAACCCAGGTTCTTAAATTTTTCAAGACAGATTTTTTTTCTTAGCTTGGGTAAGTTCTAGGGAGAATAACTAATTAAGCCACAATTTTGTGTGTGAAAGACAGTTTCCTTTCCAGGTTTTCTGTTTGTCAGAGGGTGGGAGTCTGAGGGTCTCCAGCAGCACAGGATTCAGTGTCCCTGTGTATTCTGGCCTTCAGCTCCTGTGTTCATGTGTACAGACCTGAGATATCACTGCATTTTTCCACTTACTGGAGTTATTCAAGCAATAGTATTTGAAACACTAGCCTCGTAATAGAAGTCTGCCCCATTGCTAATGTGTAGATATTGAGTCCGCTTTCATTTCTTGCCAGCACTGCCTCAAGCAGAAAGTGTTCATCTAGGTGTCCCCAAAAATGAATAATTATAAAGGCAGTGTTTATTAAAATACACTTCATTTTCAAAATTGAGCTATCAACTGTTAAAGTTTGTATGTATTTTGGGGGAACATCTTATATTTTTCTTTCATCAACATCCCAGTTTGCTGCAGTGACAGAACTTAATGCTTAGTCTTTGGATCTCTCTCTCCCCATCTCCCTCACCCTCTCCTTCCTTTCCTTTCTCCTTCCTCCTATATATAAATTTAATGCACTGTCAAGGTGAAATGTACTAGTTGTCATTACGATTAAGGGGCCAATTTTGCAGAGGTACTGTTCTGTTCCTCTAACAGAAAATTTTAAGTCCTTTGCCCACCCATTCCTGCTACATTAAGTAGCAGCTGGTGATGACACTAGAATGATTTCTGCAGTTGCATCTGGAATGTGGCAAGTGAAAAATGTACTGCCAGGGGTGATCTTGGACCTGTTGTTTTGCTGCCATAATCTAGACTGTCATGGGCCTTTTTGGACTATATGTTTTGTCAAAAACCTGAACCCACACAAAACATGTGGAGTAGCTTATGCCCTGCTGTTACGGATTCTGTCTCATTTTTAAATTCCAAATTTATTTTTTCAGCCTAGTCACTGTTTACAGTTGTCTGCTAAAGCCTGAAATATTGTCTGTGCTGTGGTGTATGAGCATTGCCAGTTTATATTTATTGCAGTGAAGAAACTGAAAACATTGAAATCGTGGGCATGTCCATGTTCTTAAGTCTGTGTGGGTGCATGTGGGAGAAGTGAGTTGGGATCTCTTGAAAGGTTTTTTGGAGCGGGGACTCCCAGCTTCTTGTTGGTGTTCCTGCTTAGGGATCACTGCTGCTAGCGGACTGGACCTCCCCAGCGCAAGTCTATGATTCTGCTTTGGCAAAGTTTTATTGACCAGTGAACTCATTCTGTTATAGTGCATACTTCAATATAAATGTAAACATTTCACTAAAACTTGCTGTCTTTCTGCCTCCTTTATCATCGTTTGAAGGGAGAAAAGAAGGGGTAGGGGAGAGGAACCAAGATGGCAGCATAGGTAAACACCTAAACTGCTGCCTCGCACAACAACATGAAAACTACAACTAAAAGACAAAACGGACAACATCAGAACCACAAGAAAGCTGGCTGAGTGGAAATGCTACAACAAGAAGGAAAGAGAAAAGCACATGGAGAATCAGAGCTACAAAAACTGAGGTACAGAGATATGCGAGCGGACATGACGAGTAGCTGGGTACCTGGCTGGCTTTTTCTAGTGGGAAGGAGAAAAAAGCTAATGACCACGCTGAATCCTAGTTCCAACTGCACTGAACCCAGTTCCGAGCAAGACCCTGGGGACCCAGACTCATACAGGGGGAATCTGGACTGTCAGGCGGAAACTCGGGGACCCGCGAAAGAGGTTTGGAGATGCACGAGCAGAGAGGACTGATTGTTGAGTTTGCCGCTGGCTTTCTCTAGTGGGAAAGAGACAGAAGCCTCCCATTGTGCTGAACCCCAATTCTGACAGTGCTGAATCCCAGTTCTGGGCGAGAATCTGGGAATCCAGATTCATTGTGGGAGAAACTGGACTGTCAGTGGGCGAAACTCGAGGGTGACTCTCTCTCAGAGGTGCTTACAGTGATTACCAAGGGACACTGAGACCCAGGGGCCTCATAGGGCAGGGCTGATGGGAAGCCAAGGCTGTCTGCTCAGCCCTGAGACTCCACCCCATCCAAACTGAGCACAAAGGCTTTTGCAATTTTACAAGGCTTGTCCCATAAGGCTGTCTCCAGCATAGAAGCTCTTCCAGCATAGACACAGCTGATCCTCACAGCCAATTGGCCTGGAGGTCAATTCCTCCCAGTGATACCAACAGCAATCAAGACTTAACAACAAGGCTGTACACACAGTCCACAAAGGAGTTCACCAAGAGTATCCACCTCAGGTAACTGGGGAGGCTGAGACACTGGGCCATATAGGATACCTAGCACACAAAGCTACCCTACCAACTCAGGGAAGCAGTGAAAATGCAGAGACAGATCACAAATGAAAAAAATGGAGAAAAACAAACTCCTGGATATAGAGTTCAAATCCACGGTTATAAGGTTTTTCAAGAATTTCCTAGAAAAGGCCAATAAATTTAGTGAAACCCTTGAGAATATGAAAAAGAACCAACTAGAAATTGAACATACACTGACTGAAACAAAAAATTATATAGAGACCCAACAGCAGACTAGAGGAACACAAGAATCAGGTCAAAGATTGAAATACAAAGCAAAAAACACTCAACCAGAAAAGAAAAAAGAAAAATCCAAAAATTTGAAGATAGTGTAAGGAGCCTCTGGGACAACTTCAAGCATACCAACATCAGAATTATGTGGGTGCCAGAAGAGAGAGAGTAAGATACTGAAAACCTATGTGAAGGAATAATGACTGAAAACTTCCCCCATCTGGTGAAAGAAATAGACTTACAAGTCCAGGAAGCACACAGAATCCCAAACAAAAGGAATCCAAAGAGGACCACACCAAGACACATAAGTAAAATGCCAAGAGCAAAAGACAATATTAAAAGCAGCAAGAGAAAAACAGTTATCTACAAGAGAGCACCCATACAATTGTCAGCTGATTTCTCAACAGAAACTATGCAGGCCAGATGGGAGTGGCAAGAAATATTCAAAGTGATGAATAGCAAGAACCTACAACCAAGATTACCCAGCAAAGCTATTGTTCAGAATTGAAGGTCAGATAAAGAGCTTCACAGATAAGAAAAAGCTAAAGGAGTTCATCATACCAAACCAGTATTATATGAAATGCTGAAAGGTGTTCTTTAAGAAGGGAAAGAAGAAGAAAAAAGTAAAGATAAAAATTATGAACAACATACATATCTATCAAGTGAATCAAAAATCTGATGAAGAGAATAAACTGATGAATATAATAGAATCGGGCATAGAAAGGGAGTGGACTGACAATTCTTGGTGGGGAAAGGGGTGTGGAAAGTGTGGGAAGAGATGACAAAAATCCTACACTTATTGGGGGGGGGGGGCAGTAAGGCCAGAAGGTGGGTTGGGAACCAGGTTGAGGGGAGCTATGGGGTGGAGGAAGAGGAACAATTGTAATAATCTGAACAATAAAGATTTATTAAATTTTAAAAAAGAAGGGGTGGGGTTTTTCCTACCATCTCACAAGCCAATTGGATACTTAGATTATCCTGCTGCTTTTCTGTGTGAATGCACCAAGCTGACCCTCATTAATCTCCTTAGGGTTGTAGGCTGGTTGGGTGGGATGAGCAGATACAAGGAATCCGAAGTAGATATATAGGAAAATTGTTAAAGAAAATGTTTCAGATTGGTTAAGAATATCTGTTAGTTAAAAACAGAATTAACTTTTAAATGATTAATTGGTCTTTTGACTCTCATTTCAATCTTTAGAATTTATTCACATTTAAATGTCTCAGTTTTCACTGTTTCTCCATTTCTCACACTAATAATCACCAGTTTTCTGTTTTACACTGGAATATTACATAATGTGAATATGGAGCCCAGGACAAGACACTTGAACACAGTTCTCATCCACTTACCTTTCCTCCCCAAGCCGAAACGCGGCCCTCACATGCAGCCTCTTTAGAGTGTTATAACTAGAACGAGGTTCAGTTGCTCAACTGACCATCAGGGCCTGTCGAACCGCCCACCCTAGCAGTAAGTACAGAAATTGCTGTCATATTATGTTCTTAGCAGCTGAATATGTCTGTGGTTTTTGTAACATTCACCTTTATCATCTTCAGTGCACCAATGCTATTGGTCACAATGGCTTAACCGTAGAAGAGGACATAATTTGGAGATATTAAACTGAGCTGTTTTTGTTTTTCTGTTTGCCCTCCCCCCTTATCTAATCACACCAAGTTCCTCCCACCTCTTGCCTTGGTGAGCTACTTGCAGATTCCCTTAGATCACAGAGCAGCAGGAAAGCAGCCTGCGTCCTGGGCTCTGTTGACTGTCCACACTCTCCCCTGGGAACCTCTTGTGGCCGCGGCGGTGTGGCAGGAGGGAACACCCTTACCACATCCACTTGGGAAAAACTGACAAAACCAGCGGGGGAATCCATCTACTCTTTCCCAGCCATGATGGGTAAAACTGGTTTTTTAATCTTCACCCTAAGACATGCCTAGAGAGAGAGAGAGAGAGAGAGAGAGAGAGAGAGAGAACATTGATGTAATAGGGAAACATTGGTCTGTTGTTGCCTCTGCACACACCCGCACCAGGGGTCAAACCAGCAGCCAAGGTGTGCGTCCTGACGGGGAGCCGGACCGGCAGCCTTTTGGTGTGCAGGAAGGTGCTCGTCCTATTTAGGCACACTTGCTGGGCTGATGGGTGAAATCTTAGCTACATATTTTTTTCATAGTCATGAAGCAAAGCTCTTAAATGTGTTACTAAACAGTCTTTTTTTGTTTTTTAATATTTTTCCTTAGGAAGGGAGAGGGAGAAACATTAATATGAAAGAGAAACTGATCACTTGCCTCCCTTACACGCCCTTATCAGGCTGAAGCAGTGATCTTTCAGTGCACAGGACAGGACGACACTCTACCAACTGAGCCATACTGGCCAGGGCCATCCTTTTTCTGGCCTGGTTTTGTGTTATACCTCTTGCATTTTGCTTACTTGCTGGCTTATTTTAGTTTAACTCAGCACATCAAAATACAGGGTGGGGCAAAAGTAGATTTATAGGTGTTTGTATGGAAAATAATACAATCTTATATAATAAAAGGCTAATATGCAAATGGCCCCCTCAACCGGAAGTTCAACCAGGAGTTTGACCAGGGGACGGGGACGGCTGGCCAACTGCCCCCAGCCCCTCCCCACAGCTGGCCCAATCAATTGGGGCAGGCTGGCTGGACATCACCCATGTACAAATTTGTGCACCATATATAAAAGGCTAAACGACGTCCAACTGGTAGCTATGATACACAGTGATCACCAGAGGGTAGATGGTCAATGTAGGGGCTGCTGAGCTGCAGTGACTTGGTAGCTGCAGTTCTCTGGTGACACACCCTGGAACCAGAGAAGAGGGAGCCTGATTCCGGGATGCGTCACCTGAGAACTGCCTTCTCACAATCCGGGACCCCTTGGGTTGTCAGAGAGCCAGTTTTGGCCCAATCCCCACAGGGCAGGCCAAGGAACCCCACCTGCCAGAGTGACCCCACTCCACAAATGACCTTGAGCCACAACACTGGCAGCGGGCTGGGGAGGGGCCACAGGAAGCTGGTCCCAGAGCATGTCTGGCCTGTCTTGCCCACTCCCGGCCCCTGCCAGGGATTTTCTTTCAATGTGCACAAATCCATGCACCAGGGCATTAGTGATCAATAAAAGTACAAAAGTAAGCTTTCATGAACTCATTATAAACCTACTTTTGTCCTACCTTGTATGTGTCAAAAAACACTATATAGAAATATATTTTACACACTGATCAAGCTTCAATAGCACACCTGTAAAGAATTCATGATTCAGTATACTGCAGCATGCTCATTCATAACCACTGATAGCCCAAGATATTAAATGTCCTCTCCATGACCTGGCCTTCAGTTAATATCTTCACACTCCTTACTTTGAACTTTCTTGCCAATAGTGTTAAACTTTGAGTATGCCTTTGTCCCAGAGATTTCCCCGCCCCTGCTCCCGTCTGGAATATGCTCCACCTACTCATCTTTTAAGAATTCCTCAGGGACACCTTCTGGAGTGTTTTCTGATGTCTCTTTCCAGCACTGATATGTACTAGTAGGTCTCTCTCATCTCTGAGTTCCCATAATACATTGTGTAAATCTTTTTTCTATGCTCTTATTGATTTTAGAGAGAGGAAGGGAGAAGATAGAGAGGTAGAAATGTTGATGGGCTGCTTCCTGCACACCCCTACTGAGGATTGAGCCCACATCCTGAGCACATGCCCTGACCAGGAATCAATCCAGGGACCTCTTGGTTCATGGGCTGACACTCAACCACTGGCCCACACTGGCCGGGCTTTGTGTAAAGCTTTTCTCATGGAACTTATCACTCTGTATTATATGCTTACCTCTTTATACTGCTAGATAATGAATACCTTAAGAACAGAGACTGGCCCACCAGTGTGATCAGTGGTTTAGCATCAACCCATGACCTGGGTTCTAGGAGGTTAAGGTTTGATTCCTGGTCAGGGTACATGCCTGGGTTTTGGGCTCAATCCCCAATCAGGGGTGTGCAGGAGGCAGCCGATTGAGGATTCTCTCTCATTATTGATGTTTCCATCTCTCTCCCTCTTTCTGAAATAATAAAAACATTTTTTAAAGGAACAGAATGTGTTTTAAGCATCTTTGTGTTCCCAGCACCTAGCTTAGTAATTAGTACAAACTAGGCACTGAATAAATGAAGGAATTAATAGAGGATTGTTTTGTTCATGCTTTTCTAGCCAGTAACTGTGAGAATTGAAACTGGAATACAGTTCCTGCTTTTTCAATGGTAACATGCTTCTGCTTGTAAGAAACAATAAACATTTTTGCTAGTGATAAATAAGGGCAAACAAAATTCACTTGAGAATAACAAAAAAGGTGCAGTACAGACCTATTACAAAAAATTTTTGAGACATTTTCTGAAATTTTTTGAGTATCACTAGATGGAATTAATACAGATAGTTTTATAGGAAAAGTGAAGCTAAGAGAAAAAGCTTGGCTGGTTCAGAAGAACAAAGGTATTGTGAATGAGAAAATAACCTTGGGGAAAGCTCTGAGGACCGGGGAAATACACACACACACACACACACACACACACACACGAGGCTACGGACTGTGGCCTGTATCTGAGCGTGAAGAGAGGGGACTCTATTATGGAGAACATCTTTGAATAAACTAGGTAGCTGCACATGATCTTTATTTTTCTTTTTTGTTAACCCTCACCTGAGGCTATTTTTCCATTGATTTTTAGAGAGAGTGGAAGGGAGGAGAGCCACATCAACGTGAGAGAGACATGTGGATTGTTTGCCTCCTGCACTTGGCCTGACCAGGGCCTGGATCAAACCTGCCACTGAGGTATGTGCCCTTTGACCAGAATCAAACTCTGGATCCTTCATTTCGGGGGCTGATGTTCTATTGTCCCAGCGGCTGGGACTCCACATGATCTTCAGATACAACCAGAGAAGAGTCTCTAAAAGGCTTCAGCTGCACCTTCTGGATTTCTAGCTAGAGACCCAGGCTTGCTTGAAACAGGATAGCTGGCTCATTGTTATCAGTGATCTTTGGAGACACAGATTGAGTTGATCAATTATTTATCTGCTTGTTTTCAGTAACCTGATGACCAACCTCATTTTCTGGAAAGCTCTGATGTTGGTTCCATCACATGGCCACAGGGAAGCAGACATAGGGCCTGCATCTATTTCCTGGTCGGATGGGAAAGCCGGATTTAGGAAATGGAATATCCCTGGCAGATATTATATAAATATCCATTTAGTCAAAACTGCTCTCTCTTGACTCATCTCCTACTCTTGACAGTCGTTCAGGATGATGAATGCCACTAAGTCCAGCTCTGCTGTGGCATTTAGGATGGTGGAGATGAGACATGGCTCCTGAAGGCTCAGAAAGTTTGACCTGCCTGGCTGATGCTCAGTGGTTGAGCATCGACCCAGAAACAGAGAGATCATGGATTGATTCCAGGTCAGGGCGCATGCCTGGGTTGCATGCTTCTCCCAGGGAGGAGCATGCATGGGGCAGCCAAACAATGATGTTTCTCTCATGGATGTTTCTCAATTTTGAATAAAAAGTTTGATTTGCCTAAGATGTGCAATGCAGGGCTTTAAACTTACACCTTTCTGATCAAGTTCTTCCTTTTTCCATAATACCATGAAGCTGTGTGGCACGGTTGAGACCTTATCCCCAGAAAGACAGTTTACTCTGTCTCTTCAGCTGATTCCCAATCTATATGCATCTGGTGGTCACAGCTCTTGAAGGGACGATACAAGGGCAGCCTGGGAAAAGTGAACTTGCAGGACAGGAAGGAGTGCTGTCCCCTCGCAGCCAGGGCTACCTGTGCCTGGGATATTTTTATTGGGCTCCAGAGAGATAAATGAGCCCTTTTTATGGCCACAATGAAAACAGGGCACTTCAAGTCCATTATTTTCCAGAGGAGTTGGTTTTCTCTGGGTTAAAGTTAACCGTTACTTAATTTTAAAGTACTGTTTGACTCTGGCCCCCAGCCACCAGCATAGCCACTCCCTTATCCCCAGGCTCCCAAATGACTGATGTTACTGCGATTCTTACTGTGCCTGCTCTCTCCTGCCACCTTCAGGTCGCTTACCAGTACCCCTGACCCAGGGGGGCTTTTCTTCCTGTCCTCTTGCTCCAACCTTGAAATCCTGTGGCTTAGAATGGAGCCAGAGCCATGCAAAGCTGGGGACCTTGTTAGCTGCCTGCGGATGGTCCCATTTCCGAGGTCCCTTTTCTACTCTGTCTGGGAAGGATGGCCCACAGGGAAGAGAAGTTGCCTGAGCCTTGTGACCCGCCCTGCCCCCTTCACCAGGGCTGGCATTGGGCTTTGTACATAATGTGAGAGAGTGCAGTAGCTCTGAGCTGCACAGAGGGCCAAGGAGCTTCCTGAGGCCCTGCCTTCCCTTTGAGGCGGAGCACTGCCCTTTCATGTTGAAGCTGCAGGCAACAAAAAGGCTTTCTCTCCACTCAGGGCTGCCAGACCTCAGAAAGGGCCTATTCACAACTGGGTTGCTTGCTGTTCCCTGCGTGGGGGTGGTAGAGCCAGGCTGAAGAAAGGCCTACCCCTTGAAAACAGGAAGAAAATCTGGGTTTGCTGCCCTCCTATCTGAATACTCATGGTGCTGAGGATTCAAAGGTTAGGACGGTGAGATTTTGCAAAAGGGAAGCATCCCCTCTGGATTTATTTGAATAGACTTCTCCCAAGACACTGCCAGGAGAAAGGGGACAAACAGAAATATTGATAGTTCACAATCGTTTGGCCCCAAAGCAGTGGTTCTCAGAATTCACTGTACATAGTAAACTTCCGGAGTGCTTGCTAAAAATACAGTTGCATGGGCTCCACCCCCAGAAATGGATTCAATAACTGTAAGTAGTGTCTGGATTTGCAGTATAAACAGGCCTAGGGGCACATTTTGTTAGAAAAGCCTAAGAGGTAGACTTGGAATGCTTCTCCCCAGGTTCCCCACCCCCAGCCCGGGCTTATTCAGTGTGGTCACAGCACCAACCATCCTATAGCAGAGACTTATGTTCTCACAGATCCCAGGAAAGTTCCAGGCACAACATAGACAAGTTAGGTTACATCACGCTAAGTGGTATGTTTTTTCTTAGAGTCCCCAGGTTTTCTGGCGAGAGAGGGGCACAGTGAAGGAGAGAGTGGACTCGAGTTGGGATATGGAAGTCTCACACTGACTCTCCGAACTGGGCTGCTGGCTGCATGGAGGGCTCCTTATGATGCCTCTTGTTACTCTGAGTGTCCTCCAAGTCAGGTCTGCCTAGAGGTGCTGGAAAGCGTGCTGGACCAAGCCTCAGGAGACAGGGCTAGTGAGTGACTCACGAGCTGTCCTTTTCTAGGTTTTACGCTACATACCTGTAAAATGAGGGGTTGGTCCAGGCATCTGCTTAGGTTCTTTGGTCTGACTTTCTAAGGTTCTTCAGCCCCTGCAGCTTGCTTCTGGGTAGGGCCAGTGCTAATTCTCCCACTTCTTATGTTTAAAGGAAAATAAATGTACTGTGGTCCCTTCTGAAGTTGTCAGACACCTGATGAAGCCACCTGGGCCAGTGGTTTGTCAGAGTTCTCTCATTCAAGATTCCCAAAGTCTCACCCTTGCCCCACCTTACTAACTGGGCATTGTTCCAATAAGGACTATTTTACCTTATGACCAATATTTCTGCACTGAATATTGAATGGGCACCTACAGTGTGCCAGTTACTGTTCTAATTTTTCTTTGGGAGGGGTACTTTTCTAGTCAAAGATAATCATTACTAAATTTTATGCATTTTTTCCAACGTTTTTCCATGCATGCCTATATATCTGGGAACCATACTGTTAATATAGTATCATACTGTGAATTATCTACTTACATATCAAAGTGCTACATATCATTTTCCATGACTTCATGATAATAGTGCATTTAACCACTCCCACATTATGGATATTTAAGGTGTTTCTTTTATGCTTTATATTTATGTTCTAAATAGCACTATTATGAGTAGTTGCCTACACATTTTAATCTGTATTTCCTTACAGTAGAATCCCAGAAATGGAATTGCTGAGTCAAAGAGTATAAAGCTCTTTAAGCTTCTTGAAACACAAGCCAAAATATTTTGTATAAAAGTTTTCACCAGTTTACACTGAAAGTCACTATCTTGCCACGAGCTTTGTAGCTGCCTCCGTGGAGAAGAGAAAGCCTGTGGGCATGAAGGCGTCTTCCAAACTGTGCTTCCGCTGCGTGGGAAGTCAGGTTGCACCCGGGTCCCTCCTGCAGTCTGTCTCCATTACCCCTCTGCCGTCAAGGCGACCGTCCTGTTTCCTAACCCTGAGTTCTTCTAACATTCCAGGAGGGAAAAATGGTCCAGGGGTGGACGACATTAGTGGTCGTGGCAGCAGGCGTTGGAGTAGTGAATCCATCCCTAAGTTTGAGCACAGAGAATTGTTAACAAAACTCCAACACTTGGAGATCTATCTAAAATGAGCTTCCGGGGAAGGGCAGGATAGCGTAAGAAGAGGCCCTAGCGGCAAAGGAATCAACCAAAGGCTTTCAGCTGGAGTTCTGCGGCCCCTTTAAGGCGCAATCCGGAACCTGGCCCTTTAAATCTGTGTCAGTTTCCCCTGACGTCACCGGCGGGCCGCCAGCCCGGCTGTTTACAGCTTCGCGGCGGCGCACGCCGTCCATAGTTCCGGGCGCGGCGCCGCGGGGCCCGCCTGCCCTTAAAGGGCCCGCAGTGCGGGCCACTCTCGAGGCGGCGCGGCGGCGGGTGACTACCACCCCCGCCCCGACCTCCTCCCTTCGCGGCCACCCGCCGCCGGCTCCCGTCCTCCGCCTCCGTCCGGCGTCTCCAGGCTCCCGGCAACCGACCGTCCCTCGCTCCCCCGGCGGGCGCCGCGGGGTCTCCGCGCCACGCTCAGCCCCTCGCGACCCGGCCTCCCGCGGCCCGGCCCCTCCCCACCTCCCGCCCCGCCCGCCGGTGCCCGGGCAGCGCCGCGGCGGCCCGGGAGGGACATTTCCTAATCTCAGCCGGGGTTAAAGTTCTGGTCCTGGGGCGATGGTGGAGGCTGCGGCCGGAGCCGCGACCTGTCCCAGAGGAGTGCTGCTGCCGGCCGCCGCTGCCCTGCAGGGGCCATGTTCACCCTGCGCCTGCCCCTCCTGGCGCTCCTGGCGGCGTCGGTCCACAGCCACCTGGGGCTGCTGGGGCCCAAGAACGTGTCGCAGAAGGACGCCGAGTTTGAGCACCTCTACGTGGACGAAGTCAATAGCGAGCTGGTTAACATCTACACCTTCAACCACACGGTGACCCGCAACCGGGTGAGGGCCGCCGCCGCGCGGGGCTGTCCCCCTCCCCTTCCCGCAGCCGCGAGCCTGGCGACCAGCCCTCCCTTTGCCGCCGAGGTTTCTCGCAAGCTCCCACCGGACAGGGTCCGAAGTTGTCTGGTCCCCAGCTCCCCGCCCACCCTCCTCCCCCCAGGTGCGATCTGAGCGGGACAGGCCGCCCTGACCCGCAACCAGCACCTGGCAGCCCCGCAGGGTCGGTGCTGAGCGAGGAGCGGGCTTGCACGGGGCTGGGCCTGAGATACCTACCGGGTGAGACCGGCTCCAGCTGAAAGGCAGGTGCTGCCCAGGCGGAGGGGCAGCCGGCGGCCTGGCTGCTGGGACGCCCCAGCCTCCTGCAGCCGCGGGGAGCCAGGTGGAGTGAAGGCAGCTCCTAGGTGGGTGGGAGGAGAGAGGGCTTGTCTGCTGTGGGAATACAGCTCAGCCTGACTTCACTTTCCTTTCTGCCCCAGCACGGGGTGGGGGTGGGGGTGAGCATGGGCATGGCTGGGGCTGGGAAGTTAGAGATGAAATTTGGAGACTTCTTGCTGCTTGTCTGTGTGGTCTGCCCACCTCTCCGTGACGCATTTACTGGGGAACAGTGGCGTTGAGCATGGAAACCTGAGTTGTTTTCAAGATGGGGAGGCATTTGGTTGCTGTGACAGGCTAGGATCTGCCTACGGGCCTGGGTTACCCTCGGAGGTGTGGCCTCTGTCCCCCTGAGCAAGGCTACCCTCGGGCTCAGGCTTCAGCAGTCCAGTGACAAGATCACGGGGATTTACTTAGTTTTATGTTTTCCCTTAAACTCGCGCTGTCTTACATACTTTGCTTTGTAGCGCCCAGCGTGAGTGTGTCTCCGTTTTACAGGGAGGAAGCTGAGGCTCAGAGATGGGATGGGACTTCCCACAGCCCTGCCCCTTGGTCTGAGCCTGGGACAGAGTTTCGCTTTCTTGGCTTTCAGCAGTCCCTGTGTGTTCACCTGCCCCAGCTGCTGAGAGGTTGTTGGATCGGAGCTTCTGGCTCATGAGGAAGAGAGTTGAGAAGCATTTTTTGCTCCCCTTTGTGTGTGTGTGGGCGCGCGCACACATATGTAGCATCCCATGAGCATGGGCAGGAATGCGACACCTGGAGATGCCCAAGGTCTGCGTTGTGCTTCCTGATAAGAAGTGTGGCCCTGCAGTGGCTTAGGCCCCGCTGCCTGGCCGGGACCTGCCGTCCAGGAGCCTGCCTCTTCCACAGCCTCCACTAAGGCAGCACCAGCCCCTGTAGACCAGGGCCTGCCTGGCAGAAGGGGCTGGGCGAGCTCCCCGGCCTGGCCGGGATGGGGAAAGAACAGACAGGAGGGAGGGCAGGGCTAGTCTCGGGGGGGGGGGGGGGGGGGGGCCTGAGTGCCGGTGGCAGCTTTGGTGCTCACGACTCCACTGAGACATCGCCGTCTCACTGCAGACGGAAGGCGTGCGTGTGTCGGTGAACGTCTTTAACAAGCAGAAGGGGGCTCCCTTGCTGTTCGTGGTCCGCCAGAAGGAGGCTGTGGTGTCCTTCCAGGTGCCCCTCATCCTGCGAGGGCTGTGAGTAGGACCTGGGGGTTGGGGCGGGGGGAGCCCAGGTGAGGCCTTGCCTAGAGCCTCACCCAAGTCCCTCTCGGGGGCCTCCGACCACTCAGGAGCCCCTCTGTGTCTCTTCTCTGTTCCCCATTCCACCAGCGTGGAGGAATGGGGCCTGTTCCTCTCTAGTCACGTGCTGGGTGGGACGGTAGTCACGTCCAGACTCTGCTTTTGGGTCATAGGTTTCAGCGCAAGTACCTCTACCAGAAAGTGGAGCGAACGCTGTGTCAGCCCCCCACCAAGAACGAGTCTGAGGTCCAGTTCTTCTATGTGGATGTGTCCACCCTGTCGTCAGTCAACACCAGGTACCAGCTTCAGGTCAGCCGAATGGACGACTTCGTGCTCAGGTCTGCAGGGGAGAGTGAGGGGATTGTGGGACTGGCCTCCTTCCTAAGCTTTGAGGTTAATCTTGGGAGCTGTTCTCTGCTTACAGGACGGGAGAGCTCTTTAGCTTCAATACAACAGCAGCACAGCCTCAGGTAAGGTCTCCTGTTGACGCCCTGGAGAGAATGAATGGGGAAGTGGGGATGTGGGGAGTGGCTGGTGGTCTTCGGGGAGTTTCACCTTGGCTAGCCTTGCCCTGGAGAGTCTGGAAGCAGAGGCTCTAGCCCCAAGGTGGTAACAGGAGGCGGCACGGCAGGTGCGGAGACAGGGGTCTGTGTCCTCCCTCCCTCCTGCTTCTCGGGCCCTGTCCAGAGGGACCAGCTGAAGTCGACAGAAGGGTGCCCAGAGAGGGCGGCTGCTGAGAGTCAGGCCTCTCATGTGGTCCCCTTCTAGAGGGCAGAGGGGCCCGTCCTGAGAGGGCTCACCCGTGCCCTCCCTCTGCCCTCAGTACTTCAAGTATGAGTTTCCGGAGGGAGTAGACTCGGTGATTGTCAAGGTGACTTCGAACAAGGCCTTCCCCTGCTCGGTCATCTCTATCCAGGATGTCCTGGTAAGTGCCCTGTCCTCTTTTACTCCACCAGTGGTGGCAGGGCTCCCGAGAGGCACACGGCCCAGGCCCCTGCATCTGCTGCCCCCTCTGTAGTGCCCTGTCTATGACCTGGACAACAATGTGGCCTTCATCGGCATGTACCAGACTATGACCAAGAAGGCAGCCATCACCGTGCAGGTAGGGATGCACAGGGGCCGGCGAGAGGTGTCTGGGGATTGGCTTTCCAGACCCCTGCTCCTCTCCCCTTGCCCCATCCTCCCTTGCCCACAAGACTGAGTCTCGCCCACTGGTCCCTGAGACTTGGGGTCGAAGCAGAGTCCCAGCTGCCTTGGGGACAGGAAAGAGCAGCATGCTCCTTCTGCCACTTCACGGCCACTTCATTCACTGTGATGAAAGTAAGGAGAGGAAAGGGCCTCGCTGAAGCTTTATGCCTGCACTTGGCGAGGTGGAACCAACGCTGGCGCAGGGAGTGATGCCATGTGTCACGACATTCAGTCGTGTGGCTGCCGAAGGCAGTGTGGCCACCACTTCCTCGATGACACCCAGCCTTTAATGGGGCACCCCTAGGCTCTGTGATCAGGAGGGGGGGGTGCATGCATTTGCTCGCCCAGCTTTGGGCTCAGGCTTTGGAGTCAGATAATCACGGCTCTACCACTCACTGGCAGTGTGACCCTAAACTAACTTCTGAGCCTGTCCAGCAGCAATAATGATGACGTTGTCTCATTAGGACCTTTGAGAGGATTGAATAAAATAACATGAAGAGCGGTTAGCATAATTTCTGGCCCAAAGTAGGAATTTCAGAACAGGATGGTGCTGATGATGACATTGATGATCCCATGGTGATGGTGGTGGTGATGTCATCGTTGCTATCCTGCAGCGCAAAGACTTCCCCAGTAACAGCTTCTACGTAGTGGTGGTGGTGAAGACGGAAGACCAGGCCTGTGGGGGCTCCTTGCCCTTCTACCCCTTTGTGGAAGGTGACTGTGTCCTGGGCCTTGCTGGCGGGGGAGGGCTTGGCCCCTTCCTGGGAGGCAGAGGAGCCTGGGTGGCTGACTTGTGGGCCCATGTTTGGCCCAAGACTCCCCCAGGGCTGGTCCCACCCGCTCTAGCCAAGCTTCAGGCAACTCTTTGTTTGCCAGTTTGACATTTTACTTCCAGATGAACCGGTTGATCAAGGGAACCGCCAGAAAACCCTGTCTGTGCTGGTGTCTCAAGCAGTCACATGTGAGTGTGGGTGGCTGAGGTTCGGCCTGGCCTGCGGCTCTTCCTCTCAGCCTGGGGTAGGAAGGGGGATGAGGCCTACTCAGCCAGACTGCCAGTGGGAAGGGGGACGTGTTCTTTGTAGGCTTCATAATGGAGGGCCCGAGATGAGTCCTAATAAAACCTGGTGCAAAGTCCATGACTAAAGAGCAGCATGCTGAGTCTGGTTTTCTCTGTGCCGCTTAGCAGCAGGGTCATCTCTCTGGCCTCAGTTTCCCTGTCTCAGTTTGCCTGTCGCTGTGGTCTCACTGAGTGGTGAAGTTTAGTGCAATTGATAGGAAGTACCGGCCTCTTGGTCATGCTCAATAAATATTTACTGAGCGACGGAACGGGCCCTTTGTAATGAGACAGGGAGGTAAAGCATGAGGGTGAGGTGGAGGGAGACACTGCCTCTCCCATGCGGATTCTTTATTCAGCAAATATTTGTGGAGCGCATCTGTGTGCCAGGTGCTCCAGCTGCATCCTGGGGAGCACCTCCTAGAGGTCACTGGGCAGAACAGAGGCTGATTCCTAGAGAATCTGGCCGTGTGCGGAAGGTTGACTTCCCAGGGGAGACGTGAGGAAGAAGTAGATAGGAGGGTCCTTGCAGAAGGAGCAACAGGAGCACAGGTGGAACCGAGGCGGGTGTGGCGGAGTCGGGAGCAGCCAGCTGTGCGCCCTGGCTGGGCCTTAGTGTTTGAGGGGAGAAGAGGAGAGTTCGCTGGGCCCTGGGCATCCTGTTTCCTTCCAACAGCTGAGGCCTATGTGGCTGGAATGCTCTTCTGCCTGGGCATCTTTCTCTCCTTCTACCTGCTGACCATCCTCCTGGCCTGCTGGGAGAACTGGAGGTAAAGAGGAGCTGCTGGGCCCTCCTCTGCTCTGGGGAGTGGGGGCGGGTGTGGGGAGAAGGCTGGCAGGGTCTGAGCCAGCCCAGGGCAGTCTGCCATGCCGTCCCCAGCACAGAGGAAAGAGGCCCTGGTAGGTCTGTGGTCCAGGGGCCTCTGCTCTGGAAACGCGTCCCTGCTCTCGGCCTTTCCAAGCAGCAAGACCCCACCTTGCTTCCCAGCCTGGAAGAACCACAGGCTCATGAATGAAGGACAGGGCCAGGGGGTGGGGAGGGTGGAGGGACCCTGTCCTGCCCTGCGGGTTTGCCTCTGGCTTCTGTCCCTGCAGGCAGAGGAAGAAGACTCTGCTGCTGGCAGTGGACCGAGCCTGCCCGGAAAGCGGTACTGAAGGCCTGGGTGGGATGGCAGGGTGCTGTGTGTTTTTTTGGGGGGGGTGGCTCCCTCAGGTTCAGAGGCGGCTGTCTGCAGGCTTCTGAATACTCAGGTTGGGAGTGACCCTGCCGGGGCTGGGACACTGCCCGCCGTCCCTGCCACGCTTGTCTAAAGGGTGCCACCTGACCATTCTCGCAGGCCAGGTGCACTCGGTCTGCCACAGACACTGGGCCTCACATCTCGGGGATTATTAACCCTTTGTTCTCTCTTCCTTTCTGCCCTTCCTCTCTTTCTGTCCTCCCTCCTGCTTGGGACCTTCCCTCTCAGCTTCTCTCCTTGGTAAGCAGAGGGGCTGGAGCCCAGAGTGGGACAGGGCGTGCAGGGTGCTGGGGGCCTGGCAGGCATGCTGTCCATCCTTGCTGCTGGCAACTCAGACACATCTGTTCCTTGGTGTCTCTCCCTTCATGGCGGGCCAGGGTGGTGAGGCTGCCACTGGGGACACACGGGAGGAGGGCGGGTGGGGATGGGAGTGAGCTGTGTTTGCAGGGTCGCTGCTGCCGGGGCTCCTCTGTGTCTTCTCCCTGGCTTTCGGCCTCTCTGCGCCCAGGGCTAAGAGGATCTTGATGTCTCGTTGCAGGTCATCCTCGAGTCCTAGCTGACCCCTTCCCTGGCAGCTCCTCTTACGATGGTTACAACTATGGCTCCTTCGGTATGTATCAGTGCCCGCGACTGTGCTGGCCATTCCCACTGTCTCCTGAGGCTGCCACCTCCATGGGGCACATGGGGACCAGCCTGCTCAGAGCCCCGCGCGCCTTCCCTGCGGCCTGCCCTCACCAGTTATTGTTCTGCAGAAAATTGTTCCGGGTCCACCGAAGGGCTGGTTGACAGCATGGATACTGCAGACCTCTCCTACGCTTACCAGGGTGAGTGGGCCTGGCGGCGCGGCCACACCTGGACACCTATCGGTGGGTGGTCGCCTCTCTGCCAGACGCTGGGGCAGGGAAGGGCCTGCTCTCTCCCACCCTCTGCCCCCTCAGCCTTGCCTCCTGGGCTCCACTTCCCTGGTAACTCTCCCTTTCCTTTGAAGGGCACGACCAGTTCAAGCGGCGCCTTCCCTTTGGCCAGATGCGGCAGCTGTGCATTGCCATGGGTAGATGTGGGGCGGGGAGGAGCCGCTCCGCCAATCAGCTCTGCCAGGGCAGCGCCGGCCCGGGCCCCGGCTGGGTCAGGAAGCAGCTTTGCGCATGGCCGCCTCTCATGCCTGTGCTCGCCTGCTCTGTGTGTTCTGGGATGAGCAGGCCTGGTGGGCTGGCACCGCTCCCCGGGCCAGATGTCCTGTGTGCTGTCACGTTTGCCAGCACCCTGCTCCCTGGCCTGGGCTAGGGCTAGGGTCAGGGGCGCATGTCCTGGCCCCAGGGTCTTGGTCAGGCAGGGCCACGGGAGGGAGTTGTGGGGGCACAGGACAGGCTGAAGCAGCCTCGCACCCTCGGCCCACTTGTCTTCACCCAGTGCCTCCTCAGAACCCACTCAGCTGGCGCCTTCTAATCAGCATGACTTCTGCCAGATTCAGTCCTGCTGCTTGGGCCTGGGGCTGGGGCTGGGCCTGGGGCTGGGCCTGGGCTGGGCCTGGGCCTGGGGCTGGGGTTGGGCCTGGGGCTGGGCCTGGGGCTGGGCCTGGGGCTGGGGCTGGGGCTGGGCCTGGGCCTGGGGCTGGGGTTGGGGCTGGGGCTGGGGTTGGGGCTGGGGCTGGGGCTGGGACGGCCTGGGCCTGGGGCTGGGCCTGGGGCTGGGCCTGGGGCTGGGACTGGGCTGGGCCTGGGCTGGGCCTGGGCCTGGGCCTGGGCCTGGGGCTGGGACTGGGCCTGGGACTGGGCCTGGGCCTGGGGCTGGGGCTGGGCCTGGGCCTGGGCTGGGCCTGGGGCTGGGGCTGGGGCTGGGGCTGCACGGCGTTCTGGCCTGGGCACCCTTCACTCAGCGAGGGCCAGGCTGGCGCATCCTTGGATAGTGCCTCTGTAGAGCCCACGCTGGTTCCCCCCAGGACTTAGGAGTGTTTGGTGCCTCCCTGAGAACCTGAGCCCACCAGGGCCCTTGCCCCGTTTGCCTCTTCCCTCTGCCTAGAAATTGTGACAGTTGCCCAGGTGGGTGGGGATGGACCCCAAGCTCCGTGCCCACAGGGAATCCCTCCTGCCTGCTCTCCCCAGAACGCCCCCTGGATCCTGTGGGCACGCGGCCACGGCTAGACTCCATGAGTTCTGTGGAGGAGGAAGACTATGACACGCTAACTGACATTGAATCGGACAAGAACGTCATTCGCACCAAGGTCAGTCATTCATTCCAAGGTCTGTCATTCACACCAGGGTCACTCAGTCATTGGCACCAAGGTCTGTCATTCACACCAGGGTCACTCAGTCATTAGCTCCAAGCTGTGATTCACATCAAGATCTGTTTGTCATTCACACCAAGGTCTGTCAGTCATTCGCTCCAGGTCTCATTCACACCAAGCTCTGCCCTGCTCGGGACTCCTGCTGCAGGGAGAGTTCCTGTGCAGAACAGGAGGTCTCCCCGAGGGCATGACAGATTCTGACTTGACACCAGCTCTGCTGGGCTGCTGGGCCAGCAGCGGGGGGTGGCCCAGAACCTTAAGTGTCGGGCCCTCTCCCCTGTTGCGGGGAGGGGCTCACTCCAGCTTCTCCCCAGCAATACCTCTGTGTGGCCGACCTGGCGCGCAAGGACAAACGTGTTCTGCGGAAGAAGTACCAGATCTACTTCTGGTGAGTGGACGGTGAGTGGCTTCCCACGCGTGGGGTGTGTGGCCGTGGGCTCCTGCCTCACCGCCGTCTCCCTCTTAGGAACATCGCCACCATTGCCGTCTTCTATGCGCTCCCAGTGGTGCAGCTGGTGATCACCTACCAGACGGTGAGCAGGGCTGGCTCTCCAGGCCGGAGCAAGCATAGGGCTGAGCTCGTGAGACTGGGTTCAAATTTCAGCTTTTACCAGCCGGGTGACCTTGAGCCATTCACTTAACCTTCCTGAGCATCAGTTTATTCATCTGTAAAATGGGGACAGCACAGTCCCAGGGATGGCACCCCTCCCCCACCCCCGCAGGGTTTGCAGGGATTGGTGGGATAAAAGTCCCTTCCCTTTTCCTTGTACCTCAGTCAGAACAGTCAGTCACCGTCGCACTCGGGGTCAGCCAGCCCCGAGAGAGTTGACAGTGGCTACCACAAAGAGGACTGCCTGGGGTACCTGCACATACCTGCTGGCCTTGGGGCACTTCCTGTCTGTGGCAGAGTGGGGTGGGGTGGCCCCTGCTGGCGCCTGGCTCTTCCTCCCCAGGGCGTGGGACTGAGCTTGGCACCCTCCCCTCCCCCTCTTCGAGGTGGTGAATGTCACAGGGAATCAGGACATCTGCTACTACAACTTCCTCTGCGCCCACCCGCTGGGCAACCTCAGGTGAGGATCGTCTTGGAAGGCCCCTTCCCCCGACCAGTGGGGGACCGGGCAGGGGCCGGCTCTGGGCCTGCCTGGACTGGACAGGGTGGGCTGAGGCCTGTGTCCTGTGTGCCCTCCTAGCGCTTTCAACAACATCCTCAGCAACCTGGGGTACATCCTGCTGGGGCTGCTCTTCCTGCTCATCATCCTGCAGCGGGAGATCAACCACAACCGGGCCCTGCTGCGCAATGACCTCTACGCCCTGGTGGGAGCCCGCGGCCCGGCCGCCTTCCCCACTCCCACTGCTCACAGCCTTCCTCTCCTGGCTCCATTCCTGCCTCACCTCTCCTTCCCTCCTTCTCCCCACACCAGGAGTGTGGGATCCCCAAACACTTCGGCCTGTTCTATGCCATGGGCACAGCCCTCATGATGGAGGGCCTGCTGAGCGCCTGCTACCACGTCTGCCCCAACTATACCAACTTCCAGTTTGGTGAGTGGGGCTGAAGCCAGAGCAGGGGCCTGACCGTGTTGCACCGTCTCCTCACCCAGGGTCCCCAGGGTGCAGCAGCTGCAGGGAACAGCGTAGTGCGCCTTCATTGATTCCTGACCCTTCCTCCAGAACATGGATCGATGCTGTGGTCCCTGACAGGAAGTCAGACTGTGGGTGACAGCCAGTTGGGGGCCGGGGTATGGGGAGGGGACAGTGAAGGGACCGGAGGGCCAGCACCAGCCCGCCACCAGCCGGCTCTGTGGCCTCGGTGGGCTGGGCGTTCTCTCACTCTGGTTGTGGGGGCCGGGGTCCCTGTGGAGGCTCGGTGGTGGTGCAGCTCATGGCCACGCCCCTCCCAGACACATCGTTCATGTACATGATCGCCGGGCTCTGCATGCTCAAGCTCTACCAGAAGCGGCACCCGGACATCAACGCCAGCGCCTACAGTGCCTACGCGTGCCTGGCCGTGGTCATCTTCTTCTCGGTGCTGGGCGTGGTGAGGCCTGAACCAGCCGTGTGCTTACACATGCACACGCCCCCCTGCTGTGCTCCCTTTTCCTCCCTCCCCTCCCGCCCCGCCTCCCTCCCCACCTCTTCATCCTCTCCACCTCCTACACAGAGCCTTGCCCCTTCCCTGGCCCACAGAGGGCCCTGCACCTCCCATCTCCCCCACCACCTCTAGAGGGAGGGTGGGCTGGGGAGCAGCTTCCTTCGAGTCCCTCAGCCCTGCCCTTGGCACCCGGCAGGTCTTTGGCAAAGGGAACACGGCGTTCTGGATTGTCTTCTCGGTCATCCACATCGTTGCCACCCTGCTCCTCAGCATACAGCTCTATTACATGGGCCGCTGGAAGCTGGGTGAGGGCAGGGTGACGTGGGGCCTCCGGGTGAGGGGCTGTGGCCTGGGTCTGCCTTCTCTCTGGGGCTTGGAGGACTCCCTGGGTGAGGAGTTGGATGAGGCCCCGCCCAGCAGTGACCTCCAGAGGCCCTGGCCGCCTCGGCGGGCGCAGCGGGGCCCGGAAAGAAGCGCACCTTCTCTTGCAGACTCGGGGGTTTGCCGCCGCATCCTGCACGTGCTCTACACGGACTGCATCCGGCAGTGCAGCGGGCCCCTCTACGTGGTACCTACCGCTCCCCAGCCCCTTCCACCCGCTCTCTTCCCTCTAGGAGCGGGGAGGCAGGGGCAAAGTCGAGGCCCAGGGTGGTGGGGACCGACCTGGGCCTTCTCCCCTCTCAGCCCGTCTCCGCTTCCCTCTAGGACCGCATGGTGCTGCTGGTCATGGGCAACATCATCAACTGGTCGCTGTGAGTCGCCACTGTTTGTGCCAGCTGGCGGGTGGGCGGCTGAGACCTTCGGGTGTGAGAAATGGGGGCTGGTGAGAGGTGTGGGCACTGCGGTTCTAGCGTCCTCTGTAGGCCGCTGAGCCAGCCCCAGGTTACTGTGAGCCACGGAGTAGGACTGAGGGCAGGCCCTCCTTGTCCGACCATCCCCTCCTCACCGCTCCCTCCCTCTGGCCAGGGCTGCCTACGGACTCATCATGCGCCCCAACGATTTTGCCTCCTACCTGTTGGCCATTGGCATCTGCAACCTGCTCCTCTACTTTGCCTTCTATATCATTATGAAGGTGAGGGGAGAACCGACAGAACCTGGGCAGCACCGACACCTTCCTGCCCACCTGTCTGCGCAGCGAGGTTTGCGACGGGGACGAATGCTCTTGCATATGTCTCCCCGGAACCACCTGTGTCTAAGGGCCACTTGCTGAGGCCCGTCCATGTTCTAAGAGAGGCTCAGGCAACTGGCACTTCAGTGCAGAGGGGTGAGGAGGCGGGGCCCACTGAGTCTGCGCCGTCCAGTGTGAGGAGTCCCCACACAGGGCTGCCTGGCCAGGGCGCCGCCAGGACAGGGTTCTGGGCACAGGGTGGCCATTAGCGGTGAGGACCCCAGCTGCTCGTGTGGGGCAGGCTGAGCTGCAACTGGAAGAGGTGATGGTGTGAGGCGCCAGGAAAGAGCATCTGGGCAGGCCAGGAAAGGGGTGAGGAGTGGCCCTCAGACTGCTCTCCCCTCGTCTCCCCCCCCAGCTCCGGAGTGGGGAGAGAATCAAGCTCATCCCCCTGCTGTGCATCGTCTGCACCTCCGTGGTCTGGGGCTTCGCACTCTTCTTCTTCTTCCAGGGGCTCAGCACTTGGCAGGTGAGCAGGCCCCTGCTGGGGGCGGTGAATCACCCATCGGCTCATCCTGAGCCGACGCCCGCCTGCAGCCGCACTTCACTTCCCAGCAGCTTTCCTGTTCAGTCCTCCTGCCACTGAACCTGCATAGGGTGTCCCCCACCCCCCCACCCCACGCCTGTGAAAAGCTGAGGCCAGGGGGACAAGGGACTTGCCAGAGGATGCACAGTCGGGGGTGGCTCTGTCTTCTGCCTCCGGAGCCTAGTCTGGTTTGGGCTCTGCCTTCGAGGCGAGGAGCTTGATTGAGGAGCTTGATCGCTTGGTCACTTAATGGTCTAGTTCAGGGAGGGGCTGTGGCTCCTGGCAGGACTGCAGGGGAAGGCACGGAAGGGCAGAGACAGGCCCTGGAGTGAGGTCCAGGAAAACACTCTGGAAGAGGAAGGTCTTGCTCGTAGCCTTCAAGACCCTGGAGGTGGGGAAGGCCCTGTGTCCCCGGCGCTGTGACCTGTGGTGATGCAGAGGCAGAACTAGGCGGGAGGCATGGGAGTCAGGGCAGCACTGGCTCTCAGGGCAGAGGAGGGCCCTCTGTCCTCCTGTGGCCTGAGCTCAGGCACCTGAGGCCCCGCTGGTGTCCGTGGGAAAGAAGTTACAGACCTGAGTGCTTGGCTCTGTCACCTGACAGCTGGGCTCTGGGAAGAAAAGGAGACTGGAGGCCCTGGAGGCTGATAGGGCCAGGCCGGTCCCACAGGCAGAGAGGAGGCGTCCAGCACCTCTAACTCTCACGCCCTATTCCTAGACCCGGGGAGGAGAATCTGAGGGAGAAGGTCCGAGTGGGAAAGAGGAAGGCAGAAGCAGGGAGGCGATTGTAAGGGGAGCTGGGTCTTAGATGTGGGAGATGAAGTCGAGGGGCGAGGTTGGGAGAAAGCGCTGTTCCCCTGGGCTGGGAACAGGGCCCTGGAGGTAGAAGGGGGTGCAGGGCCACATCAGCAGGCAGCACTCCCTGTTCCTGCAGAAAACTCCAGCCGAGTCGAGGGAGCACAATCGGGACTGCATCCTCCTCGACTTCTTCGATGACCATGACATCTGGCACTTCCTCTCCTCCATTGCCATGTTCGGGTCGTTCCTGGTATGGGAGCCTCTCTGGCTGCGGGGGGTGGGGGAGGCTCCCATCCTGTGCTTGACTCAGCTGCCCCCCAGGTGTTGCTGACACTGGACGACGACCTGGACACTGTGCAGCGGGACAAGATCTACGTCTTCTAGCCAAGCCACCGCGCTTCACCCCGGCCGGGCTCCTCTGCCTCCCTGTGCGGTGCAGTGGCTGCGGGACCCCCCGCCCGGCCAGGCTTGGCTCCGGACAGTCACAGGCTGGCCTGGAGCCTTGCAGCTGCCCCTGCCGGGGAGGAGGTCTCCCCTGGAATCCCGGATGTTGGCAAATTGCTGCTTTCTCATCAGTGTTGGCACCTTCCAAGGACCCTCCCTGTCCTTGGCTCTCTGTTTGTTCCTTGGAGGAAAAGGGGGGAAGTGTTGCCCTACCCGTCTCATGCCTCAGATTCCACCCATCCTTCCCTTCTTCCCAGCCTGGAGCCCAAAGCCTTCGCTCCTCAGTCTGGGCCTGATTCTCTGGCCTGAACCAGGGCTCCACGGCTCTTTGGGATTGTACCTCGCTGTCATCACTGCCCACTCTAGTCAGCCAGATGGAAGGGGCGTAGGATTTTGGGGACTGGCCAGCTGGTGCCAGGTTTATGGTGCTAAGACTGCCAGGGGCCCTGGTGGCGCTTTGGCAGTGAGGGTCCGCTCATGTGAGAACTGCCTTTGACCAGACGTCTGGATCCCGAGGTCACGTTCTGCCCCATCAGCCCCAGACGCATGAGCGCCAGGTTTGGGAAGAAAAAGCAACTCGCCCTCCTCCTTCCTTTTTCTGGCCGGGCCCTCCGTCCTGCCAGGCCCCAGCTGGGGGCATTAGTGCCATTGACATTGCCCAAGGATGTCAGGGGCCAAAGAGGGAGGGCACGAAGAGTCCAGCCTACCCGCCTCCTGCGTCCTCACAGAAGCCCAGTGCCTATTGTAGAGGGGGCTGGAGAAGGGCCACACGACCTTTCCCTCTGCCCCTCACCCCAGTATTGCTCTGGGCCCAGGGCTGGCTCGTTTCTGTCCAGTTGTCAGCCGAGTCCTGTTGGTCACACAGGTGCATATGACACCTTGGAGTTTACACTGAACAAACCCAGCTCTGGGTACCCTGCTGCTCTTGTCCTGGGCCACCTTTGCCCTCCCTGGTCCATTGCAGACACCAGGGCTGGGGAGTCAGGCCAGGTCCTGCCTTGAGATGGGAATGTTATATTCTCCCCAAAGTGCTTGCACAGCCTGTCCACGGCGGGGAGAGGAGATGGGTCAGGGTCTCTCAGAGCTCCGTTTACTGTCTGTTTCCACGCTGTGGTTGCATTGGTTTTCTATGAGTCTGCATTCGATTAAAGAAACAACAGATGCAATTCTTGGGCCCTGTTTGCTCCCCTTTCTGGGTGTAGATGCTGGGAGTGGGACGGACCACAGCAGTGTGGCCCCGGGCCCAGTGGGAACCAGTTTCTTGACTGTTCCTCCTCTCCTTTGAGGAGTGGTATGAACTCGGTGAGTGTTGGCGAAGGGCCTGCTTCATGCCAGGCACCGTGCTGGGCGGAGCGTAGCGGAGTGAACAAGCCTTCACCTGAGATGCCCACCCTTCCTGGCAAACCGCCGGTCTGTGCCCGCCTGGCTCCCCAGCCCCATGGTTGCAGGCACATTGCTGTCTGGCCTGGCTTTAAAGACTGGCATGTGGTCAAGGCTTGGTGGCACTCGGGGAACACGGATGGATGGCTAGTAAGTGGAGGGCAGGCTTGCTCCTAGAGGAAGGGTTTTGAAATGACCTGGAAGATTGATTTACAGGAATTCAGGACACAAGCAGATCTCCAGCTTCTTCCCACGGACACCACTGGGAGGCACTGTGGCTCTGCACCACCAGGCCCCGGGGCAGGGATGGAGCTGTTTATTTTGGAGGAGTGGAGGGCTGCCTGGGCCCGCCCTCTGCTGGTGCTGGGTGTGCCCGCTGAGTGTAGGGTGCAGACTTTGCCCCTTTCAGCAGGTGCCCTAGGGTGATGGAGGAGGTGGAGCCGTGTGCCTCAGCGGGCAGCCAAGAGTCCTCCAAAGTTCCTCCTTTTATCCTTCCTGAGACCCCTGAAGCCAGGGACAAGCAAATCTGGTTTCCTTTCTTGGGGAGGGAGTCCGGCTGCTTCCAGAATCAGCAGGGACAATTCCTGACTGGGCACTGGCTCTCAGGCCCTGCCAGCCTTAGCGATACTCCAGATGGGGGTCAGGTGACATCTGCTCTGAACCCTAGAGAACAGGACCTTAGGCCCACCCAGCAGAAAGCTCTTAGCCCGGGCAGAGGGGTGCCGCTGAAGGGGGGGGGGGGGGCGGGCAGGCGGGTGGCTGGGTTCTGTCACCACTCCCTGTGGGGCCTGGCGTGAGATGCCCTCTGACCTCAGTTTCCTCATCTGTAAAATGGTGCTGACAGTTCTGCTCTCACATTGCATTTGCCAAGTATTGGGCATGTAGTCAGTCCTCGGTCAAGGTTATTTCCTATCTCCCACCAGAGCTAAAGCCCAGGAGGAGAGGGGGCTGGCCTTTTCCCTACGAACCTCAGTGATGGGCCTCCCCTCCCCGCTTGGCCCCTTTCCTCTCTGGTGGACCCACTTAAAGTTTCTCCTCCTTTCAGACTCTGGCAGGGCCCAGTGCAGAAGGATCAGCCCAAGTTTGCCGGCCCTGTCCCAGCGGGGAAGCCTTCGTGGTCCTGTCCATAAAAGGCCTTTCCCGCTGGTTCCCCAGCAGCGAGCCCCGCCCGCCCGCTCCATCTCCCAAGCATGCGGGGAATGCTCCAACTTGGTGTCTTTCCCCAAATATGGAGCCTCTGCGAGTCACTGGGGGGCCTGGGTGGGGAACGGAGCCCGTTTCCTCCAGCAGGAGGGGCTGGGGGTGAGGGGGGGAGTGGGCGGGAGGGGGGCTGACATCACCACCGCAGCAGGCCTTTAAACCCCTCACTCGGCCAGCGCCCCATCCTGTCTGTCCCAGTCCAGACAGAGCTGAGTCCTTCCTGCGCGCTGCGGAGCCCTGTGAGTGTTTGTGCAGGGCTGGAGGGAGCTGGGCCTGGACTGGACAGGGGCTGGGGTGTGGCAGCTTCCCAGCTGGGGAGCCTGCCCTCAGGGCAGTGCACCCCGAATCTCCGGTGGGAAGGTGGTTCTAGCGGATGGGTAGGAGGGGTCCGGCAACCTGGCTTATTGAAGTGCCCAGCATCCCTGGCTGGCGAGGAGGGAGCAGAGATCTGAGGGGTGTGGGGGTCGGCTCTGCTCTCTGTTGTCTGTGTGTGTGGCATGGGGAGGGGGCGGGGGGGCGGTTGAAGAAGGTGAGGAGGTGAATCACTAGTGCTGGGGAGCAGTGACCCTTGGGGGTCCTGGGCTGTGCAGCCTGGAGAGCCCCGTGGCAGTGGGAGGAGAGCAAAGCCCCAGTCAGGCAGGATGCGGGGTGCAGGCAGAGGTGAGGCTGACTTTCTGGGTACATAGCTCCTTCCAGACACACAGGGAGAGAGGGCACCTCCCTACAGGCAGAGGTTGGGGCCTGCACTTCCAGGGATGGGGTCGGCGGGGTGGCTCCCTCGGGCTGGGCAGGTCTGAGACCTGGGCTCCCCTCTGGGTGCTGTTGAGATGGCTATTCTCTGCCCCCAGAACGTAGACGAGCCTCCTCTCTTGCCCCCTGTGCCCTGGGAGCAGGGGCTCACGGCTCTGAGCTGTTTTACTTGGAGGAGGGGACCACCATCTCAGAGGGGTTCTGGTTCGCGAGCTTCCCCAGGTTCCTGCTGGAAGGAACCAGGAGGTGCCCCAACCCTTTGCAGTGGGACATTGCCCTCCCTCTCGGGAGGGGAGACTGACAGAAGTCGAAGGGCAGGGGCGCGAAGCCCAGAGGCAGACTGTCCCACCCGCAGTCCCAGGAGACTTTGTCTGGACCGCCCCGGGTGCAAGGTCTCCTCCCTCCTCCCAGCAGCCGCAAGAGGAGGCTGGGCAGGTCTATCCCAGCTTCTCGGAGCTCTGCACTAGCACGCTCCTCACCAGGTTTCCCCGTCAGAGCACATGCCTGGGCCGAGGGCTTGATCCCCAGTAGGGGGCATACAGGAGGCAGCTGATGTTTCTCTCTCCCTCTCCCTTACCCTCTCTCTAAAAATTAATAAAAACATTTTTGTGTTTTTGTAAAAGGAGGGCAGGGCTCAGAAGACAGTGAGCCTGGACCATAGGGATGCAGCCAGGCCTGGGATGGGGGTGAAGCAGAGAGAAGGGAGGAAGGAAGAGGGAGGGGGGAGGCAGGGTGAGCTGGGATCCCTTGTCCTGCTCACTGGTGGTTTGGACTACAGGGCTTTGCCCAGGAGCCCTTGGGTGATGAGGGAGCAGGGGCAAGACACAGAATAGTTTGGGGGAGGGAGGGGCCCAGCGCAGAGCTCTCTGCCTTGGGTTCTTTGGCATCACTAGCTGGGGGTGTGGCGGGGGAGGGAAGGGGGCGAGGTGCTGAGAGAGCCCTGTCCTCAGTGGCCCGGCCCTCACGTTACAAATCAGGACACACAGGAGAGGTGTGTTGCCCAGTGCCCAGAATGAAGATGAATCATCCACCTTACGCTCTCTCCGGCTGGTTCTGAAGACGGTGGAGGCCGGAGGGACAGGGGCATGCCATGTGGTCCCAGCCCCAAGAGAGCTTCCACTGCCTCTGGGCAGACACGCGTGGGCCTGGGGACGGGGGGCGGAGATGGAGTGTGCAGCTGGCTGGCCGTGCAGTGGGGTGCCGTGTTGCCTCCATAGAAGAGGGTGTAGAGAGGGAGCCGGGGAACAGGCTGATCAGTCATTCCTCAGGTCACCCCCTCCTTCTCAACCCCTAACCCCCCTGAGGCCAGGGCACAGCTCAGCCTCACTGGGCACCTCCTCAGACTCTGGGCACCACCCCAGGTCGATATCTGTGGTCAGGCCACTGAGCAGCCAGGCCCACGTCTGCCTGGCCCTGCTCCTGAGGCCTCCCCTCCCACCAGCGGGCTCTCCAGAGGGGGACCAGCCCAGGCCTTGCAGCAGCAGCTGCTGGTCTGCACAGGCAGGTCCTTGGTTGGCTCTGGGATGTCCCTGGAGGACTCTGGCTTCATGGTGACCAAGCTGCTCCTGTGGTGCGAGGACCTGGGCACCAGGGAGACTCCATGAGCACCAGTGCTCCCTGAGGAAATGCAGCGCCTTGGCCCAAGCTCCTCGCGGCTGTCTTTTCAGCCCTCACCAGGCCAGCCGGGCCAGCCGTGAGGGCAGGTGGGAGCCACCTCAGCGGCAGGCTGGGGCAGAGCAGGCCTGGCAAAGCGCAGGGGAGGGGCAGGGTTCGGAGGGCCCCTTCTGGGCTGGAGAGTAAAGGGGAGAAGCAGGGGTTGGAGGGAACCACCTCACGCCTGGCTGGACAGACACCTGCCGGCTTTATTCTGGGGCCAGTGTGACCACAGGAAGAGAGCTCTGTAGGGGGCGACTCTCAACCCGGCTGAGGCACAGCAGCCAGCGGTGTAAAGCTGTATTGGAACACAGCCATGTTCACTTGTCTGTCTTGCCTAAGGCTGCTTTAGTGGGACAATGGCAGACACCATATGGTTTGCAAAACTTGAAATACTTATGTCTGGTCATTCACAACATTGTTCACCAAGCCTGGTCTCCTCTGCCAGAGGCCCGGTCTCCTGACTCCCGCACCCTATGGCGCCCCCCACACTCCCCGTCTCCAAGGCTGGAGGGGCCCAACTGAGGGGAAGCCTGGCCCAGAGGGGCAGAGCCAAGGAAGGTCTAGGTCTGTGATCGGCAAACTGCGGTTCTTCTACAAAACACCACGGCTTGGGCGAGTCTATTTTGAAGAAGTGGTGTTAGAAGGAATTTAAGTTTAAAAAAGTTGGCTCTCAAAAGGAATTTCAATCTTCGTGCTGTTGATATTTGGCTCTGCTGACTGATGAGTCTGCCGACCGCTGCCCTAGGTGGCTGGGCGCCGCGCTAGACCTGCTGCAGGAGAGCACAGCCGGTGCTGACCCTGCCCTCTCCCTCTCTGCCTGGCGCTAAGCTCTCCCCAAACATGGCCAACAAGGGACCCTCCTACGGCATGAGCCGCGAGGTGCAGTCCAAGATTGAGAAGAAGTACGACGAGGAGCTGGAGGAGCGGCTGGTGGAGTGGGTCGTGGCGCAGTGCGGCCCGGACGTGGGCCGCCCGGACCGGGGCCGCCTGGGCTTCCAGGTCTGGCTGAAGAACGGCGTGGTGAGTGCGCCCCGGGGGAGGGCCGGGCTCCCCGCCCCGCCAGTGCCATGGGGTGGGCGTGCCCGGCCGAGTGCCAAGCTGCGTCTCTGCCTGGCAGATCCTGAGCAAGCTGGTGAACAGCCTGTACCCCGACGGCGCCAAGCCCGTGAAGGTGCCCGAGAACCCTCCCTCCATGGTCTTTAAGCAGATGGAGCAGGTGGCTCAGTTCCTGAAGGCGGCCGAGGACTACGGCGTCACCAAAACGGACATGTTCCAGACGGTTGACCTCTTCGAAGGTACAGAGAACACGGGGTGGAGGAGCGGGGGGCCGGCTGACTCGGGCAGGAACCAGTTATGATGGAAGCTGGAGTGGGGCCTATGGGGAGACTACAGCACTCACAGGGGTGCACACACCAGGCCTCTGGAGCCTCGGTGGTTCTGCCGTGACCTGGCCCCTCGGCTGGCTGTCTTCCTGAGAGGTGAGGCGGGCGCCCCGAGAGCCCTGTTTACATGGCCCCGAGTGTATCCCCTCTCCCTTCCCACAGGCAAAGACATGGCAGCAGTGCAGAGGACCCTGATGGCCCTGGGCAGCCTGGCCGTGACCAAGAATGACGGGCACTACCGCGGAGACCCCAACTGGTTTATGAAGTAAGCGGCTCCTCCAAGTTCGGGTCTCCGCATGAGACGGGGGGCGGCGCCTGGGCTCCCCCAATGGTGTGAGTGATTTGGGGAAGCAGATAGCTAGAAAGGGATGAGGTCTAAGAGGGGGAAATGGGTCCCTAATACTATTTGACTCCTCCCTTCCTAACATCTGGGGCTCAACCAGCCTCCCAAGCCTGAGGGCCAAGCTAGATAACAGAGCGGGGGGGGGGGGGGGGGGGGGGTTCGGGGCAGACAAGGAGGGAGGGACCACGCCAGGTGAGGAAACAGCAGAGCAACCGGCAAGCAGGCCTGGCGCGTGGTGACCAGGTCCCTCTTCTAGGAAAGCCCAGGAGCACAAGCGGGAGTTCACAGAGAGCCAGCTGCAGGAGGGCAAGCACGTGATTGGTCTGCAAATGGGCAGCAACAGAGGGGCCTCCCAGGCTGGCATGACGGGCTACGGGCGGCCTCGGCAGATCATCAGTTAGAGGGCCGGCCAGCCCCCAGCCTGGCTCCCCGCTCCTCGGCTACAGCCTTCCTTCCTCGCCCACCTCCCACACCTCGACTTCCTTCGCCCTAGCCAGCTTCCAGGCTCCAAGCTTCATCACCGAGCACAGGGGACTGCGCTTGGGCACTCGCCCCACCCCTGAGCCCAGCTCTTCCTCTGAGTCACTGCTTCCGGCCCTCCCCAGCTCCCCGCCTTCTTCACGGTCTCCCCCAGCCTAGGCTGCACAGGGGGCTGGGCTGGGACAAACCCACCATCCTCCGTCCTCCTTGCCGCAGATGCCCATTGAGAGAGACCCAGCCCAACCTCCCCCCAAGTTTGCTGGAATATTTTGGGGGTTGAAATTCAAGGTGAAAATATACATCAATCTTTTCTCAGGCCTGACTGGCAGTTTGATTTGCCCTCGTCACTTCCATGCGGTTCTGGGAAACGGCATGTGCGAGGCCCTGGCCAATGTCCTCTGAAGAACCCCTCCCACTGCAGGGTCCTGGGTGCAATTCTCAGGGGACCAGGTCATGGGGAGGAGAGTGGATCTTAGGGACTGACGGGGAGGAGCTACTTGGCAACTTGTTTAGCAGAGAAGAGGAGATGGAAGTGGGGTGGCAGAATCATGTGGAAGTTTTTTTATTGTGGAAAAGCTGTGCAGAAAAAAATCAACAAAAGTTGATGTGAAAGGAGAAAAGCAAATCTTAAGTGTTAAAAAAAATTGAGTCAGCCAACCAGCTCAGAAGAGGCGCCAAGAAGGGGTGTCAGAGCTGCCAGCAGACAGCTGGCCTTGGGGGGCTGGAGGGAGGGCAAGGCCGTTCCCTGAGCACTGTGGGAGGAGGACAGGGCGGCTGGGCGGGGTGGCAGTGGCCACATCCTCCTAGTCCTGTGCAGACTCCTCTGGGAAGCAGCAGCTGGGCCAGGCCCTCCCTGGGTTGGCCAGGATCATCATCCTGACCCTCGGATGAAAGGTGGGGATGGTGAGGGGGTCTGGGGCTCAGGGGTGGCTTCTGATTAGGAAGACTGGGGCAATGGCTTGAGGGCAGTGTACTGGGCGGAGGGGCCACAGCCACACCTGTATGTCCAAGGTTCAAGGCTTAGGCAGGAAGGTGAGGACAGTGCTGGCACTGGGTCCTGGGTCCCCAGGGGGCCCTTCTAGTCCCCACCTCTGCACCCCCTTCCCAAGTGACTCCAGGGATGTTTCCACAGGAAGGCTCTCTGGTTACAGTAGGCCCCTTCTAACACCTGCACAGGTGGGCGAGGGGCCGTGGCCCACACCACTGGCCAGGGGAAACCAGGACGGAAGCCTGCCCACAAGGATGGGCCAGTCCCATCTGAGTCCTTCTCACCCGAAGCTGTCGGTTCAGGAAGGTCCTGTGCTGCTGCCACCCTGTTCTCTGCTGCGCTCCTCCGCATGTCCCCTCCAAAAGCCTGGCCCGCCCTGAGCGCAGTCAGAAGTGCTCTGGAGCCTCTGGGCTGCGGACGGACAGATGTGTGCATCAGGGGTGCCTGCTCCTAGGGCTCCCGGGACTTGGGAACAGCTGCCAAGCTCCCTGCCAGGGAGGAAGAGCCTGTGCTAGGCTGAGCTGCTGGCGGTCAGCACATCTGCTCCTCCCTGCCCTGAAGGCCTGGGGCTGGGGCACTTGCAGCCTCCGCCTCCACTCCCCCAGGGTCCTTGCTGCTGCAAAGTGGCACTGACTCTAGTTCTGCCCCCTCCTCTCTGGCTTTTCGGCTTCTTGAGAGCCAGTGGCAGGGTCTCCGACAAACCGGGTGAGAAGCCACATCCCTCTGGCTCAAGTAGGCTTCCAGCACGTAGTACACAGTCCAGAAGGCAGCAAAACAGCCGACCAGCACCAGGGTCTGGGGGAATTCCACACCGAAGTTAGGGGCAGTTCCCCAAGGCCCGCAGCCTTTCCCAGACCAGAACGCTGAACTCAGAAACTCTCTCCCACCTCGGGCTGCCTCTCCCGCCCCAAACCATGCACCTACCTACGTAAAAAGTACTAGGTGACGGGGCGACCCTGTCTTCCCACCACCTTGCCCATCCCACCAAACTCTGCTCCCCGTTCCCACCTCCAGTGTGAGAGTTAGCTCACGCACCTTGAGGGTGTTAGGGGTGATGGGGTAACTGACTTCCTCAGGAATCTTGAGCCCGGGAGGGCAGGGCAGAGAGAAGCCATCATGCAGGTACTTTCCACTCATGGCATCTTCTAAGAGTCTGTGAAGGAGACAGGCTTCCCAGCTGAGCTTGGTCCCACCTGCCGCCCCATCCTCCCCCCCCGAGCTGCAGCAGCAGGACGCAGGATGGGTTCCCAGGGAGGTGGAGTGCCTGAGCAGCCCCTTTCCCTCTGTACCTACCTCTGTCTGTCTCTGATGTCCACCGGACTCCACGCAGAGCCATACAGGGTCAGCTGCCATTGCCGGAGGATGCCGGCCGGGAGCGCCTCATCTCCTAGGGCAGCAAGCGAGGTGGCCGTGAGCCCGGCCCTTCTGTTGGCCACAGACAGCAGAGCTCCTGCCACGTGACAGGGCTTGGCCATAGGAGCTGTCTCAGGGTTCTTCAGATCTGCCTCTCGGGGTCCCTTCAGGATGGAAGGGATGGTGAAGGGTGGTGCTCCAAAGCAGAGAAGTTTTGCCTCTCTCTCTTTTATATCCTCACGCGAGGACATTTCCCATTGATTTTTAGAGTGGAGGGGAGGGGGAGAGACACACAGAGAGAAACATTGATGCGAGAGAGACACATCCATTGGTTGCCTCCCACGAGTGCCCATCGGGGCCAGGGATTAAGCCTGCAGCTGAGGTACATGCCCTTGACTGAAATCAAACCAGGGACCTTTCAGTCCACAGGCCGACACTAACCACTGAGCCAAACTGGCTAGGGCTTGCCTTTGTCTTTCTCATATTTTGAGATTTCATATTTGTGGTTTTGCTTGGAAAAAAAGAAATCCACTAAACCAAGGAAGGGCTGAAGCCACCAGTCTAGAGGACACCTCCCTGGACTGGCAGTGGGGAGGCTGGGCTCAACTGAAGCAGGGACCTCCCGCCACCACTGCACACCTGGAGGTGGCCCGGTCTCCCCAGCGCCTGCCACACTGGCCAAGGCCGGCTGTGAGTGAAAGGGCTTGAAATGGGGTTTGAACAAGGAGCTCCTGTTACCACCCTGAGGAAAGCAGACCAACCCCTGGGGAACACGAGAGGCAGCAGAGGACACGTGACACCAATGCCGGTTCTGGACTGGGGCTCACTTCCTGGTCTACCCAGCTGGCTCAGCAGCAGCCCTAGGTATCCACACGGGACCATTCCTGTGGGGACTCTGGGAGGCAGAGGAACCAGACGGCAGCCATGAGAAGCAGGGCCCGAGAGAAGGGGCAGGCTCACCTACATCCCTGACCACGAGTCTGTAAGACCCTCGCGCCCTCTCCCCCCAGCAGCGCACGGTGGAGAAGGTCCAGTCCTCGAAGCCGCTGGGGTCCCTGGGGGAAGAACAGAGTGGAAAACCTGGAGGCGCGCAGAGACCCCCCTTTTCTCACGGTGACAGCCCTGGAAGTGCGGCAGCTGTTGCCAGTTGTGAGGAAGGGGGTGCCACTAGAGGTCCCCTGCCCCTGAGCTTAAGGGACTCATGTCCCTGTGCTATGGTGGAAGAGGCAGAGGTGGGCAAGCACAGGTGAGGCTGACAGCTGGGGTCAGGGATGCTCTCTCTGGCACTTATTAGCTCCAACTGATTTCATCATGTTTTTTTTTTTAAAATATATTTTATTGATTTTTTTAAAGAGAGGAAGGGAGAGGGATAGAATGTTAGAAACATCAGTGAGAGAGAAACATCAATCAGCTGCCTCCTGCACACCTCCTACTGGGGATGTGCCCGAAAATAAGGTACATGCCCTTGACCGGAATCGAACCGGGGACCCTTACAGTCCGCAGTCCGACGCTCTATCCAGTGAGCCACACGGATTTCGGCCTGGTGTCCATTTGCAACCCGAGGTTGCCCAGGTGACCTGCACGGTCCTCGTAAGGACAGGCGAACCCAGGTGTGAAGCGCTGTGTCGCACTGTAAGTGCTCGTGTGAAGCCCATAATGACCAGCTGCCGGCCGCCAAGGTTGCCATGGGCCCGGGACCATGCCCGGGGTCAGGTCTCCCTCCCTCGCTGCAGAGGGCTCAGAGGGCAGGGGTATACGTACGAATCCATGCTGCGGGGGGCACCAATGAGGGACATCATGCCGCTAGGGCAAAAGAGCTGCAGCTCCAAGCTGCCACGTCTCGGGTGAGTGATGGAGACCGTCACTGCCACGTGCTCCAAGGTCTGCAGCCCCGACATCTCCAGGTCCATCCTGCTGACTGAAGGGGTTCAGGCTGGGCACCAGCCCATCGACACTTACACCCACTTTATCCCAACGCACACAGGGGCTGGTGCTCATGACGCCACACAGGAGCACCACGGCAACTCGGGGGGCCTGTGCCACATCAAGGGAGGCAGCGGCCGTTTTGATGCCCTTTACACTCTGGAGGTTAGTTGGGGAGACAACATATGCAACACATAGAAGACTCGTACAAGAACCAAATGGAGAACTTCACCAGCTCATGTATCCGCCACATAATTCCCCCAGCAATGCCTACGGGTCAGGGCCAGCACCAGATGCTGGGAATACAAAGGTAAGTCGGACATGGTCTCTGCCTTCTACCGGCCAGTGGAAATGCTGGGCGTGAGGCACACATAACTAATACCAGAATCCAGACGAGTGGGTGGGTTCGGGCGCACAGAGAAGGAAATGAATGTAGATTGCTAGAGGGTATTCTGGAAGGAAAAATGGCATGTGCAAAAGGCAGAGGTAGAAATGGTTGTTTCATAAAGGTTAAAAAAAAAACTACTTAAGAAAATAAACTTCAAGGAAATTATGCTGAATAAAAAACAAAATCAGGATACATCGTGTATGATTTCATCTCTATAATGTTCACGTGTAACGTAACTAGAGATGGAGACCAGGCATTGGGCAGGCCAGAGGGGACGGGGTGGCCAGGGGGCGGCATGAGGGAGCGCTGAGGAGGAGCTGCTCTGAATGTGGTGTGGCACCACGCACACGAGTGCATGTCTAACCGGTGGAACCCAGCTCAGCTGCCAGCTCTCTGACTGTCCCAATGTCCTTTTCCTGGTTTTGATAGTGTACTCTAATTATTTAAGACATTAACATATGGAAAAAGGTAACTGGACTTCCCCAGAACATTTCTTTACAACCTCCTACAATCGAAAACTACTTTAAAATAAAGTTGTTGTTTTTTAAAGAACAAGCTGAAGTAGAAGACTCGCTGGAGAACGCTGAGGGGAAGTCTGTCTGAAGCACCTTTCCCCACCGGTGTGTCCCACGGGCGAGGCGAGGCGGCTGCTCACAGGCCCACGGCCGGGGTGGGGCCGGGGCCCAAGACAAGAAGGGCTTTCAGCTCTTATTCTCAACAAGCAAGAGCTTTACAGGTTACTGAACAAGAATGGGGGTGTGCGGGCATTTTCAAAAAAGTGCGCAAGGAAGGTGCCTTTTCACAGCGCGGGCAGGAGGAGCGGGAGTAGGAGGTGACAGGCCAGCTCAAGTCCCTGCCCTAACCTACGGCTGAGGCAGAGTGAGCAGGGAGATCTACGACTGGAGAAAAAAGGAGAGAGAGGCCGAGCCTCCTGAGACCCCACTTTCTGTGCTTCCCAACCTGCTGCTGGCCCTCACTGCAGTCCTGGAAGAGTGCACCCCTGCTGTCCACTGGGACACCAGTGTGTGTGGGGACCGCCTGCTTGGTGCCATACTTCGTGTTTCTTTACCTCCTCAGCGCCACAGACCTCCCCACCCATGTCCACACCCTTCCCATGAGCAGAACGGACCTTGTCATTCCCTGGGACCCCCTCATTTTAATGCCTTGGTAACTTTCACCGTGGCTTTTACTATATAAACAACACAAATTAATTGAAGACAAATTAGGAAAATAGTTGAGCAAAAATGAAAAAAAAAAGCTCCCACAACTCTTGATAACATGTTGGCAAACCTCTATTAGATTTCTATGTGTCTGTGTGAATTTCCTTCAGTTCCATCTGTAAACACTTCAAAACCAATGTCCCACCTCCTCGGAACGCAGTGTCTGCCCTTCCACCTTGCCACTCCCTCCATGACCCCTTCATTGTCTTGCTCTTCAAGAAATCCATCCGTTTCGTTGCTCCCAACCAGCAGGACCCCACAGCTCCTCTCCAACACTCTGGACGCTCTCAGGCTCCCTTTGCTAATCACAGTAGCTTTCTGACAGAAACCCAAACTGGATCAGCCCAATTACCCGGTTTCCCGGCTAGATTTTGCTTATGTCTTTTCTACTACAAATGAAAAACAAAAACTAATAAACCCTTTCTCAACTCTTCACATCCTTCTGCTTACTGTCAAGAGTGTGGACTCTGGCCCGGCTGGGGCGGCTCAGTGGGTGAGCACTGACCTCTGCACCAGGAAGCCACCGGCTGACGCCAGTCAGGGCACAGGCCCGGGCTGTGGCCGATCCCCTGCAGGGGGGGTGCAGGAGGCAGCCAATCAACGTGGATGTTTCTCTCTTGATGTTTCTATTTCTCTCTCCCTCTCCTTTCCTCTCTCTCTCTAAAACTTAATAAAAATATTATTTTTTAAAAGAGAGAAAAAAATTTTGGACTTGAGCCATCCAGCCTGAGTTTAAACCTCAGTCTGCCATTTACTAATGTAAGAATTGTATTAGCTTCCTTACCTATAAAATGGGGGTAGTAACAGTACCTACTTCATAGAGTTGATAAATTAGTTAATATACATAAAGTAATTAGAATAGTGCCCAGTGAATGTTAAGGTTCTAGAAGTATCAGAAATTATTCATTTTCTTTGCTATTAAAACTTCTTGAAAAGGATGTCTATATTCACTAAGTCTACTTTTTGCCCTTCCATTGATCCTTACCATTTTTTTCTATTGAAAGACTGTACATGGCCCTAACCGGTGTGGCTCAGTGGACAGAGTGTTGGTCTGCGGACTGAAGGGTCCCAGGTTTGATACCAGGCAAGGGCATGTACCTTGGCTGCGGGCACATCCCCAGTAGGAGGTGTGCAGGAGGCAGCTGATGGATGTTTCTCTCTCATTAATGTTTCCAACTCTCTATCCCTGTCCCTTCCTCTCTGTAAAAAATCAATAAAAAATATATTTTAACACACCCACAGCCCTTTGGTCCAATAGCCAATACTCCAACCACTGGGCAAAGCCAGCCAGGGCTCAACTCTTTAACTTACTTAATCATGACTTCTCTTATCTCTCTATTACATGTTTATAATGGCTACTTTAAAGTCTTTTTCTAATAAATGTAATATCTAGCCACCCTCAAAGGCAGTGTTGTCAACCATGAGTCCTACAATCCAGCAGTTATCCTTCAAAGACAAAAGCGAAATAGATAACTTCTGGATAAACAAGGTCTGAGAGAACTTGTTGCCAGCAGACCCACCTTATAAGAAATACTGAATGAAGTTCTTTAAGCTGAAAGGAAATGGTCCCAGTTGGCAGTTCAAATCCAAAGAAGAAAGAAAGCACCGGTAAATGTAATCGTGTCCTTACAGAAGACAGCTCAAGCGAACAGTGTCTCCGTCTCCTGATTTAAAAAGAGCTGCAGCCTGCTGGCGTGGCGCTCAGGTTGAGCATCAGCCTATGAACAGGCGGTCACAGTTCAATCTCAGTCAGAGCACAGGCCCGGGTTGTGGGCTTGATCCCCAGAAGGGGGCGTGCAGGAGGCAGCTGATCAATGATTCTCTCTCATCACTGATGTTTCTATCTTTCCCTCTCCCCTCCTCTCAATAAAAATATATTAAACGAAAAGAAGTAATTACATACAATTTGTATACAATGTACACAGGAATGTGCTATACTTGCAATAGCACAGGAAAGGTGAGTGGGAGCAAGGTTGTATTGGGCTAAGAAAATGGTTACATACGGTAAAGTACTCACCACGGTGTATTACTGTTTGTAACCACAACTGTAGTATGTATGTATGTATGTATGTATGTATTTATTTTTTCGTGTATAGGCATAATGTCACAGAAGGCCACAGTACTCTGCCACCCATGAGGAGTCAGCCCACGTTGCTGTTGGATGTGTTATACACAGAGGAGCCATTCTTCAGGCACTCTGCTCTCTCCACATCCAAGCACAGATGTAATATTTGTAACACACCCAATAAGTGGAAAAAGAAAACAGAGCTACATGGGAGTAACATTTCTGTATCTCTGGAATTAAGCTGGCACAGACCTGAAGCAGATTCTGCTTTCCCATGTTTATAAAACCTAGAGTAGCCGAGCGAGACTGGGAGCTTATGATGTGAAAGAGCAGCTCCCTGCCCGCTCCTCGCCACCTTTGTCCTCCACTCCCCAAGAGCAAACACCTTTTATTGATTTTAGTTGTTTTCTTCTGGGATCTACCTTCATGTTTCTAAGTAATAAGCATATATAGCTATTTCATGGTTTATCAATAAAGGCATTGACTGCTGACTTTTGATTACAGCGGGAAAGGACTTCAAGCCCATGTCTTCTCCCTACCTTGCTCGCTCCTCTGCTTTCTCAGAGTTAATTACATCACAGCTTTTGGTTAGATCAATATTTTGTTTGCCATATAATGACCTTACAAAGTTGTCAAGTATGTACAACGATGATATGTCATTTCCTGACTAATTTGCTGTTTTCCCCTCTAGAGTGAATAACTGACCCGTTTTTTGGTGAACTTAAATTCACGTCTCTACCGTTACCTCTTGCCAAACTTCACAAAAGAACCATTTAACTCCTCTGGATACTATTCTTCAAATGAACAGACAAGTCAGGGCTCCTCAGTGCCGTTTCCCACTGGAGGTCTCTCTCCGGGCCCTTCTGCCCTGTTTCCACCTGCGGCATGGGACCTTCCTCTGCCTCCCACTTGGCTTCGCTTCCTCTCTGTACCCTCTCCCTCTCCATCCCATCCCCCCCCCCCCCCCCCCCGCTTGTTTTCTAACCTTTTCTCTTGGTTCTTCTTCACTGCCGAAGAGCACATCTCCTAGCACTTCCAGACCAATGGAGCACGAGACTTAACACGTCTGAAAACATCCTTCCTTATCACACCTTCCCATATGGTTACTAGTTAGACTGGGTTTATCCACTGGAAAATTTTCCCTCAAAATTTGGGAGGTATTTGGAGCACTTTTTCAAATAGCCAATGGTCCCTGTTATCTTTAAAAGCCCGTCGGAGGCTCTAACCATGGGTGGAGCTTTCCACTCAGTGGGCTTCCTTAAAGTGAACTGGCCTGGGACAGGACTGTTTCATGGAGGGGCCCACATACCATATCTGTGTCCTTTGATAAGGGATCATTCCATTTGTCTTTTTGTGTGTGTGTTAATCGTCCCCGGAGGATATTTTTCCATTGATTCTTAGGGAGAGTGGAAGAGAGAGGGAAAAGCAGAGAGAAACATCCATCTGAGAAACACATCAATTGGTTCCCTCCTACAAGTGCCCCGACCAGGGCCCGGGCCGGGGAGGAACTTGCAACCAAGGTAAGTGCTGGAATCGAACCGGGGTCTCTGGTCCACAGGCTGACACTCTACCCACTGAGTTAAAGTGGCTAGGGAGATCATTCCATTTTTCCAGAGAGGAAGTTTCCAGTCTCCTGGCTGCCAGCGCTCTCGGATCTGAGCAGCTGCTGGCTGGGAAGGGTTTGCCTCTCTGTGTGTAAGTACCGTGAGCTAACCAATTTCACCCCTGGGGCTCCTCTCCCTCTGTGCCCTTCCTGGCTTTCACCACACTTGGATCCCTGACTGTAGAGAATGAACTTCCCAACTCCTGCCTAGATGAGGAAGGGGCTAAGGATGGAGTAGGTCCTTGGGAGTCTTCCTCTTAACTGATCCCTGTTTTTAGTCTCCTACCTCATCTCTGTCCTCTGCAGTGCACGGGGCCTCCAAGTCCTTCCTGTGCCTTTGGGGTTCTGTGGTGTGAAGGGCTTGTTTCTTAGCATCACCCTTGCGGGTATTTTGCTACGCGATTTTCTTAGCCCTGCTCACTTCTCCATTCACTTCCATCTTCCAAAAATGTAATAAAATATCTCATTTGTTGTGGTCTCCTCTCTCATTCTCTTTGTCCTTGTGCTTATGCCATTTTTATTCCTTTATTCTTATTTTGGTGAGGTTTTGGGAGAAAGCAGAGATAAAAGCATGTGTTCAATTTGCCATCTTTAACCAGAAATCTCTTGTCCCATTAATTATCCCACCAGCCAAAGCCTAGCTCCTGCCCTTCTGAGTGCACTCAAACAGCACGTCCTTGTGGCCTCTGGCTGATGAGCCAGGGACACCTTCCGCCCTGTCCGAGCCCGCTCTCAGCACCACTGTCCTCGGTGCCTGTAACCCCCCCACCCCCGACCTTTCTCCCACTCCCATGCCATCTCTGGTCAGGTGTCTTCTTCAGAGGCTCCGGGGTCCTTTTTTGTCCTTCATCTACCTGCCAACCTGGGAATCTCACTCTTCCCAGACTTTTTTCTTCCCTTTTTATGCTGGTGACTAGCAAATCATCACCTCCAGTCTAGATCTGCAACTTATTTATTCAATTGTTTCCTGACATAACCTTTAGCTGACACAGAGGAGCCTAAAACACAGCAGAGCCAAGCTTCCCTTTCGGTGCTTTCAACTCCTCCCTCGCCGGGATCTGTTCTGCCTCCTCATCCTCAATATCACTTGCTGGCATCACCATCTAAAAAGTTGCCCAAGCTAAAAACTTGGAAATCATTTGATTTACATATTGGAAAATATATACAATATTTATAGAAATATACATGTTGGCATATAATCTTTCATTATAGGAAACTTCAAATATATATAAAAGTAGAACAGATGATCTCAACACCCAAGCTTATTATGACTATCTGGCTTATCTTATTTCATCAGTGATCCCCATGCTTTCCCTTCCCAGATTCTTTTAATGGACTCCATAAGCCTCATATCATGTCATCAGTAAGGAGTAAATAGCATCTCTAAAAGCTAAGGTCTTGGGGGTCTCTTTGACTGCTCTTCTCCCTTACTGCTAACATTGATTGGTGACAATTAATCTCAAAGGCTAACCTCCTATTTCAAGACACACTGGCCACTGGCCTCCTGCCAGCACTTACGGATCTTCCTCTGCCCTCACTCCCAGGCTGCAGCCAGACCACAGGGCCTGCAGTTCCCCGGAGACACCAGCGGCCCTGCACGTGTTACCCCTGCTGCCTGCCGTCCCTTCACCACTTCTTCCAGCTAGCTTGTATCCCGATGCTTGTCCTCTTGCTGTGGTGCCTATGACACCCCCACCGCATGGACTGTCTTCCCTCCCAGGCTTGGAGCTCCCTGAGGCAGGAACTGTGTCTTACCTCTGAGTCACAGAAATGTCATACAGTGCCTGGGATGAAGTAGATTGCACTTATTTGTAGAGTGAATGAACCAATTAATGACATTTCAGGGAAATAAATTAAAGGATAAATTGCAGGAGAGGACAGGTGAAGATCTGAGGAGAGGTAAGGGACACAGAGGGATTGAAAACTAGAGTCTAAAGTTTGGGAGGCTCGGGAACAGTAATGGCAAAGACAACAATGGGAGAAACTTGAAAAGCAGACTGACTTTCCAGAGGTGATAAGGAAACCAGCAATTTCATTCATGTTCATGTCATGTATTGGTGGACTAGCCAACAGCACACAGTGACCCAGGAATGGAAAAATGAAGGAAAAAGCCATAGCATAGCTGAGGAGAGCATGAGTGCACAGAGGGCTGTCAATGGTAAATGACAGCGCACGGAATGAAGGGGAAAGGGGCCCAAAGAGTCCTATGAGTGCTTGTCTGTGAGCATGTGCACACAGTGGCATTTTTTTTAATAGATACATTTTTATTAATTTTAGAGAGGAAGGAAGGGAGAGATAGAAACATCAATGATGAGAGAGAATAATTGATCAGCTGCCTCCTGCATGCCCCTCACTGGGGATCAATCCTGCAACCTGGGCATGTGTCCTGCCTGGGAATTGAACCGTGACCTCCTGGTTCATAGGTCGATGCTCAACCACTGACCCATACAGGCCAGGCCACAATGGCATTTCTTATTGGTCCATACAGGGACTGGGTGGTTCTTATTGGTCTAGGGTTTGGGTGGTTCTTATCGGTCTATACAGGGACTGGGTGGCCATGTGTGTAAGAACACTAGAATAAATGAGTTAATTCTTTAAATGAGTTAATACTTAGAACAGTGCTTGGCATGAAAAGCACTCAAGCCTTAGTGGAGCACCATTGTTTGGCCTTTGGTGAATAAGGGTCCTTTTCAGTTCTTACTCTCTGACCAGACCTCAGGGCTTTCTCGGCCCAGGACCTCGGGGAGGCTGTGAAGATGCCTGTCCTCCCTGTCAGAGATCAGAAGAGATTAACTCTAGGCTCCCGTGCGAACGGTGGGGCTGAAGTCCTGAGCCGCTGCCCTGTCGTGAAGAAATGCTGAGGAGGACCAGGAGCCTGCAGTGAGCCCGGAAGCACACCTGGCTGAGTGGACGAGCAAACAAGAAAACCAGGGCCCCAGAAGAGGCCCTGGAGCAAGAGGTCATGGACGCTGGGGGCGCAGAGAGGTTGCCACAAGGGCCTCATTAATAGGTCGAAGGATGAGCTCTGAGCCAGCCCTGGTGTCTGACCAGGAGAAGATGAAGTAATGAAGTAAAGTGAGTGATGAAGCGAAGTGTCAGCGGTCAGGAGAGCGTGTGACACAAGCAGCAATGGCTTTAGATGATTCCTTTGAAAAGGTGACAGGCTGAAGAGCGGCGGGGACTTTAATGTTTCCTGACACAGGAGGCAGGAGGAGGAATCCGTGGAGGAGGTGGAGAAAGGACGAAATAGGAAACCTTGCCTAGACAGAGAGCTAACCACACACGCAGGCTGCCAATAAGGGTCAAGGTTAAGTGTAAGTGGTGTTCAAGAACCTTCTATAAATATACAGACTCTCTTGTGTTGTAGACAATCCCCCTGAACCCCACTCTCTCCACCTTTCTGGTAGAGAGCTCAGAGGAATCCAATCTAAAGGAACCCAGGGCCCCCATCCCTCCCCCGTGTCTTCCTGCCAATCGGGAGAAATAAAAACCTGCCTTGCTCTAAAGCTTCACTGCCCAATACAGTAGCCACTAGCCACATGGCTGTTTGAATTTACTTATAATAAAGTTGTTCTTCAGTTGCACTAGCCACATTTCAAGTGTTTAATAGCCTCCTGGGGCCAGTGGCCACGGCGCTCAGCACAGAGAACCCGCCATCACTGCTCCAGAGTCTCCGAGGCGTTTCTCCCCCCTTCTACCTTGTCCTGTCCACTCCCTGCTCACCAGAGCCCCTCTCCAGCCCTCACACGGAGCCCCCGGAGCTTGGTGGAAAGGCCTCAGTGGGGCTCTAGGGGAGAGCCTTCCTGATGGTCCAGGACTAACTTGCTCAATGTCCTATTCACCGACATACTTCCTTCTGCCTCCAAGGAGACAAAGACGCGTGCCTTCTGTTGTCTCCTCAGGGCTACTCGACCCCCAGAGGGGGCAACACCCAGCAGGGCTCAGACACTAGCTGAGTGCTGCTGGCGCTCTCCGAGCTGACAACAGGCTCCACCAGCCCCATTTCCAGGGTCTGCACGCTCCGGTTTCGTCCTCTCTCCACTGACCCATCTCCAGTCTCCTCTGCCCAGGACAACCTGGTCTTCCTCGTGCCCCCTGACGACAGACAAGCAGTAACCAAGCTCCTGAGGGAGCTTGTCAGACATGCTGGGTCACGGCCTTGGGTAGTGACAGCCGAGGATGACAAAGCTGGAAAGGACCCTGACCCTCCTCTAGGTCAACCCTTCACCTGACAGATGTGACTGTGGGTTACTGTGTTACCTAAGTGACAGGGAGCAGTCCTGGGGCAGGAGTAAAGGGCACACCATCTCTAAGACACACGAGTGTCCAAGACAAAACCTGGGTTTCCATGAGCTGCATTCCTGGGACTGCTCCCAAACTGCCCACCCTGCCGATGCCTTGTGCTGGTTCCAAGGTCCCTTTTAGGAAACGTGCAGAGAACGGCACTCACGGACTTCTTTTCACCTAGAGGAAACCAGGCGCCCACTGACATGGTCAGGGAGACTGGACACCTTCCCCTGAGGGACGCTGCCTGACCCTCCTTTCTGAGCTCCCCCAGCTGCTCATCCTTTCGTAGTTGCTCTGGGTGGATCACTTCCTGTGAGTTTGGGGTTCGAGTTTGGGCACAGCACATGACATGCTTCAGTCTTCACAGAAAATAGCCAATAACTGTCAAATTCCTCAAGGAACAGGAAGTCCCCAAGGAGCTGGAGCTGGAGCTGGGAATGTCACAGGGGAACTCTGGGAAAGTGCAGACACTGTCCTGGGAGGCACCTAATTTCTGTGCTCAACACCAACCACGGACTTACAGCCCTGGGGATGGTGAGGAGGTGGCAGGTCAGAGGGCAACCACCGCCCAGGAAGAGCCCGTTCTCCTCTGTCACCCCCAGCAGGTCCCTGCGACTCTCTCTGTATTAGCCAAGGTTGAGAATCAAAGAAACCTCAACTCCTTCACTTCATCCAAAGGCCACTGGGATGACGAGAACTGTCTGGCAAGTCCTCAGCTTGGAATGCAAAGAAACATCTTTCAACTTGTGCCTCATCTCCAGGCCCAACCCCACTCCCCCAGCCTTTCTCATCAGCGGCTCAGCGGCTCCTCTCCTCTCCCAGCGACTGGGAGGAAGGCCTTGCTGGGCCGGGGCAGCCACTCAGAAGCAACAACATGCCCTAAAATGGCCATGGACCCGCCACAGGTTTGGCTGAAGCTCAGCCCCTAAAGGAAGGGGTAGATCCCAGGGAGGGTAGAGTTCCCCCTCGCCCTGCCCCAAGATAAACCCCCTTTCTGTGGACTACTTACCATTCCACAGTACCTCCAGGGAGTGGGGGGACAGTGGGATAGCCTTGTTCTCTTTTAACACTGGGCTGACGTAGGAAGCTAAGTAAGGGACAGATGTCCAGATCTGTTAAAGAAAAGGGGAGATGGTGGATGAACAAACAAGACGGGGCTCCTTTTCTCTCTCATCCACTGATCTTCAGGGCCCAGCTCTATTTTTCCTGTCCTCATCACCTTCTTCCACTCCCGAGGCTCCTGTGACACCAGGGAGTGCTCCCTTTGGCACCAAATCCAGAACCAGAGGAAAGGGGTGTTCAGGTGGAAGATGAGAACCAGAGCACTGTGTCCCAAGGGATACCGGGTCCCAGCACTCCCTACAAATGCTCTGGAAACTTCAATGAACATGCTGAGCCTGCTTCCTCATTTGTAAAATGGGTGTCAGCTGGGATGAGGGTACATAGATAAATGAACATTTGTCCAGCACTCACAAAGTGCCAGACAATGGTGTCCAGGGCGGTGAACCTCCGGCCTGTGGGCCGTATAAGGCTCATGACATCATTTGGTTGGGCCCTGCCAAGGCATTAAGGGTGAGGTAATGAAATATTTGATCAAATATAGTAGGCTAATTTTTTTAAAAAATATGTATGATTTCAGAGAAGAGGGAAAGAGAGATAGAAACATCAACGATGAGAATCATTGATGAGCTGTTTCCTGCATGCCTCCCACTGGGTATCAAGCCCACAACCAGGGCATGTGCTCTCGACCGGAATGGAACCTGGGACCCTTCGGTCCGCAGGCCAACGCTCTATCCACTGAGCCAAAGCGGCTAAGGCAGCAGGCTAATTTTAAGTTGATAATTTCGTATGGCCCATGAATCATGTTATAAATATCCACATGACCCCTGGCAGATAAAAGGTTCCCCACGCCTGCTTAGGCAGTTAGTCCCTCCCTTGGTCATTCCATGTGGCTCCCTGCCCTGCCGACACCTGTTCACCTTGGCTGCGTTAACGAGTCTCCAAGCCTTGAGCAGGCCGAATCCATGCTGGTGGCTATGGCTGAAGCCTGCCTCATTGGTGATCCAGTCTGCACGGCGATCCTCGTACTGAGGACAGAGGTCCCGGTTAGTCTCCTGGATTTCCAGTGATCTCAACGACCCATCTCTGGCCTCCCTGTTCACTCTGCTGCTGCTCCGGTCCAGACTCTCCCACTGGTTATGGGTTCCCCAAGGAAAGCTGCCCCATGATACCACCGCCCCAAAGTTCTGCTTCCAGACAGGGAGCCAGGCTCCAGTGAGGAAGCCCGGCCAGAGCTCTCCTCTGCAGGTAAAATGGCATCATCAGAAAGAGGTACCAATGAGTTGAGGTCTCTGGTGACGGAGTCCTTACCCCTGTTCTATAACAATGTGACTCCGAAAGGCATTTGACACCTAACACCTGGGACCTGGAAGTCCTCGAGCCAGAACTCGGGGGTCGGCTGGGCCAGTCTGTGTGTCTCACCTGGGTGGCTGTGAAGACAATGATGTGCTGGACATCACGCCAGGTAAGGCAGGGCCGCACCTGCAGCATGAGGGCTATCATGCCGGCTGCCAGGGGGGCTGCGGCTGAGGTGCCTGTGTGGCCCTCAGTGCAGCCTGTCCCCTTCTGAAGGTCCCAGTCAGTGGTCACCTGGGCAGTGCGACAGGAGGGCACTGGGTTAGACTGTGCTCATGGCAATGCGGAGGGCAGGGTACAGACTGGCCCATCCTTTGGGAGAGCTGAGTCTCTGACCAGTGGGAGGCTGTTAGCAGGTCAAGATGAAGGAGATCCTCAGCTCTGGGCCTCACAAGGAATCTCAGGGGGGCCGAGAAGGGCAAATGCAATTGAAAAGGTACTTAGGGGGGCTGGTTGTAAGGGAAGGAGGGGGAGGCATACGAGGCCTATGTGCTGGGGACAGTGTGCTGACAGCTGCTGCTCCAATGATCCAACCCCAAATTCCCCATCCCAGCCCCCACTCCCAAGCCTCTAGAACCCACAGCCATGCCAGACAGAGGAAGTGGGCAGGAGCTCCTGGCCCAGCTGGAGCTGGGATAACAGTGACGGCCCCATTCAAGGAAATCCAACTTGGCGGCTTGGCGATAAGGAGCTGCAGTGACATCAGTGCAAACAAAGTGCATTTGTTCCCAGGGAGAGAGGTTGTCCCTGCCCACCCACAGGCTTGGGATGAGGCTGGTGGACACGGACAGGACAAGCTGCCTCCCTGCTCTGGGCCTGCTGCCTCAGGCCGGCTCTCAGGACCCCCTTTCACTCCCTTTGGTGGGAGGTGGGGGAGGGCGGGAGGTGGGGGAGAGTTGCCTGTGGGGGGAGAGATGGTATCTGTCTGGCCTCAAGCTCTTTCTTTGCTATAATGGACCCTGGAACCACACAGGGGCGAACTGAGGAGACCATGAGAATATCCGAGATGAGGTACAATGGGTTTAGCACAAGACCAGAGAAGCTTCTTCTTCCAATCCTCTATTCTGGGCCAGATACCAAGCTCCTAGCTTTTGCCAAGAACTGCCTTTCTCCACTGTACTCACTGCTTCCCTCCCAGCCATTAGAGCAGCTGCCAGGAGGTGTAATTTTCACCCAGACACCGCTCTCTCTCAGAAGGAAAGGAAGAGACTCCCAAGTTGTCCTCAATGAGTGGGAGGCCTGCTTTGTGCCAGGGAGCATTCGGATTGCTTCCTGTTAAGGAAGCGGCCTCACAGGCTAGTGTGTGGCTGCGGTCTGGGAACTTGCTGTGGTGGCAGGAGCCCCAGGCAGCCAAGGGGAAGTCCAGGAAAGCGCCCAAGGCAGCCGAGAGGTGGTGGCGTGTGCCCCCACACCCTGCCGTCAGGGAACACATCTTCGCCAAGCTGCTCACTGACCAGAAACTGGCAACGGGAGCCTTCCACGGCAAAGACATCCCAAAGATGGAAACTCGGAGAAACGCTCTCTCTTCACTCCTGGAGTTACAGTTCTGATGAAAGGTGGCGGTGGGATAAGAAGTGAAGCTGAGTCAGGAGGACCAAGTCGCACCCCTCAGAACAGAACAGGCTGCCGATGATGCCTGGAAGCTCTACTGGTTCCTGGCGGGGGAGGGGATGGGGGGAGGAGAGCGGGCCAGGGCACCAAGAGCACAGTATGTTCCTGTTCTTGTTTTGAGTCCAGTCTGGCCTGGTGGGGGGATGCCATGCACCCAGACCCTGCCTGCTGAGCAAAGCCTTTCTTCTCTCTTCTTTAGTCCACTCCCTCTTCTCTTCTCCCAGGGCACGAGGGGGGAGGGGGTCAACTGACCCAGAGCCTTGGAACATTGTGTTAACCAGAATCATTTACTGGCAAAACAAAACCTCAGTTTTGGAGAGGGAATCTGGCGCAGCAGGAGACCTCCCACAGGCCATGGAAATCTGATCCCCTGGCTGCAGCCCAGCTCAGGCCAGGCAGGCCCTTCCCCTTTATTCCCTCTGGCCCTCCTGGGCAGCAAGGCCGCAGGGAGCTCTGGAGGATGGCCAGAGACTTGGCATGAAGACCTGGGACGAAGCTGGGCCAGCCAGGCACAGGCACTAGACCCAGAACCCTGTAAAGGCTCCCAGATCTCAAGGCTCCACTCTCGCTCGCTCGCTCCAAGCTCGAGTTTGCTATGGCCCCAGTTCCAGGCCCCAGGGAAGAGCTCTCTCTTGGGCCACAGACAGTCCCCACTCCTTATCCTGCCCGTCCCAGAAACACAACCACTGCCCGCTCCTGAGAACAAAGGTGCCCAGGAGTGTGTAAATACCAGAATGCACAGGTTCACACAAGAGCTGGAAAACAACAGCACGGTTTCTGAAGCCCACAGAAAGTAGCCACAGCCCAAACTCTACCAAAGGCCTGTCATCAACGTGACACCTAGCAGTCCTCTAACAATACATAAAATTAACGTGTAAGTTAAAATTTTAGAGACAAAACCCTTTTCCCCAAATTATCCCGAGCCTCAGCTCTGCCCTCCAGCAGTGGCCCCCAGTCGGAGGTCTGCCAGAGAAGATGCGGCTGAGCACAGGATGGGGCGCAGGGTTATGGGCCAGGAATGCAGACGGAAGCACTTACAATGCTCCTGAGCATCTTGTCCCCACCGCTGAAGGTGACCGCCAGCATGGACGCACACTCCTCCGCGTAGAACGGCATCCGTCCGTCCTCGTCCACAGCACCTGTGGGGGGCGGGGCTGGCAGCTGAGACCAACGCCGGTAACAGCAGTTACCTTGACTTGCCCGCCGGGGGTGGTCCCGAGTTTGAGAAACGATTCAGCGGCCCAAGGGCCTCAGGCGCCTCACTCCACGGTGGAACAGGCCCTGTCAGGTGGCAGAGGGTTCTGTGCCCTAAACACCATTCTCCCAGGAGGCTCACCCCAGGGCACCACCAGGGCATCCCACCTCCGCACCCCTCATGCACTGACACATTCATTCTCCTTAGCCTTCAGTGTCAACGGCGAGTCACACACACGTGAGGGGTTCGGGTCACTTGGAAAAGGACAGTCTGATCTCAAGAAGTCTAAAGTCAGGGCGTAAGCCGGGTAAGAACAGAAGTGCCACTGGACTGTGCTGCGGGGGAGCACAGGATGATGGGCAGGAGGCAGGTGGGCCATGGGAAGACGGCAGAAAAGAGCCTCACCAGGCGTGGGGGGTACAGGAGGCAGGTAACCACCAAATGCTGGCTGAAAGCCTTGTCAGGTATGAAACTTCCAAAGAAGCCGCAAGAGCAGATTCAGACCCTCACACTCTTTGACTCCAGGGAAGGAACTGCTCACACTCAGAAACACACAGGATGGGGCTTCTCAAGATACATTCTCCTTACCAGTGAGTTCCACCGTCCCGCCAGCGTGCTGACGTCACAGAGCGACAGACACACCTGGATACACTCCCTCACCACAGAGTCACACACACCAGGATACACTCCCTCACCACAGAGTGACACACACACCAGGATACACTCCCTCACCACAGAGTGACAACACACCAGGATACACTCACTCACCACGGAGTGACACACACACCAGGATACACTCCCTCACCACGGACTGACACACACACCTGGATACACTCCCTCACCACAGAGTCACACACACCAGGATACACTCCCTCACCACAGAGTGACACACACACCAGGATACACTCCCTCACCACAGAGTGACAACACACCAGGATACACTCCCTCACCACGGAGTGACACACACACCAGAATACACTCCCTCACCACAGAGTGACAACACACCAGGATACACTCCCTCACCACAGAGTGACAGACACACCAGGATACAGTCCCTCACCACGGAGTGACACACACACCAGGATACAGTCCCTCACCACAGATTGACACACACACCAGAATACACTCCCTCACCACAGAGTGACAACACACCAGGATACACTCCCTCACCACAGAGTGACACACACACCAGGATACACTCCCTCACCACAGAGTGACACACACACCAGGATACACTCCCTCACCACAGAGTGACAGACACACCAGGATACAGTCCCTCATCACAGAGTGACACACACACCAGGATACACTCCCTCACCACAGAGTGACACACACACCAGGATACACTCCCTCACCACGGAGTGACACACACACCAGAATACACTCCCTCACCACAGAGTGACAACACACCAGAATACACTCCCTCACCACAGAGTGACACACACACCAGAATACACTCCCTCACCACAGAGTGACACACACACCAGAATACACTCCCTCACCACAGAGTGACAACACACCAGGATACACTCCCTCACCACAGAGTGACACACACACCAGAATACACTCCCTCACCACAGAGTGACACACACACCAGAATACACTCCCTCACCACAGAGTGACAGACACACCAGGATACACTCCCTCACCACAGAGTGACACACACACCAGGATACACTCCCTCACCACAGAGTGACAGACACACCAGGATACACTCCCTCACCACAGAGTGACACACACACCAGGATACACTCCCTCACCACAGAGTGACACACACACCAGGATACACTCCCTCACCACAGAGTGACACACACACCAGGATACACTCCCTCACCACAGAGTGACACACACAACAGGATACACTCCCTCACCACAGAGTGACACACACACCAGGATACACTCCCTCACCACAGAGTGACACACACACCAGGATACACTCCCTCACCACAGAGTGACACACACAACAGGATACACTCCCTCACCACGGAGTGACACACACACCAGAATACACTCCCTCACCACAGAGTGACAGACACACCAGGATACAGTCCCTCACCACAGAGTGACACACACACCAGGATACACTCCCTCACCACAGAGTGACAGACACACCAGGATACACTCCCTCACCACAGAGTGACAGACACACCAGGATACACTCCCTCACCACAGAGTGACACACACACCAGGATACAGTCCCTCACCACAGAGTGACACACACACCAGAATACACTCCCTCACCACAGAGTGACACACACACCAGGATACACTCCCTCACCACAGAGTGACACACACACCAGGATACACTCCCTCACCACAGAGTGACACACACACCAGGATACAGTCCCTCACCACAGAGTGACACACACACCAGAATACACTCCCTCACCACAGAGTGACAACACACCAGGATACACTCCCTCACCACAGAGTGACACACACACCAGGATACACTCCCTCACCACAGAGTGACACACACACCAGGATACACTCCCTCACCACAGAGTGACACACACACCAGGATACAGTCCCTCACCACAGAGTGACAGACACACCAGGATACACTCCCTCACCACAGAGTGACACACACACCAGGATACAGTCCCTCACCACAGAGTGACACACACACCAGAATACACTCCCTCACCACAGAGTGACAACACACCAGGATACACTCCCTCACCACAGAGTGACACACACACCAGGATACACTCCCTCACCACAGAGTGACACACACACCAGGATACACTCCCTCACCACGGGGTGACACACACACCAGGATACACTCCCTCACCACAGAGTGACACACACACCAGGATACAGTCCCTCACCACAGAGTGACAGACACACCAGGATACACTCCCTCACCACAGAGTGACACACACACCAGGATACAGTCCCTCACCACGGAGTGACACACACACCAGGATACAGTCCCTCACCACAGAGTGACACACACACCAGAATACACTCCCTCACCACAGAGTGACAGACACACCAGGATACACTCCCTCACCACAGAGTGACAGACACACCAGGATACACTCCCTCACCACAGAGTGACACACACACCAGGATACACTCCCTCACCACGGAGTGACACACACACCAGGATACAGTCCCTCACCACAGAGTGACAGACACACCAGAATACACTCCCTCACCACAGAGTGACACACACACCAGGATACACTCCCTCACCACAGAGTGACACACACACCAGGATACACTCCCTCACCACAGAGTGACACACACACCAGGATACACTCCCTCACCACAGAGTGACACACACACCAGGATACACTCCCTCACCACAGAGTGACACACACACCAGGATACACTCCCTCACCACAGAGTGACACACACACCAGGATACACTCCCTCACCACAGAGTGACACACACACCAGGATACACTCCCTCACCACGGAGTGACACACACACCTGGATACACTCCCTCACCACAGAGTGACACACACACCAGGATACACTCCCTCACCACGGAGTGACACACACACCAGGATACACTCCCTCACCACAGAGTGACACACACACCAGGATACACTCCCTCACCACAGAGTGACACACACACCAGGATACACTCCCTCACCACAGAGTGACACACACACCAGGATACACTCCCTCACCACGGAGTGACACACACACCTGGATACACTCCCTCACCACAGAGTGACACACACACCAGGATACACTCCCTCACCACGGAGTGACACACACACCTGGATACACTCCCTCACCACGGAGTGACACACACACCTGGATACACTCCCTCACCACAGAGTGACACACACACCAGGATACACTCCCTCACCACAGAGTGACACACACACCAGGATACACTCCCTCACCACGGGGTGACACACACACCAGGATACACTCCCTCACCACAGAGTGACACACACACCAGGATACACTCCCTCACCACAGAGTGACACACACACCAGGATACACTCCGTCACCACAGAGTGACACACACACCAGGATACACTCCCTCACCACGGAGTGACACACACACCTGGATACACTCCCTCACCACGGAGTGACACACACACCTGGATACACTCCCTCACCACAGAGTGACACACACACCAGGATACACTCCCTCACCACAGAGTGACACACACACCAGGATACACTCCCTCACCACAGAGTGACACACACACCTGGATACACTCCCTCACCACAGACTGACACACACACCAGGATACACTCCCTCACCACAGAGTGACACACACACCTGGATACACTCCCTCACCACAGAGTGACACACACACCAGGATACACTCCCTCACCACGGGGTGACACACACACCAGGATATACTCCCTCACCACAGAGTGACACACACACCAGGATACACTCCCTCACCACGGAGTGACAGACACACCAGGATACACTCCCTCACCACAGAGTCACACACACACACCAGGATACACTCCGTCACCACAGAGTGACAACACACCAGGATACACTCCCTCACCACAGAGTGACACACACACCAGGATACACTCCCTCACCACAGAGTGACACACACACCAGGATACAGTCCCTCACCACAGAGTGACACACACACCAGGATACACTCCCTCACCACAGAGTGACAGACACACCAGGATACACTCCCTCACCACAGAGTGACACACACACCAGGATACAGTCCCTCACCACAGAGTGACACACACACCAGGATACACTCCCTCACCACAGAGTGACAGACACACCAGGATACACTCCCTCACCACAGAGTGACACACACACCAGGATACACTCCCTCACCACAGAGTGACACACACACCAGGATACACTCCCTCACCACAGAGTGACACACACACCAGGATACACTCCCTCACCACAGAGTGACACACACACCAGGATACACTCCCTCACCACAGAGTGACACACACACCAGGATACACTCCCTCACCACAGAGTGACACACACACCTGGATACACTCCCTCACCGCAGACTGACACACACACCAGGATACACTCCCTCACCACGGGGTGACACACACACCAGGATATACTCCCTCACCACAGAGTGACACACACACCAGAATACACACCCTCACCACAGAGTGACACACACACCAGGATACACTCCCTCACCACGGGGTGACACACACACCAGGATATACTCCCTCACCACGGAGTGACACACACACCAGGATACACTCCCTCACCACAGAGTGACACACACACCAGGATACACTCCCTCACCACAGAGTGACACACACACCAGGATACACTCCCTCACCACAGAGTGACACAAACACCTGGATACACTCCCTCACCACAGAGTGACACACACACCAGGATACAGTCCCTCACCACGGAGTGACACACACACCAGGATACACTCCCTCACCACGGGGTGACACACACACCAGGATATACTCCCTCACCACGGAGTGACACACACACCAGGATACAGTCCCTCACCACAGAGTGACACACACACCAGGATACACTCCCTCACCACAGAGTGACAGACACACCAGGATACACTCCCTCACCACAGAGTGACAGACACACCAGGATACACTCCCTCACCACGGAGTGACACACACACCTGGATACACTCCCTCACCACAGACTGACACACACACCAGGATACACTCCCTCACCACGGGGTGACACACACACCAGAATACACTCCCTCACCACAGAGTGACACACACACCAGGATACACTCCCTCACCACAGAGTGACACACACACCAGGATACACTCCCTCACCACGGAGTGACAACACACCAGAATACACTCCCTCACCACAGAGTGACACACACACCAGGATACACTCCCTCACCACGGAGTGACACACACACCTGGATACACTCCCTCACCGCAGACTGACACACACACCAGGATACACTCCCTCACCACGGGGTGACACACACACCAGGATATACTCCCTCACCACAGAGTGACACACACACCAGGATACACTCCCTCACCACAGACTGACACACACACCAGGATACACTCCCTCACCACGGGGTGACACACACACCAGGATATACTCCCTCACCACAGAGTGACACACACACCAGGATACACTCCCTCACCACAGAGTGACACACACACCAGGATACACTCCCTCACCACGGAGTGACACACACACCTGGATACACTCCCTCACCACAGAGTGACACACACACCAGGATACACTCCCTCACCACAGAGTGACACACACACCAGGATACACTCCGTCACCACAGAGTGACAACACACCAGGATACACTCCCTCACCACAGAGTGACAGACACACCAGGATACACTCCCTCACCACAGAGTGACACACACACCAGGATACACTCCCTCACCACGGAGTGACACACACACCAGGATACACTCCCTCACCACGGAGTGACACACACACCAGGATACACTCCCTCACCACAGAGTGACACACACACCAGGATACACTCCCTCACCACAGAGTGACACACACACCAGGATACACTCCCTCACCACAGAGTGACACACACACCAGGATACACTCCCTCACCACAGAGTGACACACACACCAGGATACACTCCCTCACCACGGAGTGACACACACACCAGGATACACTCCCTCACCACGGAGTGACACACACACCAGGATACACTCCCTCACCACAGAGTGACACACACACCAGGATACACTCCCTCACCACAGAGTGACACACACACCAGGATACACTCCCTCACCACAGAGTGACACACACACCAGAATACACTCCCTCACCACAGAGTGACACACACACCAGGATACACTCCCTCACCACAGAGTGACACACACACCAGGATACACTCCCTCACCACAGAGTGACACACACACCAGAATACACTCCCTCACCACAGAGTGACACACACACCAGGATACACTCCCTCACCACAGAGTGACACACACACCAGGATACACTCCGTCACCACAGAGTGACAACACACCAGGATACACTCCCTCACCACGGAGTGACACACACACCAGGATACACTCCCTCACCACAGAGTGACACACACACCAGGATACACTCCCTCACCACAGAGTGACACACACACCAGGATACACTCCGTCACCACAGAGTGACAGACACACCAGGATACACTCCCTCACCACAGAGTGACACACACACCAGGATACACTCCCTCACCACAGAGTGACAGACCCACCAGGATACACTCCCTCACCACAGAGTGACACACACACCAGGATACACTCCCTCACCACAGAGTGACACACACACCAGGATACACTCCCTCACCACAGAGTGACACACACACCAGGATACACTCCCTCACCACAGAGTGACACACACACCAGGATACACTCCCTCACCACAGAGTGACACACACACCAGGATACACTCCGTCACCACAGAGTGACACACACACCAGGATACACTCCCTCACCACAGAGTGACAACACACCAGGATACACTCCCTCACCACAGAGTGACAACACACCAGGATACACTCCCTCACCACAGAGTGACACACACACCAGGATACACTCCCTCACCACAGAGTGACACACACACCAGGATACACTCCCTCACCACAGAGTGACACACACACCAGGATACACTCCCTCACCACGGAGTGACACACACACCAGGATACACTCCCTCACCACGGAGTGACACACACACCAGGATACACTCCCTCACCACAGAGTGACAACACACCAGGATACAGTCCCTCACCACAGAGTGACACACACACCAGGATACACTCCCTCACCACAGAGTGACACACACACCTGGATACACTCCCTCACCACGGAGTGACACACACACCAGGATACACTCCCTCACCACGGAGTGACACACACACCAGGATACACTCCCTCACCACAGGCACAGGCATAGGCACAGGCAAGCATGAGTTACTACCTATGGTGACGGTGTAGATGGAGTTGGCGTAGCCGTCATAGTTGCAGTTGTCGTTGTGCTGGCCCCCATTGCCACTCGCTACCACAAAGATGCTCCCGAAGCCCTGGCGGCCAGCGATCACCCCATGTTGCAAGGCAGCCTAAAGAGCAAGAACGCCCAGGAATCAGGTGGGAAACTCAAGACTTCTACCTTCCTTACAAGGTGGCCTGTCCTCCCCTTCTAAAAAGTAGCACAGCCCAGTGGGCTGGGCCGGGTGAAGAGGATTAAGGTGGACAGGAGGAGGGGAGAAGCCGCTGAAGGATGCACTCTGCTTATCAGATCGGGGAGGCCAGAAATAGGGAGCCATCTGAGAGTCTGTTCCCTTTCTGTCAGAACTTGTGACCCCCTCCACCCTGCTGTCTCCCATTAGGAGTGCTCTTCCGAAAGGAGGTGCCAAGTCAGATGGCACTGGCCTGGCCCTGAAGACAGGGTTGGGGGCAGTATCCCTCTACCACTGAATGGAGGGTGTGCCCGGGGTCCCTCCAGGCTCTCTGCAGGTCAGGTACCTTTCCAAGCTGATGAGGGCCATCCACTGTCTTCCCATCGTCATCCGGGCCCCAGCTGTGGAGAAACACCAGAGGGCCGTAGCCAGGCTTTGCACCCCCCCAGGCCCCCAGGCTCGGCCAGCCACCTCTGCCTGGGCTCCCACTCTCCTCTCAAGGTTCCAGGTCAGGCCTCCCACGAAAGGTCAGAAGGGTCAAAGGTTCAGTTCCCACTCCAAAGTGGAAGAAGTGTGTGCTGAGGTTCTTTTTCTTAGAAACTTTCCCAGTTTAGGACTACTTTAACCTCCTAAAAACCCTTTCTCAGGTCCAGGAAGCAGGAGACAGGACATCATGGTGGACAGGGTCGGGGAACCTGTCTAGCTTTGGGATCTAAGACTAGGTTTGACGGAAGCGCACCCACAAGGACTATTCCTTCAAGAGGAAATGACACTGCGGATGTCATGGATTTAACAGAGGTACTGGCTAGGGAGAACAGGTGCCATCAGTGCCATGGGGGCAGCCCAACCTGTTTCTCCTTAATCTCATCCGACCCCAACACAACCACAACCTGAAGCTGCAGGTGTGTTTGTGTGCAGGGCAAGGGGACTGTTGCCGGCACTCAGTTTGGCTGGGGGAGAGGAAAGCCCACTTGCTCCCAGAGGCCAATGAGCTTATTAAAAAGTTGGTGCACACCTCCTCATGTGGCAACCTGATGACTGGGGTGACATGAGGCTTAAGACTAAGAACCCAGTGGCTGGGGATCTGGAGAAAGGGGCAATGGGCTGATAGGCTGAACCCAAAGAGCACACCCTGCTGGAACCTGCCGGAGTCAGCTCATTTTGCTGCTCTTCTGTTAGAGAATTAGTCTCAGAGTCCAAGCGTCTGGCCCTCTCCTGTGCCCGGCTCCGCCTCACCTGCAACTGTAGATGTCATTGATCTGATAGTGCTTGTTGAACGCCACAGCCTCCATGCTGTCTGTCAGGGGTCCATCTAGTAACCGGATACCTAGGTAGCAAAGGCCACATTAGCTTGTCTCGAGAGGGAGACCTAGAGGGCCATATGTGGAGACTTACTTTTCCCCGTAAATGTGCTTGTGTTCTTTATACCATGTGTATGAACCTACCTTGAAATATTTTTAAAACACAATGCTAAATCTCAGACTTTAAGGATCATGGGATCTGGCGGGAAAGGCATAGGGTAGAATGTAGATAGCCAAGCTTCCCTATTTGTATCCTTAATCATGTAAAACACAGGTGTGCTGCTTGACACATAGAAGGTGCTCCATAAAAGGTACTTGTTACCATCAACTACTCCCATGTATTCCTAATTTCACCTTCCAGAATGGGTGGCCACATCCTGTGATGATGTAGGGATCCAGGGGGCTTTCAGAAGGGATTTGGACCCTGAAGGCTTCTGGCGCCCAGCATAGCCTCATTTACAGAGGACTGCTGCCCTCTGCTGGAGTGTAGGAGGAATACACCCAATTTAATCAGCATGTGGTGCATTCTAAGCATTTAGGAATCATGGGGAGGCTTCCCCACTCATTCCCTTCACCTTGGGCTTGATGGACAAAGCCTGAGAGGGGAAGGAGCCATAGAACAACCCCCAAGTGGAGGCCAGGGCTTTTCAGACCTCTTGAAAGGTTGGAGAGCAGACAGCGACCATGAAAAAACTGGGAGCTGGAGAGATGCAGAACTGGGAGAGGAGCCTCCACAGACCTCCGTGAGGTCAAGGAGGAGGGGCAGATGTATAATATACATAATGTATATTATTGGTAAATTGCAAATACAAGTGTAGCACACATAAGGAGATATCATTGTAATGAGTTGGGGTACAACCAAGATCAGAAACAGGGAAGAGGCAACTGAACAGGTGGGTCCAGCCTCTATCCCGCATGAAGAGCATTCCCACTTTTAGCTGTTTTATTTATTTTAATTTAATTTAATTTTTTTTCACGGATTTCCCCCGGGCCTGGGACAGGGCTGCAGGGAGGGGAACTGGGGCGGGAGAGGGAAAGGGACTTGGGAAGGAGGGGGAAAAAGGGGAGAAAGGGAAAAAAAATCCATGACACTGCGGATGTCATGGATTTAACAGAGGTACTGGCTAGGGAGAACAGGTGCCATCAGTGCAATGGGGGCAGCCTAACCTGTTTGTCCTTAATCTCACCCGACCCCAACACAACCACAACCTGAAGCTGCAGGTGTGTTTGTGTGCAGGGCAAGGGGACTGGTGCTTGCACTCAGCTTGGAGGGGGCGAATTAGAAGGGGAAGAAAAGGCCCGGAGTCCCTGTTTTATATGGCAGGACTTACTGCTAAATGCATGCCTAACCCCACTGCATTGAAAAAAAATACCAGTGAACTGATTCGTCCTATAGACCTTTATTATACGCTTACCTCTGCTCTATGCTGTGTGTGCTGAGGGTCGGACCAAGGCAGTACACAGCCAGGGGCTGGGGAAGGGAATGAAGACTATCACAGGGGAGACCAACTGAGGCTAAACTGGAAGGTACCTGCTATGCGACTCCCATATGCCACTCCCACTGCGCAGAAGCTGTTGTTAGGCACCGCAGCAATCTCTCCTGCACATCGAGTGCCATGATGGTTGCCATTCTCCACATCCGGGTGGGGCATGGGGTCAGGGTCGTTAGAGTTGAGGTCATAGCTGCCCTCAGGACTCTGAAACATTGTGCGGGGACATGTGGTCACTCGATGGTTCTAAGAGGCCAGATCTTAGAGCCCAGGGAGAGGCGGAGTTTGGGCTCCAAGCCAAGGCAGCAGGACCCTCTCTCTGAAAACCACCTGGGCTACAAGGTGTGAGGCAGGGCCCGGGGCAAGACGGAGAAGTGCTGCCGTTCTCAGGAAACTTCTCTCTCGCCCACTATAGACATGTGTCCAGAAAACCGTTCCACCACGTGGAAACCTGGGAAAAAACAACGTGGGGCTACCTAAAGGCCAGGCGTTGGAGAGGAAGGTGCTCAGAACGGTGTGGAGAGGCAGCTGCCGAGGGCTCTACTCCCCCTCCCCAGGGCAGGGAGCTGCAACAGGACAGGACTGGTTAGTATCACCCGGGACTCTCTCCCTTCCTGAGACAGAGTCACTCCATGTCTTAACTGCCAGTCTGGAATGCTGGCTGGGGAAGGAGAGGATGAACACCACCCCACCAGGCCCTTCTGTTTGGCTCTTAGACCTCTAAGAAAGGGGACAAGCTTGAGGCAATATGAAGGAGGTGAGAAATGGGGGTGGGAGGGGTCACCCCAGGGCCACTCACATAGTTGGGTGCAATATCCTGGATGGTGTGTTCCACTCCGTCATCTACTACCACCACAGTCACCCCTCGCCCCGTCACGTTGCGTTCCCATACACCTGTCACGTTGATGTCCCTGCCGGGGCTCCGCCGGTTCTTCTGCAGGACAGACAGGGGCAGGAACGTGTCAGGGCCTTGGGAATCCAGGGACAGATAGCACAGCTCACAGCGATGCATAAAGCTAGCAGCCCCTTTCTCCTCTTGGCTGCCATCAAAGAACCAGGCAGAGTTTGTGTACCAATAGGTCCAGGTGAGGGTGGAGTCAAGGAGGGACAAGTGAAAGCTTTGCCACAACCTAGGTCAACAGGAAAGGGTGGCAGCATTCATGGGTGATAAAGATGAAATGATAGGATGGGGGGTGGGGCGGGCTAGAAGGGGTCAATGGAGGAAATAGGGGAAATATCTAAAACTTTCAACAATAAAGATTTTAAAAAACAGATGAAATGGTGGCCAGACTTCAGGGTGTCTAACACAATTATGTATATTATGATAACACTAGAGGCCCAGTGCATGAGTGAGGTGCCTCAGCCTGGCCGGTGATTGGGGCTGGTGGGGGGGAGGGTGGCCGTCTGCTTAGGGAGGGACCGTGGGAGGTTGGACCCAGCAGCAAGCTAACCAATGACCAATTTCATAAGGAATCGGGCTCCTTCCCCGCTCCGGTCTGGGTCCGGGGTGCGGGTGAACCAGATTTGGGGCTGACGGGCCCCCGCAGCAAGTCTGGGTCAGTGCGTGTCATAGCTACTGGCTGGTCATTCCAGTCATTCTGGTTGTTGGGTCGTAATGGTCACTTAGGCTTTTATATATGCAGATTATATTATATTAGTAGTTTACACTATGAAGTGTTTATCATGTTAATTCATTTATCCTCACTACCTCTACAAGAGGTACTTTTAAAATCTCTCAAAAATAAAATAAAACCTCCCATTTATAGAGAAGGAAACTGAGGCACAAGAGAGGTTAGGCAGCTTGCCCAAAGGCACATGCTAGTAAGTGGCAGAACCGGAACTTGAGCCCAGCAGCCTGGCCCCAGCACCCAGGCCTTGACCACTGCAGCCCACAGGGTCTCTAGAGATGGACACAAGGGAAGATGGGGCCTGAGGGAGAAACACACCGCCAAAGCCCACAGAAACGTCTCCGCAGGCAAGCTGAAAAGTAACACAGTCAAGAGTTCACTAAGAACTGGACGGCCTGGTCGGGCAGCTCAGTCAGAGTGCTGTCCAGACACATCAAGGTGGCGGGTTAGACCCCTGGTCAGGGCACATACAAGAGCCAACCAATGAATGCAAAAATGAGCGGAACAAGATGCTAATATTTCTCTCTCTCAAATCAATAAAACAAATAAATAAATAAAGTAATTAGTTAATATTTAAAAAAGAGAATTGGATATCTGGAATCTACCCATCTGAAGATGAAAACTGCAGGGCTGGACTTACCAGGTGCCACTGCTGTGGGTATTTGGGGTCATTGAAGTGGACGCCGCGCTTGGCTCGCTTTAGCAGTTTCTGCTCTGAGTGCCAGTGCACAGCTTCATGTCTGGCTAGCACGGCCTCTGCCTGCTGCCGGATGGCCTCGACCCGCTGGTCAGACTGGTGCCCAGCTGGGTGGACAAAGAGGTAGTGCCCCTGGAGCTCTCCGATGCGCCCAGCATTCACCAGTCCTGCTGCCCGAGCCAAGGCATCTGCCTTTTGGTCCACAGCCTCCTCCTGCCCCTTGCCTTCCAGGTTGTCCAGATGCACAGCCCAACTCAACCCCCCTGGGCTCTGGGCCTCAGGCCCACCTGTCCTTGCCAGGCCCATGACCCAGGGAACCAGTAAGAAGAGTCCAGCTAATTCCAGCCAGAGGCAGGTGGGCAAGCCCAGGGGGGCATCCAAATGTGGCACTTTCTGCCTCCCCTTCTGCATCAGAACAGTAGGCTGCAGACAAAGAGAAAGGACATGGGAGATAAGAGAGCCGAGAATTGCAGGATCTCAGAGGGGGAAGGGGCATCGGGGAAACCCCAATCCACTCCTTTCAATAAGGAAACATGTGATTCCCTCTTTGTATTCAAGTTTATCTCTGACCAAAGGGATAGCACCAGGTGGAGTGTGGGCCAGAACTAAGCCCAGCAAGCATCTCCATGGCGCAATTGGACCGATGCCCGTCTCACCAGGTAGCCAAGCAGCATGTCAGTGCTAACAGGCACCACACTGCTATATCCAGTGTTGCCATCAAAAGGGCTCCCAAGTCCCACCACTCCCACAAATTACTGGCAGAATCAGGACTGATCTTTAGAAGAGACACTCCTCCTTTACAAGGAGAGGATAAGAATCTTTCCCCAGCTGACTTCTCGGCCAACTGTCCTCAGGGCTAACTCCCGCAGTGGGCCCCATTCCCACCTGGACGCTACACGAGGGTGAGCTCCTGGTCTGGCTAACCACCTCACGTTCATTTTGTGCAACTGGAGAAAACACATCACTTTAACGGTGAGTTCTGTTGACTCTGAGCACAGACTGCAGGCCTGTGGATGGATCCTGAGGAAAAAAGAAATGGTATCCTCCCAAACCCAGTGGAGCAAACAGAGGCTCACCATGGACTCTAGGACCTGCAACCAAAGAAACTGTCAGTCATCAAGTATCACTTCCAGGGACCTCAAGGCATAAGACTGGGACAGAATGGGGACAGGAAGGCCAAATCAGCACAAAACCAGAAACTGCACTTCTTGTCCTAACATCGTACCATGCTCTCCTTTCTCTTCTTCCCAGAAGCCCAGAAGAGGCTTGAACCGTTACCAAAACTCCACAACTAACTGGTGTGGGTCAGTTGGTTGAGTGTGGTCTCATGCACCAAGAGGTCCCTGGTTCAATTGCCGGTCAGGGCACATGCCCAAGTTGTTGCAAGCTCAATCCCCAAGAGGGGGCTTGCAGGAGGCATAAAAAAACAAAAACAAAAACAAAAAAAACCAGGTAGCAATGCTTCCTAGAAGCTGAGGTGGTAGCTAACTCCCTGATTTCCGTATCTGAAGGATGCCAGGGGAAGTGAGAGTGGGCAGGAGGCAGGGGAAATGGGGAAAACCTGAGAATGCAAACGCAGCTGAGCAGGCAAGGGGGCAACCAGGAGAAAAGAAATGGTGGGCGCGCTGCACAAAAGGGGCGCCCTCACTAGCCCAGCAGGTTGGCTTTGAAGGGAAGGCTCGGGCTTCAAGCGCGGGAATGCCACTGATGGTTTGGCAGAAGGGCCAGATTAGAACTAACTGGTGGGCTGCGGTGGGACAGGAATAGGTGAATGGGTGCCCAGCATGGGTGCATCTGTGCTGGCTGAGCCCCAGTGGAAGCCTCTGTCCTCCCCTGGTGGGGCGCTGTGGCAAAGCTGAGTACTCACACAGATACCAAATGGGTCTGACTCAAAACATTACAGAAAAGTGGGTGTTTTCCCAAAGTCTCTTTGGAAAGGGAGAGAGAATTTTGGCCATCTAACACTTCCCTCCAAAGTTCTGCATTCCACATCTCCTCTCTGTTCCTCTGCGGTTCCCAGCCATGTTCGTCTCAAAGTGCTCCCTGCCTTCCAGCAGCCCCCACAGTCCCAAGATACCCGAGGACTTGGCCAGTGTGCACACCTACCAAGTAAAACAAAACCTTGTTCGTCAGCCAGATAAGGACACACCTAGGCAGGCTCCTTCCGTCTCGGGAGGTGCAGGTTCCTGGAGAAGAAAAAGCTGACCACACTCGTCCTTCCCTCCAGCCGGAGTCCTCTACCCCCCAGGCTTTCCGGAAAAGAACCGTGAATACCCCCCGAAAGCAGGTCTTAGCCTCACTCAACTGCTAGCGCACCCCGACAGCTCTCAGGTGCCAAGGGAGAGGGGGAACACGGCAGCCAGACCAGGTCCAGGTCCAGGTCCCCAGAGACTCCGCGCCCGGGATCACCGCGCCCTGCAACAGCGCCTCTCCTCACTGGGACCGCGCGGTCCGGGCTCGGATCCCAGGTGCTCCCGCCGGACTGTGCAGCGCCCTCGCCCTCGGACCCGGCGACCCGCTCCGGGCCACTGACTTCCTAGCTCTGTCCCGACCGAGCTCCAACTCACCGGCGCGGCCCGCCGCTCCCCGCGGAAACTCGGGGCTTCCCGGGCGCCCGAGCCCGTGACAGCGGCGTCACTTCCGCCCGGCGCCACAGCCAATCATCGCGGGCACGGCCGCAGCCGCCGGCGCGAGGGCCAACCCTCGGCCTCTCCCGGGAGCGGCGCACGCCGCGGCGGCCTCTGCGCGGGGCCCGGCCGTCTTCAGCCCCCGGGCCTCTCCCCAGAGGTGTCGTCTTCCCCATGATGTCCTCTGGAAAGGGCATCCCGGTTGCGACCTTTACAAGCACATCGTTCCTCTCCTCTCAGACGGCCGTGGTCCCCACAGTCCCTGAGTCCCTCCTAGAGCGGCCCCCTCCGCCCGTCTCCTTCCCTCTCGCGACAGCATCTTCCTCCTCGCGTCCTCGCGAGTCCGCCTGTGACAGAGGCTCCAGCACGGTCGCGTCCTCTCGGCAGTGCCGGCTTTGGCCGCCAGGGGGCGCCGTCGGGGGCGGCCGGGCCCCCGCGCCGCTCCTCCTGCGGCCGCGCCCGGCCCCCTACTCTCGCGCCGCCGGAAGTGGGAGGTGCGCCGCCGCCAGCGCTTGGCCCTCCCCCGAGGCCCGGCCGCCCCCTCCCCCGCTCCGCCCGCTCAGGTGGGTCCCATCCCTCCCCCCGCATTCCATCCCGGGGGCGCGGAGCCCAAGGGGGTGCGGGACGGCGCACGGGTCGGGGCACGACGCGGGGGCGGGAGGCGAGTGGGGGGCGTGGAGGCGCCGGGAGCTGCGAGTGGGGGTCCTGGCCTAGGAGTGTAGCGGGGCTGCCCGCGGGGTGCGGGCCGAGGGGACGGTGCGGAGGCGCCGTGCCTGAGGTAGCCGCCCGCTTAGCGGGTAGGAGGGCGGCGGTGGCTACCCGGCGCTGCTTCCAACCATTGTCCCTTCGCGTCCGGCTCCCGAGGATCCGTCGCTCCCACCTTGGCCGCCTCGGCGGTGGTCGCCCCAGGTTGCAGTGCGGGGCGTCCCTCGGCACATTAGGCTTTTCGTCCCGCGCCGCAGCCTGCCCTGCGCCCCGCACCCGGCTCTTATGCGCGGACTTGCAGGCAGGACCCGTGCCCGGTGGTTCGTTTACCGGCCTCCGGGCTGTGTTGGGGCAGAAGGCTTGCACCTGAGGGAGAGGTAATGGCGATTTGGGGGCCCATTTTCTCCTAGGACCTTTGTATAATGGGGGAAACTGAGGCACAAGGATCTCTGGCTTGTGAGTGAAGTGTTGACACAGCAGTCTCCATGCTTGCCCTATGGGCTCTTGTAGGTTCCGGGGTGTACCTGTGATAACTATTAAAATCAATTAATTTAAACTGACCCTATGTTACATATCCCCTCCCTCCATATTTTTTTCCCCATAAGTTTGTCTTGCAACATAAAAGATGACATTTTGACCAAAGAACGTCACCTGTTCCGGTTCACATTACTTGGCTTACCCTGTTTCAGTTCATTGTTATGCTGGGGTCACCCAGATTCCCACCCTCTTGCACCCCTGTAGTAACTTGGAAGAGTCCTGTCCTCGGTCAGTGGTTATCAGACTTACCCCTCCGTGGGAAGCTTGCTGACATTAAAAGATACTTGGGTTGCCCAATACAACGTTGCTTTTCCCTAAAACTTCTCATATTAAGGGAGAATGCTTTTAGTGTAACAGCAATAAAATGATCTAAAATGATATTGCTATCAGGCCAAAAATTGCATCCTTTGTAAATGATATCAGGCAAGGTAGGTGTGTGGGCCATTTGAAAGATTCTCCCTGGCTCTAGTTTGATGTTTTAAATGACTGCATTTTTGCCAAAAGTGAAAAAGCTTTGCACACACTCCTAGATATTTACGTAAATATGGTGGTTCCTGAAGATTAATCCGCTGGGACCCGTTTGCCTACGATGGCTTTTAATACCAGTGGTATCGAATAAATGCTCAAGTGTTTTCTCCTGGAGCCAGCTTTGTTTCTTGGGAAAACTTTGTTGTGTGGACATTCGGAGGATGGGGAAGCATTTGTTTTTAAGATGTGAAACGTGTAGCCTCTCATTTGCTTCTGGATGTACAGAGCATGATGGCAGCGCCCGAGGTCGCCGGTGTGGCCCACGCCCCCAACCCTCCGGAATCCTCCTCCAGTCCCTGTGCTTCCCAATCAGAAGAAGGTCTGCTAGATGGTCTAAGGTAAGGTAGGGGTTCTTGACTGGGAAGACTTTTGGGGGGTTAAGGGCATCTTATGGAAGTGTAGCTGGTCTTTTCTCTTTTGGGCTCTAGAGGCACTGCGCTAGATTAAGCTTTTTAAAGGTAAGGGCTAGCTGATCTATTTATTTCTAACAGTGTCTGACGCTTAGCAGACATGATAATATTTGTTGATAGAATTCAGGTGGTCAAACTCATCCAAAGTGAAAGTATGTCCTCATTCTATCTTAATGGATTATATGTTCACTTAAGTATGAGTTTATATATTACACTGTGTATATTCACATATACATTTTCTATATAACATATATACTCACAGGTACATATATATACACACATACAGTTAATTATGTGTGTTTGTTTATATATCTGTGTCTGTAGATAGCTTTGATAATATGGCTTATTGCTTTATGTATATATTAGAGGCCCAATGCATGAAATTTGTGCAAGAATAGACCTTCCTCCCCCAGCTGCCGGTATGGCTTCCCTCTGGCACCCAGGACCCAGGCTTCCCTCAGGCCACCAGCAGGCACCCCAGACCCAGGCTTCCTTCGAGGCACTGATTTTGTCTGTCCAGAAGATCATCTGGAAGGACATCTGGTCTAATTAGCATATTACACTTTCAGAATTATAGATTTTGCCTTCCATGTGAACTCTTGAGGAAAGGTATTATGATTACCCAACCTTCTGTCTTACAGTGCTTGGCACAGTGTATGTACAGGGCTGCACTAAATTGACTGTGTGGTCTACTTCATCTCTTTTCTAGAGTACCTAGGACTTAATACAATATATAATATTGTACTAACAGCTTTATATATAGTAACACATTTAATCCTCCCAACAATACCAGGAGGTAGGTGCTAATATTATTCCCATTTACAGGTGAGGAAACTGAGACACAGAGAGGTTAATAACTTGCCCAAGGTTACCAAGCTGTGTTGGAGTCAGGGTTTGAACCGAGGCTTGTCTGGTTCCAGAGTACTTAGTAAATGTTTCTTTAAATAAAAGAAGTTTGCTAGTGAATGGGTAATGGGGCAAATGTTCAGTAAGCCTCACTATAAACTTGGATCTTCATTTTATAAATAAAATCAGCCACATACTGCTAGTAATGATATTACCAGTTAAAGTTCATTGAGTGTTTACTATTGTCAGATAAATAAACACTTCAGAAACATTGTCTCATGTAATCCTCACAATAATTGTAATAGGTAGGCAATATTCTATTTTAAAAATGAAGTTAAGTAATTTGCCCAGAGTCAAACAGCTACTAAATAACAGCATTCCATCCAGATATTATACATGCCCAAATTTGTAATTAGATGCCCCCTTGTCCCTCAGTTAACTCCCAGCAAGCAATCAGCTTGGAGTATTTATAAAGATTTTCATAATGCAAGATGCTCTCTCAGCTGTTTCATTTTAAACAGCAAGTACTAGTAAGGAAAGCAAGAATAGTGAGCTGATGCCTCATTCTAGTATGCAGTGCTTTAGGGCATCAGTCGACAAAACCAGTTTTTTAAAAAAAAGAATAAATTTAACACAGATTTAGTCACTCTTCCTGGATGAAAAATTATAGTTGTGAATGTTGGATGTCACTGTAAATAAGTTTTAACGATCTCTTTAAAAACCAATATGTTGCCCTGGTTGGTGTTGCCCAGTGCTTAGTGTCGGCCAGAACATGCACCGAAGGGTGACAGATTGGAGTCTGGTCAAGGGCACACACTTGGGTTGTAGGTTTGATCCCTGGCCGATAGGGGTGTATGCAGGAGGCAACCAGTCTGTCTCCCTCCCCTCCTCTCCCCTTCCTTCTCCTTCCCTTCCCACCTCTGTCCCTTCCTCTCTCTCTGAAAGTCAATGGAAAGAATATTCTCGGGTGAGGATTAACAAACAATAACAACAAAAACACAATATGTTAAGTTTGTGATAAACAATAAAACAACTCTCCCAGAGTTGTACATGTATGTACTTGTCTGGGATAAAATTTCTACTGACAGCTTCAGTTTTGGATTCAAAAGTGTTTGTATTTCACACAGCTTCAAGTGAAGGTGCAATGCTCTGGAAAACTTGAAGAACCTAAAAAAGTGGTTCCGGTCAGAGATCTGTATAATGAGCTTGAATGAAAATTATTTTTGTGAAACATGAGAGTGGAATAAAAACTGTTTCTAAATTGATATTTTATTAAAATATATGTAATTAAATTAATACATGTAACTAAATGAAATATTCTAACTAGCATTAGGCTATTTCCTTTGTATTTCTAAAAGTTATTTAACTTGGCCCTCAAAGATTTTTGGATTTTCAGTCACTTACGTGTCATCAATAACTGGAGACTGTCTCTAGAACCTAGGTTCTTCTTTAAAAAACAGATATTTGTATTGACTTAAGAGAGAGGGAGAGAAACATCAATGTGAGAGGAAAACATTGATCGACTGCCTCCTGCATGCCTCCTACTGGGGATCAAGCCTGAAACCTGGGCATGTGCCTGACTGGGAATTGAACTGGCAGCCTTTCTGTTGCACCGAACATCGCTCAACCAACTGAGCCACACCGGCTGGGCCAGAACCCGGTTCTTCACCACCACCCTGTGCTCCCTGCACCTGGGGTAAAATCACTGGATAGAAAGGAAGTTCCTTTTCATTTTGATAATTTGAGGGGTTTATATAGTCCAGTTTTGTTTCTTCAGTGATTATACTAGAAGTATTGTGTATTTAACCCTCTTTAAGACTGGGTGAAGAGAGAAACTTTTTGTCTTGTGTTTTGGTAGCCCCAAAGACCCTGCACAGAAGCACAAGAACTCACCTCTGTCAAGTGTAAGTAGCCAAACGATAACCAAGGAGAATAACAGAAATGTCCGTTTGGAACAACCAGAGCAGAATCCTGGTTCGTCAGCAGGTGACACCTCAGCAGCGCCCCAGGCGGCTTTAGGAGAAAACTTGATAGCCACAGCCCTTGGTCTTTCTGGCAGTGGGTCTCAGTCTGATTTGAAGGACGTGGCCAGCACAGCAGGAGAGGAGGGGAGTCCGTGCCTCCGGGAGAGCCTCCATCCTGTCACTCGGTCTCTTAAGGCAGGAGGCCATGCAAAGCAACATGCCTCCGGGAATTGTCCTGAAGAGAAGTCCCCACAAGCCTCCATCCTAAAGGAAGGGAGCAGGGACACAGGCTTGGATTTCCGACCTGTAGTGCCTCCAGCAAATGGGGTTGAAGGAGTCAGAGTGGATCAGGATGATGATCAGGATAGCTCTTCCCTGAAGCTTTCTCAGAACATTGCTGTACAGGTCAAGTATCAAGTTTCTACTATTACAATGGAATTTGGGCTTTTTTTAATTTTTTTTTAGGGAAGACATATTTCTTCATGGTTGGTGGAGACTACTCTTTATCGTTTTTTTACTGGCAGCTGTCACACTATTTCCGTTTGGTGTTATGTGATGGCTTCGTCCTGGTGTTCAAGAAATAGGAAAGCCAGGAGCCATTGCCTAATTGTGGTGACTAGGAATCTGACATGCTCCATATACTGTCTCACTGGGTAATGATGAGTGTAGCCTCTGCATCTGGGTGTTCTGGGGGACAGGAGCTTCTTGCAGGGTGCATGTCAGCATCCTTAGCCAGAGCTGCAGTGCTGCTCTTGCTGTGCAGCCAACACCTTAGCCTCTTCATTGCACAGATTTTAGGTGAAAGTGTGAGAGCAATTCTCCCTTTTCAAATGCCACTGACCGGTTCTGAATTTGCTGTTTCTGTCTTTGTAGACTGACTTTAAGACAGCTGATTCAGAGGTAATCACAGATCAAGATATTGAAAAGAATCTGGTAAGTCTTTGAACTGTCATTGTTGATATGTGAAAGTATTAATGCAAAAGATCCAGTCATGTGATCTCAGTCAGAAACGATGCAGGAGCCTCCTTTATGAAATTCCTGACGTTAGCTAACTTACACTTGATCGCTTCCAGAGATGGGAAGCTTACTGCTCATAAAGCAGCCTGTTGCATTTTAACTTTTGAAAAATATTTTTTATTGATTTTTTACAGAGAGGAAGATAGAGGAATAGAAGGTTAGAAACATTGATGAGAGAGAAACATTGATCAGCTGCCTCCTGCACACCCCCTACTGGGGATGTGCCCACAACCAAGGTACATGCCCTTGACTGGGATCGAACCTGGAACCTTTCAGTCCGCAGGCTGACGCTCTATCCACTGAGCGAAACTGATTTTGGCTATTTTTATTTTTTTAAATATGTTTTTATTGATTTCAGAGAGGAAGGGAGCAGGAGATAGAGATAGAAACATCAATGATGAGAGAGAATCATTGATCGGCTGCCTCCTGCACACCCCCCCACTGGGGATGGAGCCTGCAGCCCAGGCATGTGCCCTGGCCTGGAATTGAATCCAGGACCCTTCAGTCCACAGGCCAACGCTCTATCCACTTAGGGCATGTTGCATTTTTAAAGTCGCTCTTAATGTGAGATCTCATTCTAGGGCGAGGACAGAACCTCTGAAACTTGTTATAATTTTTCCTTGAGTTATGTAGAGTAAATCTAAATCCTCTTTTGCTTGTTAACCCTACACATTTTTTTTTTAAGGGGGAAATGTGCTCATTCGATGTATGCCCTGGAAGATTCTGTTGTGGACCCACACAACCAGAGCATGACCACCTTCCCCTGAACATCAACCACACCCAGCTGGTGGTGGTGGTGGTGGAGGAACAATCTGATGACTGTGTGAACTGATTACAGAGCTGGACTGACATCCACTGGGAAGGCTGGGTCTCCTCTAGCTAACCTGGCATTTCCAGAGCTGTCCAGGAATTTGATCTCCTGGTTCAAAAGCAACATAACTAAGATGATGAAGGATTCTGAATACATCTTGGCCAAGCTGAAACGTGAGGCTCCTTCCAAAAGCCGTGCTGAGACAGCATAGGAAGCCGCGGAGGATTGAATTCAACAAATATTTGCTAGATCTTGTCCCAGATACTTGGAATGCAGCAAAGAACAAAACTAAGGTCCCTGCCCTCATGGAGCTTACAGTCTAGTGTTTGTGACTACTTTGCCTGCACACTGGCCAAGTCATGGCACCTCTCTTCTCCTCTGTCCCTCAGCTACCTGATGCTGGAAGAAGTGGCCCAGCCCAGCTGGTGTGGCTCTGGTTGAGCATCGACCTATGGACCAAGATTCCTAGTCAAGACACAGGCTTGGGTTGCAGCCTCAAGCCCCAGTAGGGAACCTACAGGAGGCAGCTAATCAATGATTCTCTCCCACCATTGATGTTTCTATCTCTTTCTCCCTCTCCCTCCCTCTCTGAAATCAATAAAAATATATTTTAAAAAGAAAGAAGTGGGCCCAGCCCAGACATGGGCAACGTGTCTGGTGCACTGGTGCACTAGAGATGCCAAATAGACAACACCCCAACCCACCCCCCAGAAAGTAGATAGGGCTGGAAGTTGACTTTTTAAAAATATGTATATTTTATTGATTTTTTTACAGAGAGGAAGGGAGAGGGATAGAGAGTTAGAAACATTGATGAGAGAGAAACATCGATCAGCTGCTTCTTGCATACTCCCTACTGGGGATGTGCCCACAACCAAGGTACATACATGCTCTTCACCGGAATTGAACCTGGGACCCTTCAGTCTGCAGGCTGATGCTCTGTCCACTGAGCCAAACCAGTTAGGGCTGGAAGTTAACTCTTAATAATAAAGTAGAGGAAGGAGGGCAGAGGGAGTATAGTGAGTGGTCTGGCGTGCTGCCGCACCGGGGCTAGCTGTCTACGTAAGCTGTTGCTGCTGCTGAGTCCTCGTGGCTGCCTTGCTGAATAGGTCCTGGGCTTTTGTGCTGCCAGTGCCGTTCTCTGCCTCCTCCTCGGCTTCCTATGCTGTCTCAGCACGGCTTTTGGAAGGAGCCTCACCTTGCGCTTGACCAAGATGTGTTCAGAATCCTTCATCGTCTTGGTCACATTGCTTTTGAACCAGGAGACCAAACTCCTGGACAGCTCTGGAAATGCCAGGTTAGCTAGAGGAGACCCAGCCTTCCCAGTGGATGTCAGTCCAGCTCTGTAATCAGTCCACACAGTCATCAGATTGTTCCTCCACCACCACCAGCTGGGTGCGGTTGATGTTCAGGGGAAAGGTGGTCATGCTCTGGTTGTGTGGGTCCACAACAGAATCTTCCTGGGCATATACCTAGTGAGCAGTATTGGCAAGAAATAGTCAGTTGGCCCAGCAGGAGTCTCTGGGGCAGGGGTCACCTCCCTGTGCACTGTGTCTTCCGCAGGACGTGTTTACTATAAGGATTTGGATACCACTGCCAAAAGGCAGAGAACACTTGGTCCAAGGAACTCCAGAGTATGCTGTGGCCCAGGCAATGCTCCACCATCGTCCCCAGTCGGGGCAGCACTGCATCAGGCTGCAGGGGCTGGGAGGTGGGGCCGTGCTGGAGGCGGCACACACCAAGGTTTAAGCTCAGTCACCACTTCAGTGCCCCACTGGCTGCTGCCACCATGAGAAGTTATCCAAGTGCCTTACGTATTTTTGAAGTTTTTTCCCTTGCTTCCTTTTAGTTCTCAGATCTGAAGTTTTCCAGGTGAAACATTCTCCCCAGATGTTTTTAACATTTTTTAAAATATGTTTTCAATCCTTTCATCACTCTGGTTACCTTTCACCTAGACATGTTCCATCTTATCAGAGTTTCTTTTGAAATGTGATCCAGAGAACAAAATGTAATAATCCAGACAGACTATAATTAGTTCACAATACAATGGGCCTCTCGTTCTCTCTCATTTTAGTCACTGTTTCTTACGCTGTTGGTTTATTTTGGTAGTCTTGTTACACTGTTAGCTTTCAGTCAAATGCCATCAAGTCTCGTGTATTATATAATTGTATCTGCCCATTTTGTTCCTAGGCAATTAGTTTTTGAAATTAAGAGAACTTCACATTTATCTTTGCTAAACCATTAGGTCCTCTTGATTTTGTGGCAAAAACTTTCACTCCTTTAGTGAAGGCATAACTAATGTATATTTTTCAAGAGGAAGGATGATTCTAGGAAAGCAACCTAGTGTCAGATAGAGATCTTTAGGGGAAGCTGAGTTAATTGAATGGAGAAAGGAAAAGTGCTTGTGTTAACCAGATAAGAGTGACTATGTGGAGCATGTTGAAGTACTTGAGGGGCAAATGGAAATAAATAAGTTATTGGAATAATCAGATGATGCCAATGAAAACTTTTAAATAGAGAGTAGCAGCAACTCAGGAGTTATCAGTAAGGGTCAGGTAAAAAGATCCCAGAGACTAGAGGTCTCATGGAGATGTGCTGGGTAGAAGAGCACCTCTAGAGAAAGGGGGAGAAGTCATCGCTTATTGAGCACTTACACTAATCAGTTTACTTACATAGACTATTTACTTTGTCCCCATAGCTTAATGTGGGGTTTGGATGACTGTATAGCAATTGAATGGGCCAACTAAAGTTATAAATACACCTTAGTATTAGTCTGAATCTGGTGGATACTGGCCGGCAACTGGACCAAAAGAGGCCCAGAGCTGTGTTTTATTTGGTTGTGTTTTTGCTTTAAAAAGGCTGGGTTTGCTCAGTGGGTAGGGCGTTGGCTTGCACACTGAAGGGGGTCCCTGGTTCTGTTCTAGTCAGAGGCACAGGCCTGGGCTGCAGGCTCAGCCCCCCGTAGGGGTCTGCAGGGGGCAGCCAATCATTGATTCTCTCATTATCGACATTTTTATTTCTATCCCTCTCCCTTCCCTCTGAAATTAATAAAAATATGTATTTTTTAAAAAGGCAGTGGAATTAGTCAGGTATTAAGATTAGTTGCAATTCAAGATACTGGGCTCCAGTTTTATTTGCTATTATTTTCATGCGTTTATGGTAATTGCCCACTACTTTATACCACTGTTTCAATTGATCCTCTTTAAGTTTTAGTGCCCCTTTTATTTACTGATTTGAGGGAGGCAGAGCTGAACTGTGGTCCCTGCTTCTGCTCCTACTTTATATGAGAGCTTGCTGATTTGCTCAGTCTGAATCCCAAGTTCCCTAGACCTCTTTGTGAGTCTGTAAGTTTTCAGAGCTAATGATGTAAGAAATCCTGTTTATGTATGCATTTTGGTAGGCGATGTGTTCTTTGTTTTTGCCCAGTCTTTCTCTTAAAGGATGACAAAATGCCTTCTTTCATTTCCTAGAGCAGAGATTGGCAAACTTTTTCTCTAAACGGTCAAATTATAAATGTGTTAGGCTTCATGTATGTGCTCTATTGTAACATTCCACTTTGCCGTTATAGTGTGAAATCAGCTCGTAAGCCATTGACTATGGTGTGTTTCTATAAAACTTTTATCTACAAAAACAGGCAATGGCTGGATTTGGTCCACTGGCCATGGGTTGCCAACTCCTGTGTTAGAACTGCCTGTGATGGTGGAAATATTCCGTGTCTGTGCTGTCCAATATGGTAGCCACCGGTCATGGGTAGTTGTTGAGCACTTGGGATGTGGCAAGGTGACCGAGGGGCTGGATTTTAAGTTTCTTAACTTTATTTAGTTTAGACTAACAGCCACACGTGGCTAGTAGCTGCAGTTTTGGACACTAGAGCCCCACACTGTGCCTTGAGCAGATGTCTGGTGAGTGCTTCTTGCAATTAAATTTGGGGAATTACACTTTTCTTCCATTGATACCAATAGGATAAAATGATGACAGAGAGAACCCTGTTGAAGGAACGTTACCAGGAGGTCCTGGACAAGCAGAGGCAAGTGGAGAATCAGCTCCAAGTGCAGCTAAAGCAACTTCAGCAAAGGAGAGAAGAAGAAATGAAGAACCACCAGGTTTTCTGTTTATGTTAAAATTGTCAATGAGTAAAGCTATAGTCCCTAATCGACTTTAATTTTGTTTCCAAGTTAATAGAAATAGAAAAGTAGTGTTTAATTTTTTAATGGTTATCATAGAATTTTAAGGATAAAAATAACCTTTGAAGGCATCTTGTTAAAACTTTCACTTCTGTTTTAGTTCAGAGAGAAAAGGATTATGTATGTAATATAGTTTGTTGGCATAATTGATGGTCTATCTAGGAAATAATTTGATTAGACTCATATCACATATTTAAAAATACAGTTGTAGGTGGATTAAAAATCTACATATAAAAAGTGAAAAAAACCTTTCAAATTAGAAAAAATTTTAGGAAAATCTATCTATAGAAAAGGCTAATATGCTAAGTGTCCATCCAGTAATGAAGTCAAGTAGCAATGCCTGGCTTCCTCTCCCTAGTCACAACTAGCCTCCTTGCAGTTTTTTCAGCCCAGGAACACAACTTGCTTTATAGCCAGGTGGAAACATTTCACACTGTAACCAAATGTCTGTGAAGTGTTTGCTCGTGCTTCATCTCATTTGATCCTCACAGTAGTCCTGGAGTAGGTACAAGGTGATGTTCCAAACAACTGAGTCAGTCACACCAGCCAGGGCTTTTCGTATCTTCTTCAATTTCTAGGTAGATAGGAGACTCAGTGGAATCCTATTTTCTTTTCATTAGCTGTAAAACGGAGATTTAGAAAGCTTAGAAACTTGACCTGACTGAAAAGAAGTAAGAAATGGGTGGACCCTGAAAATGACTTCAGGTTTTCTGACTGCACAGAATATAGTCAAACACTGCTGCCATTTAATATTTTACCCTTTGTTCTCCTTGCATGATCTACAATAATAATCTACTTCATGTTGATATTTACTGCTGTGTTGCTGACAATTACCTGAAAGAGAAGTTGGGGTGCTTTACTGAGCTGGAAAAAGTTTAGCTAAATTAGGAAGCAGCTCTAATTTAGCAACTTTATATCTATAAAAGGCTAAGTTGACTCATGTGATACATATAAAGCTCTCACTAGCGCCAATTGGACGCGTGTGTTTCTGACTGTCATTGTTAATTGTGAATTTGGTTGACACTTCTATTATAGAGAAAGTACATATAGTGATATTAAAATATTTCTTCTAATTCCTTTGTGCACGAATTCGTGCACTGAGCCACTAGTGTGTGGGTGAGTGTGTATGTCACACACATATATACTTTGTATTTTATATATATTATTTGTATGTAATATATATATATACTAGAAACCCATTGCAGGAAGATTCCTGCAAGAGTAGAGCTTCCTGTGGCCTGAGCAAAGCTCCCTCCCTTCTCTGCTACCTCACTCCCTCCCATCTCCACTGCCTAACTCTCTTGTCTGCTGCCTCGGTCCCTCTTGTCCCTACTGCCTCATTCCCTCCTGTCTTCTCTGCCTCTTCCTTCTCTGCTGCTTCGCTCCCTCCCTTTTCTCCCCTCCCTCCTGCTTCCCTCTCTTCTCCCCTGCCCCACTTGCTTGCTTCTCTGCAGCTTTGCTCCCTTCTGCAGTGCTTGGCTTCTTTCTAAGTCATCTTCTGTGCCTGGATATGCAAATTAACCACCATCTTGGTTGTGTTAATTTGCATACTTGCTCTGATTAGCTGGTGGGTGTGGTGGAGGCATGGTCAATTTGCATATTTCTCTTATTGGCTATGATTTTGTGTGTGTGTGTGTATTTATGTGTGTATATGTGTGTGTGTGTGTGTGTGTGTATGTATATATATATATACACACACATACATACATACATACATACATACATACATACATTAAATCTCAAGTTGAAAGAGATCATTTTAAGCCAGGCAGAAAACCCAGAAGCCACAAAAAATCTAATTACATGTAATTAAACACTTTTGGTACAGTGAAGGACACAAAAAGTAAAAAAGATCAATGTTAGGCTAAGAGAAAATATTTGTAATACATCTGATGAAGGATTTAACATCCATGACATTCTGAGATTTAGGTAAATTCATAATAAAAGTCACATAATCTACAGAAAACCAGGGGAGGTTATTGTATACTGTGTTGCTGCTATCACAAATTACTATGAGTTTAATGGCTTAATTTATAGGTCAGAAGACCAACATGGGCACCGTTAGGTGAAAATCAAGTTGTAAGCAGCCTGCAACTGAGGTACATTCCCTTGATCAGGAATGAAACTGCGATCCTTTGGTGTGCAGGCCGATGCTCTAACCAGTGAGCACACTGGCCAGGGCAGGTTCTTCCTTTTTAAAGACCCATGTTGTGATTAGATTGAGCCTACTCAGATAATCCAGGATTATCTTCCCATCTCAAGATTCTTCCCCTTGTCACATCTACAGAGTTTCTTTTCTCTGTAGAAGGTAACAAGTTCCAGAGATTAGGATGAGGAAAAGCAAATAGGTAATAAGTTTATGAAAAGAAGCTCAGCCTCACTGGTACTCATTCATTTACTCAGCAACTATTTTTTGAGTTCCTGATCTAGGATCTGAAGATTTAATGGTGAACCAAACATAGTCTCTGCCTTCATCAAATAGTTATTATAGTTGGAGGAGTCAGACAGTGAAAATAGTCAAGAATGGGAGTTAGAGCCCTATGGGTGTCGCTCAGTGGTAGAGTGTCAACCTATAAACCAGGAGGTCACAGTTTGATTCTCGGTCACTGTACATGCCCGGGTTGCGGGCTGGATCCCCAATGTGGGGTGTGCAGGAGGCAGCTGGCCAGTGATTCTCTCTTGTCATTGATGTTTCTCTCCTCCTCTCCCTCTCGCTTCTCTCTGAAATCAATGAAAACATATTAGGAAAAAAAAAAAAGAATGAGAGTTAGGGAAATACTCATTATAATTAGTTACTATTCCTCCTCCCCCAAGGGATTGGCAAAAATGAAATAAGTTGTCAGGTGTGAGGAAAAATGAACTCTTTTTCAGACATTAGTAGGAATATGAATTGTTATGACCTTTTGGGAGATGTTATTAGCAATTATTGGTTAAAATTTAAATTGTACATATACTGTGACCTAGCAGTCTCAGTGTTACTAGTTTATTGAACAGAAATAGAAGTTTTCGTTTGAAAGTATACACATCTAGAGTGTTTATCACACTTTTATAGTTACAAAAAAGCTGGATTCAATCTGATGGGCTCTTGACAGAGAATGGTCAGACATATTGCATATATGCACATTATATCATTTGCACCTATTTTGAGTTAGATCTATGTTTATCGACATCATCTTCATTTCAAGTGAAAAATCAGGATACAGAATAACATATAAAATGACCTCATTTAAGAAAACACAAAAACAGTGAAATACATAAGAACACATGTGTTTGTGTGAGAATGGAGAAAAACGTGAAAGCACGAAACTGTGTTGATTACGTTGTAGATGGAATTGGTGTGAATTAGGGAGTGACTATCACTTTTTTGTGTGTGGTTTCCATCTTAAATTTTTGTCTAAAGTTTTACATATGTTTCCTTTTTCCCCAATTGGCACCTCCCCCCAGCCATTGCCACCCTGGGCACCCCCCCCCCCCAGTGTCTTTGTCCATTGGTTATGCTAACATGCACGCATACAAGTCCTTTGGTTGCTCTCTAACTCTCCCCACCTCCCCTGCTATTTGTCTCTGGCTCTATTTTTGTTTATCAAATTATGTTGACCATTAATCCCACATATGAGTGAGATCATGCGGTATTTATCTTTCAATTTCATCACTTTTTTATAACTTAACTTCATATATATGTGTGTGTGTGTATATATATATATACATATATATGTTAAATAGTGAGAAAAGAAAAAGAAATAACCTCACATGTAATAAAGTAGGACCATAACAAAACAAAATAAGACCTTATTTGTTAAAAATAACAAATTCCCACCCTGTGCAAGAATGCCTTTCTCAGCATTTGTGACTGATTTATTTAGCCTTTATTTGAACACCAGTAATGGAGAGCTTGTTGCTGTACAGGCAGAAAATTCCAGTTTTTGAACAGTTAGAAATTCTTTCTCCTCTTGAATTGAAATATGCTTTATTGTAACTGTCTTCCTTACATCTAAATACTGGCTTTAGGAGCCACTCATCAACCAGCTTCCTTCAATTTGTTGATTTATTTATTTATTTATTTATTTATTTCAGAGAGGAAGGGAAAGGGATAGAGAGTTAGAAACATCGATGAGAGAGAAACAGCAATCAGCTGCCTCCTGCACACCCCCTACTAGGAATGTGCCGGCAGCCAAGGTACATGCCCTTGACCAGGGGGACCTTTCAGTCTGCAGGCTGATGCTCTATCCACTGAGCCAAACCAGTTAGGGCTTCAATTCATTTTGAATTTACTAAATTCAATATGTTAAACTGTGATAATTGAAAATAACTTTCAGACCAAAAAAACTAATTTATTTCCTTCTTTATTTGTATGTGACTGTAATTATGTGGGACTCAGGAGATATTAAAAGCTATCCAGGATGTAACAATAAAGCGAGAAGAAACAAAGAAGAAGATAGAGAAAGAAAAGAAAGAGTTTTTGCAGAAGGAGCAGGATCTGAAAGCTGAAATTGAGAAACTTTGTGAAAAGGGCAGAAGGTAAATGATGTTATCTTCTATGCTAATAAAAAATCAATACGTTAATTAGCCTGGGAGACTTTCCGGATGTTCAGGACAAAGCCAGGGGCTTGGCTGGCCTACAGACTACCCCCAAATGGCCCTCAACCCCTTGTCCAGGCCAGCCACACCCCCCCCCCCCCCATGGGGACTCTCACCTCAGTGGGGGCATGGTCAGCCTGAAAACGGCCCTCAGCCCCTCACCCAAAATAACTGCCTCCCAGCAGGGAACCTCCCTCCAATGGGGGCATGGCCAGCCTCCAAATGGCCCTTGCCCCTCACCCAGGCTGGCCACACTCCCCAGTGAGGTCCTCCACCCCAATGGGGGTGTGGCTGGCCTGCAAACCACCCCAGGCCCCTTGCCTAGGCTGGCCCTGCCCCCCAGGGGACCCCCATCCTGATCTGGGACCCCCTTCAGGGCAGACCAGCTGGCCCCCACCCGTGCACCAGGCCTCTATCTATACTAATAAAAGTGTAATATGCTAATTAGACCAGAGACCTTCCAGACAAAGTCATGGTGGCGGGGCCAAGGCAGAGGTGTATAGGGGCAATCAGGCCACAAGGGGAGGGCATTTGGGGATGATCAGGCTGGTGAGGGGGGCAGTTGGAGGCAAGCAGGCCAACGGGGGGATAGTTGGGGGTGAGCAGGCTGGCAAGTGGGGGTTAGTTGGGGGCAAGCAGGCCGGCAGGCAGAGTGGTTGGGGCGATCAGGTTAGGAGCCATCCTCCTGGGTTTCAAGAGGGATGTTCCCTGAGGGGTCCTAGATTGGAGAGGGTGCAGGCCGGACTGAGGGACACCCCTCACCCCATGCACTAATTTTGTCACTGGGCTATTAGTTAAGAATAAAAACCCTATGTGTATGTGCGTAAGGGGCCAGTCCTGTTTGTATTTCTTGTTTCTTTTCTTTCAGTCTATAATTTTTATTTTAAAAACAAGTACACAAATAAAAATCCTCTAATGATTTTAGCTTTTCCAACACCCTGTGTTAGAGTTAATAAAGGGACTTTAATACCTTGAAATAATAGCAACTGATTGTTGGGTCTCAAGTTTGATCAGTATTTTAATAGGCATCTACCATCTATTTTACTTGCTTTGTAACCTAATTTTTTTTTAAAGGTTCAGTCTATGAGAATACTTTAATTATATGTTTGCTATTCAAAAGTAAATTTCTAATAGCTACACTCTTAAGTTATTTGGAAAGAATTGTGTAGTTGATCTGTGTCCTCTTCTGGGTACTACAGCAAGAGTAAGATGAAAAAAAAAAAAAAGAGTAAGATAGGCATAGGTCTTGATCACGTTTTCAGTCTTTCAGGTTTCTTAGCCTGAGCTGTTTGGAAACCAAAATAGCTGTGAATACCATGATGACTTTATTTAAATTCTACTAAAATGAATTTTTGTTTATCAAGGAAATCTTGATTTGCTAATGTGTGAAAGAGCTAACTGAAAAGTAGCAAGCTCATTTGTTGAATCATTTTCTAAGCATAAAAGATGATAATTCTGAAAAGTCAACCTGGGAAAGAGTGTTTATAGAAGAGGGCCTAAAAGACCAATTAGTTGTTCTGTTGAGAATCTAGTGATAATGATTAGAAGATAGGTTCATGATGATCCATATGCCAGCAATTATGAAAATGTATTAGACGCAGAACACTGTACTAGACTTTGTTGTCAATCCAAACAGCTATCACCACTGCCCAACAACATGGCCTGTGCCATCGTCTTCATAGTCTCTGTGTAGGCAGGCACCTGTAAGCAGTTTAGCAGCAGGTATCTTAAACAGCAGAAGGTGGGAAGGTGAGTCTGTAATTTTTATACTAAGCTCCATGAAAGATTTCCTTTTGATGTGTGCTCCATACACTCTACACATCTCTCTTCTTTACCATCTGGATAGCTGCAAATGGCGATTGGTAATTAACAGTTTGCTGCTTGTAGTCTTAAGGATGCAATTGGGTTTTTTATGTTATGCTATGCTTTCTGTTGTTCTGTTGAATTTGGGGTTCATTTTTTAAGAACTAGGGGAAGAAGTCTTCTGTGTGTATCTTATTCTAGCATTGGTGTATAAGTTTTGTTTTCAGCATTCTATTAAACATAGGTACTGTGGGCACAAAGATTTTGGTCATTGTATTAGTATGCTCAGGCTCCCATAACAGAGTATCGTAGACTGGATGGCTTAAACAGCAGAAACTTATTTTCTCATAATTCCCGAGGCTTGAAGTCCAATATCAAGATGCTGGCAGGGTTGGATTCTGGTGAGACTGCTCTACTTTTAAAAATAAATAAATAAATATTTATTTATTTATTTATTTATTGCTCAGATTATTGCAATTGTTCCTCTACACCCCCCCCCCCCCCATAGCTCCCCTCCATCCAGTTCCCACCCCACCCTCTGCCCTGACCTCCACTGTCCTCATCCATAGGTGTATGATTTTGTCTAGTCTCTTTCCACACCCCCAACACCCCTTTCCCCCTGAGTATTGTCCACTCCCTTTCTATGCCCCTGATTCTATTATATTCAGCAGTTTATCCTGTTCATCAGATTTTTTATTTCTTGATTTTTAGATTCACTTGTTGATAGACATGTATTTGTTGATAATTTTTATCTTTACCTTTTTCTTCTTCCTCTTCTTAAAGGATACCTTTCAGCATTTCATATAATACTGGTTTGGTGGTGATGAACTCCTTTAGCTTTTTCTTATCTGTGAAGCTCTTTATCTGCCCATCAATTCTGAATGATAGCTTTGCTGGGTAGAGTAATCTTGGTTGTAGGTTCTTGCTATTCATCACTTTGAATATTTCTTGCCACTCCCATCTGGCCTGCATGGTTTCTGTTGAGAAATCAGCTGACAGTCATATGGGTGCTCCCTTGTAGGTAACCAACTGTTTTTCTCTTGCTGCTTTTAATAGTTTCTCTTTGTCTTTTGCTCTTGGCATTTTAATTATGATGTATCTTGGTGTGGTCTTCTTTGGATTCCTTTTGTTTGGGGTTCTCTGTGCTTCTTGGACTTGTAAGTCTATTTCTTTCACCAGGTATTGGAAGTTTTCTGTCATTATTTCTTCAAATATATTTTCAACATCTTGCTCTCTCTCTTCTTCTGGCACCCCTGTAATTCTGATGTTGGTACGCTTGAAGTTGTCCCAAAGGCTCCTTACACTATCTTCATATTTTTGGATTCTTTTTTCTTTTTGCCTTTCTGGTTCGGTGTTTTTTGCTTTTTTGTATTTCAAATCTTTGACTTGATTCTTGCAATCCTCTAGTCTGCTGTTGAATCTCTGGATATTATTTTTTATTTCAGTCAGTGTGTGCTTAATTTCTAGTTGGTCCTTTTTCATATCCTCGAGGGTCTCACTAAATTTATCATCCTTTTCTAGAAAATTCATGAAAAACCTTATAACCGTGGTTTTGAACTCTATATCAAGTTGTTTGCTTTCCTCCATTTCTTTCATTTGTGATGTTTCTTTGTCTCCGAATTTTAGCTGCTTCCCTGAGTTGATAGAATGGCTTTGTGTGTGAGGTGTTTTATATGTCCCAGTGGCTCAGCCTCCCCAGTTTCCTGAGGTGGACACACTTGGTGCACCCCTTTTTGAGATGTGTGCATAGTCTTGTTGTAGTTAAATATTGATTGTTATTGGTATCACTGGGGGAATTGACCTCCAGACTAATTGGCTGAGGATCAGCTGTGTCTACTATGGGACAACTGGGCTGAAGACACCCTAATAAGACAAGACTTGCTTCAGTGGGGATTTGGTGCTCACTGAGTCTGCTCCCTGAGTGTGTCCCTTATGTGTCTGAGAAGTTGTAATCTGGATGGTCCCACTCTGATTCCTGGGTATACTGGCTCTTGGATCTCCAAAGAGGTGCTAATTTAGCCTCGGCCTGAGCTCACCCATCAGGAGCTAAGGAGAGATCTCCAGATTCCTCTTCTTTGTTTGGGTTTTGGAGGTGCCAGATGAGGCCCAGCTATGAAGCAATTCAAGCTGTTGCGAAGCCTTGGGCCTTCTTTTGGATGTTCTGGGTCTATCTGACTCAGGCAAAAAGAAAAAAGAATCCAGGTAAGTTTAAAATTTGAAGGACCATGCCATTCATATGTAAAAGCCTCTGCACTCAGCTTGGATGCGGCAGAGTCTCATGGCGGAGCGAACAGCTATGGCTTCTTGGGGCTATGGCTTCATGGGGCGGGATCACAGGGCGGGCAAACAGTGATGACTTCCCGTCAGCCCTACTCTAAGAGGCCCCTGGTTCTCAGTGACCCGCAGTAATCACTGCAAGCACCTCTGAGAGAAAGTTGCTCTAAAGTTCCACCCACTGCCAGATAGTCCATTTTCTCCCCATATGAGTCTGGGTCCCCAGAGTCTCGCCCGGAACTGGAGTTTAGAGCCGTTGGGAGCTTTTGTCTCCCTCCTGATTGAGAAAGCCTACTGCAGACTCAGTTGCTAGCCCTCTCTGCGCGTGCCTTCGTACCTCTGCCTTCCACAGCTCCTGTGAGTCTCGGTGTGCTTTTCTTTCCTTCTAGTTGTAGCATTTCCCCTCAGCCAGCCTTCCTTTGGTTCTGGATGGTGTCCGTTTTCATCTTTTATTATAGTTTTGAAATTGTTGTGCGAGGCAGCGGTTGAGGTGTTTCCCTATGCTGCCATCTTGGTTTTTCCTGAAACCTCTCTTCTTGGTTTGCGGACACAACTTCCTTCTTGTGTCCTCACATGGACTTTCTTCTGCACACACACTCCTGGTCTCTTGCTTCTTCCTATAAAGACACCAGTCCTGGTGGATTACAACCCCATCCTAATGACATCATTTGATTTTAATTACCTCCTTAAACACCCTGTTTCCAAATGCAGTCACGTTGGGGATTAGGCTTCAACATACAAACCTTTAGGGGGCACAGTTAAATCTGTAACAGACATATTTGCTAGTTGTAGTTCTTTCATGCATTTGGCTAACCTTTATTGAATATCTACTGTAAGTCAGACAGTATGGGTCTGGAGAATCAAAAGCCCTCAAGGAGCTTATTGGTTAATAGGGGAAATGGGTAAATAAATGGATAATTACAAAATAGTATAATGGAACCAGACCATTGGTACCATTAGAAGAAGCATGTAACCGGACTGGGTAGGGGGAATCAGAGAGGACTTTCAAGGGGGAAATTATTCCAAAATTTAGTCTTAAAGATAAGGGGAAACAAGACCAGCCAGTGCAATGTGTCATACTTGGTTTGATCCTGCGATAAAGAAACTATAATGGACATTTTGGAATAATTGGAAAAATTTGAATATAGGCTATGTATTAGGTAATAGTATCAATGCTAAATATATTTTGGAATGTGATTATGGTATTTGTGATTATGTAGAAAGTTGTACTTGCTAAAGTTTTAGGGTTTAAGTTTCATGATGTCCAGCTTTCAAGTGATTCAGAGAGAGAGGTAAAATAAATGTGGCAACAAAAGTGGAATAATTGCTAAATCTAGAAAAAGGACATATTTGTTCATTGTACTATTCTATTAGTTTTTCTGTTGGTTTGAAACTTTGAAAGAAACATTTGCAGTGGTGGGAATTGCCTAGGCACAGAATAGGAGAAAGAAATTGCAAGCAGGGGGCCCCCAGGGAAGTAGCAACAGATGTGAGGTGGAGAGGAATGAGCTACCAAAATAGTTAGAAGCCAGATCATAAAAGACTCACTTGGTAGAGAGTCTGTGTTACAGTGAGAGGTTTTGAAGGATTTTAAGGTGGGAAGGGTAACAAGGGATGAGATTTGCATTTTAGGTCTTTGACAGTTGGAAAGTAGATTGGGAAAGTATAGGGGACCCTTTAGAAGACTGATCTGTCAGGACTGGGGTTAGAATAATGGTGGCCCAAACTCAAACGGTATCAGTGGGGAGGCAAGAAATAAACATGTTTGTAAGACATTGGGGGTAGCACTGCTAGGTAGACAGGGAAAAGTTAGAGTAACTCCCTTATTTCTGGGTTGGAAAATTTGGGTTCTTTTGGGAAAAGAGGTTCTTTAAAAAAAAATATATATATATATATATATATATATATATATATATATATATATATATATTTTATTGATTTTTTTTATAGGGGGGGGGGGGAGAGGGATAGAAAGTCAGAAACATCTATGAGAAAGAAACAGCTATCAGCTACCTCTTGCACATTCCCTACTGGGGATGTGCTGGCAACCAAGGTATATGCCCTTGCCCGGAATTGAACCTGAGCCCTTTCAGTCCATAGGCCAATGCTCTATCCACTGAGCCAAACTGGTTTTGGCAAGGGATTCTTTTTTAAGATGTCATCCATTGTACAAGTTTCAACTTAAATTCTTCCTCCTTTGTGAAATATTCCTGCACATTCTTCCTGAGTAATTTCTTTTCCTCAGAACACCTGTCCAGCTCTCTGCGCATTGTGCTTTTACAGCAGAGTTTAGAGCTATATACCTGATAATTATTTGACAAGTAATTGTTGAATCATTGGATAAGAAATTAAGAGAATTTCACATTGATACTATATAAGTTGAATTTACTTAATGGAATTCTGCTAAGTTCTTTGTACTGTTTGGAGGTAGTCTCCGTACGTTTTAAGGCACTTAAATTTTTTTTTCATTATTTTTTCTTTTTTTATTTTATTTTATTTTATTTTTAAATTTTATTTACAATATAACTTATATTTAATAGTAGTACATATGTTTTCCTCCCCCCCCCCCAATATCCACCCCCCCAGCCTCCCCTACCCCCAAGCACATGTCCCCACCTGCCTCCCTCCCCACCCTAGAGTCTTTCATTCCTGGTTATGCTCATATGTATGCATACAAGTCCTTCGGTTGATCTCCCCCAGCATCTGCCTCCCCTCCACTCCAGCCTTCCCCCTGTAGCTTGACAGCCCGTTCGAGGCCACCCTGCCTCTACATCAATCACTCTCCCCTGTTTCTTTTCTTCAAAAATATCTTGCCTCTGCATACTGAAAACAAACGTATAAGAGCAAAAAAAGTTTGAGTGTCAGTTTCAATGTCCAACTGTTCTGAGTCCCAGTTTCAATGTCAAATAGTTCTTCATGTGTACATGTCAGCAATGGTATCCAGATGGTGGACACATCGTGGCAATGCAAGATTCATCCTCTCTGGTTTGGTCCTGGGCCACCTGCAGCCACGCACAGCTGCCGACTGCTAGCATGGCAAGGTGTCGTCAGCGTCCGCCATCTCTGGACCGTCCTTGTGGCTGGAACAGACCCGTCAGTTCCTCACTGTCGCAGGAACCCACATGGTATTGGAGTTGTTCTCTGCAAACACACAAACACATTCTCGACCAAAGGTTAACAAAGGGATCCTCTCTGCAAAATGGACTTGGGATTCTTTTTATTTTTGTAAGGCACTTAAATTTTTAAAGACGGCAGTTTAAATTGACACCCCCCCCCAAAAAAAAATCAATTATTCAGGTTAGTCATGTAGTAGATGATTTTTCCCGGACAGCTGGCTCCTGTATCATAGATGTTGTCTCTCTTTTGTGAGGGCATTAGGGAGTGACCAAACTCTCTGCCTTTGATAGTGACGCATGCAGAATGGCAGCGAGGGGGGCTATTCCAGAATAACAGATGGTGACCTTGCAGTTTAAAGGCATCATCAATTGATTCATAGAAGTACTAGCTTAGAACAAGCAGCAGAAAAATTGCAATATCAAGCATGATTCTTCTTTGAATGTTATGAGCTAACCCAATGAACTTCTATGACAGAGCGATTGATTCTTGCTGGAAGCATTACTTTGGATGTGATGTAAGAGTCTATGCTAAATTGAAATTGACATGAGGATTCATTTTGCACATTTCTCACCAAGTGCTAGTTTATTTTATTGGTATGCTTAGAAGTCCTAGTAGCTTGTCTAGCGATCAATCAACTTAGTGTTTCTTACGTGTTATAGCAGTGAGTCAAGCTGTTCAGCGTCCCATATTTTGATCCCATCCTTCAATCTTCCTAGCTTTCTGTGTCATAACTAGTAAATACACACTTTGAGCACATCCAGGCCTTTTTCTTGTTCGGTGACCTCAGTCTATTTTACACTAGTCTAAGATATTTTTTCCCATTGATTTTTAGAGATGGTGAGAGGGAGAGAAGAAAAAAGAGAGAGAAAGAAAGAAAGAGACTTGGATGTGAGAGAGATATTGACTGGTTGCCTCCTGTATGTGCCCTGACCAGGGGCAGGGATCAGACCTGCAGCCCAGGTCCCAGGTGCTCTGGACCAAGAACCGAACCCCCCACTGAGCACACTGGGTAGGGCTACACTCGTCTTTCAGATCCCTGGAAGCATTTTATTTTTGGCCAGCTAAGATACATGGTTCATTACGTAATTACTCTCTTGCCTTGAGCATCAGGTCTGTGGTTCCTTATTCCTATCCTTTCATTTTTCTGTAGCACCCAGTCCTGGGTCAGCCTAGCCATCTGTCCTGCTGAATGCTGCTGAAGAAAACCACACAGTTGTGTATCTTGGGGCCAGAATAAATTTATGACTTCCAACTTTACCTGGATCCTTAGTAGGACTTTCTCTTCCTCTTGAGGCCTGTTCCAAACTTACCACTCTTTCTAAACTTCCTGTCTCCACCATTTCTCTCTTTCATCTTAGCAGATATCTTGTTTGTTTTTTGATTGTTTGTTTTTTCACTGAAAAGGTAGTTCCTCACTTTTTTCCTGTCTTTGTGTCTGAGTGTAAACTTTCTACCTGTATGAATTTACTTATTTTTAATTCTTTTTTTTAAAATATATTTTATTGCCAAACCGGTTTGGCTCAGTGGGTAGAGCTTCGGCCTGCATACTGAAAAGTTCCAGGTTTGATTCAGGTCAAGGGCATGTACCCTGGCTGCGGGCACATCCTCAGTTGGAGTTCTGCAAGAGGCAGCTGATCGATGTTTCTCTCCCATTGATGTTTCTGACTTTCTATTCCTCTCTGTGAAAAATCAATAAAATTTATTTAAAAAAAATATATATATATATATTTTATTGATTTTTTACAGAGAGGAAGGGAGAGGGATAGAAAGTCAGAAACATCGATGAGAGAGAGACATCGATCAGCTGCCTCTTGCACGCCCCCCACTGGGGACGTGCCCGCAGCCAAGGTACATGCCCTTGCCGGAATCGAACCCGGGACCCCGCAGTCCGCAGTCTGACGCTCTATCCACTGAGCCAAACCGGTCTTGGCCTTATTTTTAATTCTTACCTGAGGATATTTTCCCATTGATTTTTTTTTTTTTTTTTTTTTTTTTTTTTTTAGAGTAGAAAAGAGGGGGAAAGACAAAGAGACATGTTGATGTGAGAGAAACACATCGATTGGTTGCCTGTCTCAGCCAGGGCCTGGGCCAGGGAGGAGCCTGCAACTGAGTATGTGCCCTTGACCGGAATCAAACCTGGGAGCCTTTAATCTGCTTGGCCGATGCTCAATCCACTGCGCCAAACTGGCTAGGGCAACCTGTATGTGAATTTAATTTGTTTTTGCTTCTACCATTTCTCTGTAAGCGGCACCACTATTTCCTCCAGTGCCTAAGCAGAATACCTGGGAGTCATCCTAAATGTGTCTCTGTCAGTCCCGTCCCCCCACATTAACTTTTACAAGTTCTGTAGACACTCAGTGTTACTGTCTCTCCATTCACTCTGCCATGGTCAGTTCTAGGTTATTGAAGGAGGCTACTAAATTTTGCCTCTTGGTTGCCTTCCTGCATGGCCTGCAATGTCTTAAGAGTTCTGATTGTTTCATACCCATTCCCTTGAAGTGGTTAGGGAGTGATAATTCAGTGTAGTTTTAATTTGCATTCCCCTAATGACTAATGATTCCAATCACTTTCTCCATGTGCTTTGGGGACATTCATGTATCTGTTTTTGGGAAGTGCCCAGTCAAAAAATTTTTGATTGTGATTTTGGCTTTTTATTATTGTGTAGTAAGAAGTTTTTTACACAGTCCAAATATAAGTCCTTTGTCAGTTATATATTCTGTGAAAATTTTCTTCTACTCTGACTTACTTTTAATTGCATCTTTTGATGAACAGAAGTTTTCATTTCATTGATGTCAATATATCAAGTTTTCTTTTACAGTTACTGTGTTCTCTGTTCTGTTCATGAAACCTTTGCCTATTCATTTGAGAATATTTTCCCCATTGGATGGGATAAAAATATTTTAATTATTGAAATACATTGGAAAATTGAGTAATTTGTATTGCAGTACTAAGTGGATACACATGTCGTCATCAAATTAAAAACTTTCCAAATATCCTCTTAACCATCCATCACATGTCCTTGAAATAGTATAGGTTTAACATGATAAGAGGCTGTGATCGTTCGAAGATAGAATGAAAGACTCAATGGCTATGAGGTGTTTGTAGTTACAGAGCCTTGAACTAAAGGAAACAGGAAGATAATCAAATGTGTCTATCACATGCCAGTTTCAGTCATTTAGCTTTAATACTGCAATGTCATACATTGTTCCTAATAAAGGAAATTCTCTGACATTTAAATAAAGCTGAAAACCAAATAGTAAAAAAAGGGAAAGAAATAACGGTAAGAATCAATTTAACAATTCTACAGCTACAAATTAATGTGAAGTAGAAATAGTGAAAGATAATAGACAAATATATTATTTCAGGTAATTCATCTAAGGTGCCTTATTATATTCAGTTACAAATAGAATAAGGACTTGGTTATATATAAAAACCAATAATACTAGTAAATACATGTAAAGACATGATGTCTTTTCACGGATACTTTTTTGATAGTTTTTATGTAACCATGAAGATAACCTTCATGAACTGGGCTGAGAGGCCAGGGGGAAACACTGCTGGCGCAGAGCAGGCTGGCTGGGCAGCAGTCTGTTGGCACGTCGCTCGTAGGTGGGCCGTGGAAAGTTCCACATGCAGGTGTACTAAGTCCTTTCTGGTAGCACACGGTTCCGTGTGCACGCCGGGCTTTAACCACAGATTTAAGAACTTCTGGGAGGTGGGAGGCAGGTGACTGTTGAAATTGTCTGCACATTATACCATCTCTAAATCCCGATGAACAAGCTCTTGATTATTGTCATGATGTTTTCTTCTAATTTTTTCCAACTGTCTTTGTTGGACTAGATACCATGTTGACAGCTTCAGATGGGGGACCAACATACACTCCTCCGTAGTTTCGTCTCTTGTCATCTTCTGTTAACAAGTCTTTTGTTACATCTTTAGCCGCTCCTGCAGGGCCTGGGCCCGCGCCTTCGGCGGTGGAGTTCCCGCAGCACATCACTCCGCCGGCCAGAGAAGCGCGCTCGCAGCCCTCCCCATTGGATTTTAGAGAGTGGTAGGAATAGGGGGCAGGGAGAGAAACAGCAATGTGAGAGAAACTGGGGCTAGGGCTCGAATCTGCAACCCAGGTATCTGCCTTTGACTGGGAATTGAACCCAGGAACTGACACTCTAACCACTGAGCACCACTGGCTAGGGCCCAGGACCATTACATATATATATATATATACATACACACATACATACATATACACATACATACATACATACACACACACACTCTCTTAATTGATTTCAGAGAGGAAGCGAGAGATACAAACATCAATGATGAAAGAGAATCATTGATCGGCTGCCTCCTGCACGCTCCGCACTGGGGATCGAGCTCACAACCCAGGCATGTGCCCTTGACTGGAATTGAATCTGGGACCCTTCAGTCCTCAGGCTGACGCTCTGTCCACTGAGCCAAACCAGCTGGGGCAGTTTCTTGAAAAGACTTTTATTTCCTCATTGAATTTCTTGACATCTTTGCCAAAAACCATATGACAGTATGAGTCATTTGTACAGTGGATCTGTTTTTGAGTACTGTTCTGTTGCATTTATATTTTAATTTATCTTTACACCAAATCATGCTGTTGTGGTTCTGATGGTTTTATGGTGAGTCATGAAATCAAATACTGAAAGGGCTACTTTTTCTTTTCCAATATTGCTTTGGATATTATATATTTGTATTTTCATATTTATTTTTGCATTTCCGTATATGTTTTTCTATATATTTTTTAGAAGCAGCTTTTCAGTTTCTATTAAAACAAAATTGATGAGAACACAGTTGTCTTGAATCTGTAGATCAACTTAGGGGATATTGACATAACAATAATAATAATATTGAATCCTTCCATTTATAAATAAGTATATCGTTGTGTTTATTTCAGATTTACTTTAGCAACATTTTATAATTTTCAGGGTACAGATTTTACACATCTTTTTTAAAATTCTAAAGAAATTTATTTCTAAGTATTTTATGTTCTTTGACACTAAGTAAAGTCAAATTCTAAAAATTTTTCCAGTTGTTTCCTGCTAATATATAAGAATACAGTTTACTTTTGCGTGTTAACCTTGTACCTGCCACTTTTCTAAATTCATATATTAGTGTATTCTTTAAGGTTTTTTACATACAAAATCATGGCTTCTGTACACTTTTATTCTTCCTTTATAATCTTAATCCTTTTATTTCTTATAAATATTATTGTACTGGCTAGGACCTCCAGTACAATATTGGGTAGAAGTGGTAGGGCAGGACCAAACCAGAGAGGATGGAACTTGCGTTGCCACGATGTGTCCACCATCTGGATACCATTGCTGACATGTACACATAAAGAACTATTTGACATTGAAACTGGGACTCAGAACAATTGGACATTGAAACTAAGACTCAAACATTTTTTGTTCTTATTTATTTCTAGTATGCAGATGCAAGATATTTTTGAAGAAAAGAAACAGGGGAGAGTGATTGATACAGAGGCAGGGAGGCATTGTACAGGCTGTCAAGCTACAGGGGGAAGGCTGGGGAGGGTGGGGGGCGGGTGCTGGGGGAGATCAACTGAAGGACTTGTATGCATGCGTATGAGCATAACCAATGAATGAAAGACACTGGGGTAGGGGGGCCAGGTGGGGACATGTGTTGGGGGCTAGGGGAGGCTGGCGGGTGGATAATGGGGGGGGGAGTAAAACATGTGCTATTATTAAATCTAATTTATACTGCAAAATAAATTATTAAAAATAATAAAATAAAAATTTAAAAAAGTGGTAGGGTAGGCATCCTTGCCTTGTTCCTGCTCTTATGGGAAAATACTATATAATAAAGAGGTAATATGCAAATTGACCATAACTTTAACACACAAGATGGCTACCTGCATATGGTCAAATATGGTTGCCACAAGAGGCCAGCAGGGGAGGTGACCAGGGGAGGTGGCCAGTTAGGGGTGACCAGGCCTGCAGGGAAGGATAGTTAGGAGGGACTCAGACCTGCAGGGGAGGACAGTTGCGGGGGGGGATCAGGCCTGCAGGGGAGGATAGTTAGGAGGGACCCAGACCTGCAGGGGAGGACAGTTGGGGGATGGGGGATCAGGCCTGCAGGGGAGGACAGTTAGGGTGGACAAGTCCTGCAGGGGAAGGCAGTTGGGGGGGACCAGGCCAGCAGGGGAGGGCAGTTAAGGGTGACCAGGCCTGCAGAGGACAGCAGTTGGGAATGACCAGGCCTGCAGGGGAGGACAATTAGGGGTAACCAGGCTGGCAAGGGAGGGCAGTTAGGGGTGATCAGGTCACAGAGGAGGGCAGTTGGGGCTGACCAGGCCTGCAGGGGAGGGCAGTTAGGGGAAATCAGGCTGGCAAGGGAGGGCAGTTAGAGGTGACCAGGCCAGCAGGGGAGGGCAGTTAGGGGCAATTGGGGAGCAGGGGAGCAGTTAGAGGGTGATCAAGCTGGCAGGCAGAACTGGTTAGGAGCAATCTGGCAATCAATCTAGCAATGTGGGGAGCCAGCAGTCCTGGATTGTGAAAGGGGTGTACCAGATTGGGCTGAGGACACATCCCCCTATGCATGAATTTTGTGCACTTAGCCTGTAGTGTTAAATATGTTATTAAATTTGATGCTAGCTGTAGGATTTTTTAGATGACCTTTACCAATTGAGGAAATTCTCTTTTATTTTTAATTTTCTGGGAGTTCTTAACATGAATTGGTGCTTAATTTTGTAAAATGGTTTTTCTGCATCTATTAAAATTATTGAATGGTTTTCTCTTTGATTCTGTTAATATGACGAATTGGATTAATTTATTTTCAAATGTTAAACTAATCCTTCATTTTGGGGATAAACCCAACTTGAACAAGATACATTGTTTTTTATATATATTTCTGCATATGTTTGCAAATATTTTTTGAGGAATTTTATATCTATGTTTATGGGTGCACATTCTGTATTTTACTGATTTTTTTTTTTTTAAAGAAAGGTTTATTGCAGGAGAGCTGGGTGCAAAGTTTGGAATGCCTCCGTGTTGTTCCAATTTTAGTATATGTGCTACCAAAGCAAGCACTGTATTTTACTGATTTCTAAAAATTTATGTCACTTGCTGAAGGGTGTGATATCAATATCTCTATGACTACAGATTTTTCTCTTTAAAAAACAACATTAAATTCTTGAATTCATTTAATGATTGTAGAAGAATTATATAAGTAGATTATCTGAATATCTCTTCTGTATGTATTGAACACACACACACATAGTGTTGTGTTAGTTTGTATTTACAGTAGATGTAAGCAAAGGAGAAAATCTTAGACTATGACATGAATCTTTTAGTTATTTTTACCAGGTTTCATTTCTTTCTTCTTTTTTTTTTGTATTTGTTTTTGTGTTTTTTTTGTTAATCCTCACCTGAGAATATTTTCCTGTTGATTTTTAGAGAGAGTGGAAGGAATAGGGAAGGACAGAGAGAGACATTAATGTGACGCATGTATTGGTTGCCTCCAGCATGTATCCCGAGCTGGGCTGGAGATGGAGCCTGCAACCAAGCCATGTGCCCTTGACTGGAATGGAACCTGCAACCCTTTAGTTAGCAGGCTGAAGCTCTAGCCACTGAGCCCAGCCGGCTGGGAACCAGGTTTCATATTTAAATCTGTTTAACTTGCACTAATAAAATCAGTGAATATCAGAGTTTGATAGGCTTTAATGCATTTTTAAAGTTTTTCTTGTTTTGCTTTTTTATTGAGTGTACTGGGGTGACATTATTTAATAAAAATATATAGGTTTCAGGTGTAAAATTCAGAAATGGTATTGTGTGTTACCACTCCAAGTCAAGTCTTCTTCCATCATACTTTATCCCCCCTATACCCTCTTCTACCCCCCTTTTCCTCTGGTTATCACCATAATGTTGTCTGTGTCTGAGTTATTATTTATTTAGCTTAATTCCTTCACCTTTTTTGAAAATATATATTTTTATTGATTTTAGAGAGGAAGGAAGAGGGAGAGAGAGATAGAAACATCCATGATGAGAGAGAATCATGGTGGATTGGCTGCAAGTCCCCCACTGGGAAACGACCCCACAACCCAGGCATGTACCCTTGACAAGAATCGAACCTGGGACTTTTCTGTTCACAGGCCGACACTCTATCCACTGAGCCAAACTGGCTTGGGCTCCTTCACATTTTTCACTTATCCCTGTGAGAGCTATCACTATGTTCTCTATCTCTGTTTCTATTTTATTTATTTATTTTCAATATATATTTTTTATTGTTTAAAGTATTACAAATAAAAAACAAGATGGCGGCATAGGTAAAACACCTATCTTGCCGCCACACACAGCAATTTTAAAACTATAACTTAAAGAAAGAACAAACACCATCCAGAATCACCGGAAAGCTGGCAGAGTGAAAATTCCACAAATAAAAGTGAAGATGAGACACTGTGACTCGGAGGAGCGGCTGAGGACAGCGTTGAAGATATGTGCGGAGAGAGGTTTGGAGGAGTGTGCGCGCCAGCGGATAGGGCGGGTGGCTGAAAACCGGCCAGTTTTCTTGAACGGGGGAGACAAAGAGGTCCCACTGGACTGATTCTCCAGCTCTGGGCAAAGTCCAGGGAACCCACTATCACACGGGGTAAAAACTGGACAGTGGGAGGGCACACCGAAGCTCGGGTGCTGCAGGGGTCTGCCGGCTTGTGGAGAAGGCGAGCTTGTGTGGAGTGTGCGTGAGCTTGGGAACAGCGCAGCTGCCTGACCGCGCAGAGAGCACTCGTGACTTGCTCTTTCATTTGGTAAACTGTCAGACTACTTTGTTTTGCGACCCTGGGTGAGACGTTGGGTGTGCAGACTCATTTGGGGAGAGGCTGAATTCTCCAGCAGCCAGTGGAGCTCGGCAGCGGCTCTCTCTCAGAGGTGCTGGCGGCCATTGCCCCCGGCACAGAGTTCCCGGGACTGCATAGGGCGGAGCTAACACTGTCTGCTTGGCCCGGAGACTCTGCCCATCCAACCTGAGCACAGCTGAACTTCACAGACAATTGGCCTGGAGGTCAACCCCTCCAAGTGCTAACAACGACTAACCTGAGCTTAACTTCAGCAAGACTATGCAACCCATATCCACCTCAGGTAACTGGGGAGGCTGAAAGCCACTGTCCCTTGTAGGACATCTACCACACAAAGCTAATTGACCAACTCAGGGAAGCAGCCACCATGCAGAGACATGGAAAGAAATCAGATGTGAAAGAAATGGAGGAAAAAAAACGACTGGACATGGAATTCAAAACCACGGTTATAGGGCTTTTCAAGAGGCTCCTAGAAAAGGTCAAGACCTATAAGGAAATAAGCAAGACCTACAAGGAAATGAACGAGACCCTCAAGGATATGAACGAGACCTGCAAAGAAATGAACAAGACCAAGGTGGAAATGAATGAGTCCTACAAGGAAATGAACGAGACCTACAAGGGTATGAAAATGACTCTCAAGGATATGAAAAAGGACCGACCAGAAATTAAGCATACACTGACTGAAATAAAAAATATTATACAAAGACCTAAAAGTGCTCTGGAGCACCCCAAGAACCAAGTTAAAGATTTGAAATACAAAGAAGTAAAATCTACTCAGCTGAAAAAGCAAGAAACCAAAAGAATCTAAATAATTGAAGATAGTGTAAGGGGCCTCTGGGACAACCTCAAGCATACCAACATCCTAATTATAGGGGTGCCAGAAATAGAGAGCAAGACAGTGAAAACCTATTTGAAGAAATAGTGACTGAAAACTTCCCACACCTGGTGAAAGAAATTGACTTAGGGAGTCCAAGAAGCGCACCGAACCCCAATATATAGGAACCCTAAGAGGACTACACCAAAGCACATCATAATTAAAATGCCGAGAGCAAAAGACAGAATATTAAAAGCAGCAAGAGAAAAACAGTTACCTATAAGGGAGCACCCATACGATTGTCAGCGGATTTCTCAACAGAAACAATGCAGGCCAGATGGGAGTGGCAAGAAATATTCAAAGTGATGAATAGCAAGAATCTACAACCAAGATTACTCTATCCAGCAAAGCTGTCATTCAGAATTGAAGGTCAGATAAAGTGCTTCGCAAATAAGAAAAAGCTAAAGGAGTTCATCACCACCAAACCAATATTATATGAAATGCTGAAAGATATTCTTTAAGAAGAGGAAGAAGAAAAAGGTAAAAATATAAATTATGAACAACAAATACACATCTGTCAACAAATGAATCTAAAAATCAAGTGAATTAATAAGCTGATGAACAGGATAAACTGGTGAATGTAACAGAATCACGGACATAGAGAGGGAATGGACTGACAATTCTTGGGGAGAAAAGGGGTGTGAGAAGTGCAGCAAGAGACGACAAAAATCATGCACCTATGGGAGAAGACAGTGGAGGGGGGTTAGGGCGGAGGGTGGGATGGGTACCAGGTGGAGGGGAGCTATAGGGGGAAAAAAAGGGGAACAATGTAATTAATAAACTGAACAATAAAGATTAAAAAAATAAAATAAAATCCTTGGATCACACACACACAAAAAAATATTACAAATAGTAGTACATGTGTTTCCTTTTCCCCCCCCCATTGACTTTCCCCCAGCCTCCCCTACTTCCTGCACATACCCTCACCTGCCCCTCACCCCCATTTATTGTATCCATTGGTTATGCTTATATGTATGTACACAGTCCTCTGGTTGATCTCTTACAGCCCCCGCCCCCTATTTTATTTATTTTGTTCATTAGATTCTGCATGTAAGTGAAATCATATGCTCTTTGTCTTCTTCTGGCTTATTTCACTAAGTATAATGCTCTCCAGGTCTATCCAGGCTCTCCAAAAGGATAAGATTTCATTTTTTTTTATGACCAAATAATATTCCATTGCGTAAATGTACCACAGCTTTTAAAAAATATATACATATTTTTATTGATTTCAAAGAGGATGGGGTAGAGAGAAAAACATCATTGATGAGAGAGAATCATTGATCACCTGCCTCCTGCATCCCCCACACTGGGGTTTGAGCCCGCAACCTGGGCATTTGCCCTGATTGGGAATTGAACTGTGATCTCCTAGTTCATACATAGGTCAGTGTTCAACTACTGAGCCATGTGGCCAGGCAGTTTGTTGTTGTTGTTTTTTATTGGTCTTAGAGAGAGGGAGGGTGGAGAAGAGAGAGAGAGAAACATTATTTGGTTGTTTCTTTCATGTTCCTGAACTGGGAATCAAACCTGCAGCCTGGACCTGGGTATGTGGCCTGACTGGGAATCGAACCCACTGGGAATCGAACTTGGTGTATGGGCGGATGCTCCAACCAGCACCAGCCAGGGTTGTACCACAGATTTCATCCACTCATTCATTGATGGACACCTGGGATGTCAATTTTGGCTATTGTAAATAACACTGCAGTGAACATAGGGGGGGTGCATATATTCTTTCAAATTAGTGTTTCAGGTTTCTTCAGATATAGTCCCAGAAGTGGAATCACTGTGACCTAGGGCTGTTCCATTTTTAATTTTTTGAGAACTCCATACTGCTTTCCATGTACGTCTGCAATCCTGCCAACAGTGCACGAGGTTTTCTTATTTCACATCCTCTCCAGCACTTGTTTGTTGATCATTTTTTTCTTTTTTATTGTTACTAAGTTTATTGGGGTGACATTGGTCAACATGAATATTGGTTTCAGGTGTCAGTTTCTATGTTACAAGATCTGTATATTGCACCATGTACCCACCACCCAAAGTCAAATCTTCTCCTCTAACCATTTATTGGAAACCCCTTCTATTTCCCCACCCCCTTCCCTCTGGCAATCACCAAACTGCTATTTGTGTTCAGGAGTTTCAGTTTTATATCCCACCAAGATGAAATCATATGGTTCTTAGCTTTTTCTGACTGTCTTGTTTCACTTAGCATGTTCTCAAGACCCAGCATGACTGATTCATATCCCATTGTGTATATGTACCACATCTTTATCCAGTCCTCTATTGCAAGATATTTTGGTTATTTCCATGTCTTGGTTGCTGATCTATCTATATAAAAGTCCAAGCGACCCTTTGTTAAGTAGCTATGGCACACATTGACCAATGAATAGGCATGGAAACATGGAACAGACTGATGGATCTTAGAAGGGAGGAGAAGAGATTAACCAAAGATCTTATATGCATACTAGAGGCCCAGTGCATGGATTTGTGCACTGGTTGAGGGTCCCTCGGCCTGATCTGTGGGGATAGGGCCAAAACTGGCAGTCTGACATCCCCTAGCGGGTCCTGAATTGCGAGATGGCACAAGCCAGACTAAGGGACTCCACCAGTGCAATCCGTGCACTGGGCCTCTATAATAATAAAAATGTAATATGCTAATTAGACTGGACATTCTTCTGGATAAAGCAGTGGTGGTGGGAGCCAAGCCCCTTGCATGAACTTTGTGCATTGGGCCTATAATAGTTAATAAATAATAGCCATTCTGAAAAGTGTGATGTGATCTCTCATTGTGTTTGTTGTGGGGCCTTCTCTGAGGATTTTTTTCCATTTTTATTTTATTTTAAAAATATATAGTATATATTTGTATTGATTTCAGAGAGGGAGGGTGATAGAAACATCAATGATGAGCCCTAACTGGTTTGACTTGGTGGATAGAGCATCAGCCTGCGGACTGAAGGGTCCCAGGTTTGATTCCAGTCAAGGGCATGTACCTTGGATGTGGGCATATCCCCAGTAGGGGTTATGCAGGAGGCAGCTGACCCATGTTTCTCTCTCATCGATGTTTCCAACTATTCCTCTCCCTTCTCTATAAAAAATCAATAAAATATATATTTTTAAAAGAATCATCCAATGGTGAGAGAGAATCATTGATCCGCTGCCTCCTTCCTGCACACTCCCCACTGGGGATGGAGAGTATAACCCTGGGAATGTGCCCTGATTAGGAATCGAACTGTGACCTCAACCACTGAACCATGCCAGCCAGGCAATTTATTTTTTTCATTGATTTGTAGATAGGGAAGGGAGGGAAAGAGGGTAGGAGGGGGAGAAAGAAAAACGCTGATGTGAGAGACACATTTTAAAAAAAAAATATTTTTTTATTGATTTTTTTTTTACAGAGAGGAAGGGAGAGTGATAGAAAGTTAGAAACATTGATGAGAAAGAAACATTGATCAGCTGCCTCCTGCACACACACACCCCCCCCACTGGGGATGTGCCCACAACCAAGGTACATGCCCCTGACTCGATTCAAACCCGGGACCTTTCAGTCCTCAGGCTGGCATGAGAGACACATTGATTGGTTGCCTGCCACATGTGCCCTGATCAGGACTGGGGGTCGGACCTGCAACCCAGGTACCTGCCCTTGACTGGGAATCAAACGTACAACCCTTCTGTGCACAGGCTAACATTCTAACCATTAAACCACACTGGTCAGGGCTCTCATTGTGGTTTTAATTTGCATTTCTCTGATAATTAGTGACATTAAGTATCTTTGCATATGTCTTTTTTTAATCTTTATTCAGTTTATTAATTACAATAAACGGTGAATATAACAGAATCATGGACATAGAGAGGGAATGGATTGACAATCCATTGTTCCCCTTTTTTTATCCCCCTATAAATCCCCTCCACCCTGTACCCATCCCACTCTCTGCCCTCACCTCCACCTCCCCACTGTCCTCTCCCATTGTTGCAAGATTTTTGTCCAGTCTCTTGCTGCACTTCCCATACCCCTTTTCTCCCCAAGAATTGTCAGTCCATTCCCTCTCTATGTCCATGATTCTGTTATATTCACCAGTTTATCCTGTTCATCAGCCTATCAATTCACTTGATTTTTAGGTTCATTTGTTGATAGATGTGTATTTGTTGTTCATAATTTATGCTTTTACCTTTTTCTTCCTCTTCTTAAAGAATATCTTTCAGCATTTCATATAATATTGGTTTGGTGGTGATGAACTCCTTTAGCTTTTTCTTACCTGCAAAGCACTTCATCTGACCTTCAATTCTGCATGATAGCTTTGCTGGATAGAGTAATCTTGGTTGTATATTCTTGCTATTCATCACTTTGAATATTTCTTGCCACTCCCATCTGGCCTGCATTGTTTCTGTTGAGAAATCCGCTGATAATCGTATGGGTGCTCCCTTATAGGTAACTAACTGTTTTTCTCTTGCTGCTTTTAATATTCTCTCTTTATCTTTTGCTCTTGGCATTTTAATTATGATATGTCTTGGTGTGGTCCTCTTTAGATTCCTATATTTTGGGGTTCTGTGTACTTCTTGGACTCCTAAGTCAGTTTCTTTCACCAGGTGAGGGAAGTTTTCAGTCACTATTTCTTCAAGTAGGTTTTCATTACCTTGCTCTCTCTCTTTTTCTGGCACCCCCATAATTCGGATGTTGACATGCTTGAGGTTGTCCCAGAGGCCCCTTACACTATCTTCAATTTTCTGGATGCTTTTTGTTTCTTGCTTTTCCAGCCGAGTGGATTTTGCTTCTTTGTATTTCAAATCTTTGACTTGGTTCTTGCGGCCCTCTGGACTGCTTTTAGGACTTTGTGTAATATTTTTTATTTCAGTCAGTGAATGCTTGATTTCTAGTTGATTCTTTTTCATATCCTTGAGGGTCTCGTTCAAATCCTCGTAGGTCTTGTTCATTTCCTTGTAGGTCTCATTTATTTCCTTATGGGTCTCATTCATTTCCTTGTAGGGCTCATTCATTTCCTCGTTGGTCTTGTTCATTTCCTCATTGGTCTTGTTCATTGCCTTGTAGTTCTCATTAAGTTCATCAGCCTTTTCTAGGAGCCTCTTGAAAAGCCTTATAACCGTGGTTTTTAACTTTATGTCTAGTTGTCTTTTTTCCTCCATTTCTTTCACACCTGATTTCTTTCCATGTCTCTGCATGGTGGCTGCTTTTTGTGGTAGATGTCCTCTAAGGGTCAGTGGCTTAGCCTCCCCAGTTACCTGAGGTGGGTACTCTTACTGCAATCCTTTATGGGTTGTACAGTATTTTTGAATTTAAGCCCAACTTGTTGTTGTTAGCCCTAGGAGGGTTTGACCTCCAGGCCAATTGGCTGTGCAGGGAAACTATTCAGGTTGGATGGGCGGAGTCTCTGAGCTGAGCAGGCAGCGTCAGCTATGCCCTATGTGGCACGCAGTCTCTGTGTTGGGTGGTAATGGCCCAAGGCACCTCCAAGAGAAAGCCGCCTCTGGTCTCTAACCCCTTGCCAGACAACTCTGCTTCTCCCCAAATGAGTCTGCACACCCAAAGTCTCGCCCAGGGTTGTAAAACAAAGCAGTCCAGTAGTCTCCCAAACCAGGGGGCAAGTCGCCAGGGAGCAAGTCGTGTGTCTGTGCTGTTGCACACTTTACGCATGCAAACTGCTGTTCCAAGCTACGTGGACTCTCCTCAGACTAGGAGACCTCTGCCGTGTCCGGCTTTTAGGGTGTGTACCCCCACCTCGGACCTCGCCTGGCACTGGGGAATCTGTGCAGTGGGACGTCTCTGACCTCCCCATTGGAGAAATCCAGCCGGGATTGCTGCTGCCAGCCCTACAGCCCGCACGCGCCCCACAGCTCCGAACCTCTGGCTCGGCGCGTATCTTCAAGGCTGCGCTCTGCCGCTCTTCTGAGTCTCAGTGTCCCACCTTTACTTTTTTTATTTTGAGGTAGCCAGTCAATGATTTTTATTTATTTCAGAAAGGAAGTTAGAGGGAGAGACAGAAAGTCAATGAAGAGAGAGAATCATTGCTCATCATGCGTGGGGTTTAGAGAACAGCTTTACTACATATTTAGACTTGTTTCCTAGACCTGTTGTCAAGGGTCTTGATGGATGAGTGGAATTTGAATACAGCAGAATCCTCAGTTTCACTTTCTGTGGTTTCAGCTACCCATGGTCAACTGTGATCTAGCTTCTTCAAAAGTTTCCAGCTATTGTTACTGTCCGGATGACTGACTTCAGACCTAGATGAAGAAAGAGACATGGCAAAGGTGCCAGCCAGGGCTAACTTCGACTCAAGGATGTGAACAGAGGTCCTGAGGAGGTCATGCTCCCACTGGGCATCCTCAGCCTCTGTCCTGGCAGCCTCCTTGCCCTCCTGGCCACTCTGCAGCTGCTCCATCTTCCAGCTGCTGGCCTGAGCTTGCCGCCCCTCAGCCATCTGTTTCAGCATCAGCTCCTGATGCTGGGTCAGCTAGTCCCGCAGCAACTTCAGTTCTTCTCTCAGAACCTCTGACTCCTCCCATAGCAATCCAGCTGGCATCTCATTCTGCAGCTCTTGGTGAAGGCCACTGATAACCCTGCACTTTTGTGGACCTGCTTGTATTTGGGCTTGGGCCTGCTCGTGCACCTGCCTCCGAAGGCCCCTCAGTTCCCTTCTCAGCTGGTTCAGGCGTTGTTCCAGGATAAGAGCCTTCCGTTCTGGGCCCCCCTGCAACTTTAGTGATGCTTCCAGGGCACAGATTTGGTACTTCTGCTGCTCTTGCTCTTTCAGCAGGTTCTGCACAGCTTGTCTTAGTGCCTCAGTCACCTGACCCTGGGATCGAAGCTGGGATCTAAGAATAGTAACCATCCCAGAGAGAAGATGTCTTATGGACCTCAGCCCAATTGAGCCTCTCTGGAACAACAGGACTCTCTAGAGTCCAAGGCTGTTGAGCTTGGGCTTCTGGTTGAGGAAGCAAGTGATTAGGGGGAATCCATGTCCCATTCAGATCTGCTCCAGCAGAGATGCCACGGGGCTACAATTGCTGCTTGGTCCTAGCCACATTTCCGTCAGTAGCATTGAGAAGCGCATTGAGCGGCTCAGACCAGCTCAGGGTCATACTCACAGCCTATGGCAAGGGTCTGGCTCCCCGGCATCTTGTGCCCTTTCTCTCCCAGCACGGAACAACTGACACAACCCAGGAAAGGCCACCACGTCAAATTGAAAGAGGGAATACTAGGGGTAGGGATACAATCTCAGACCAAAACTACGCCTCTGGAACTAGTAAGGGGAGAGGCGCACTTGGGGAACTAGGGGAAAAGCAGGATACCCTGATATGTACATATTAGGAGGGAGTTTAGGGCACCGAATCTTGGGTAAGACCTCCCCAAACAAAGGATACTAGCGCCATCATGTCGAACCCATGCCAGCTACTCCCACCTTTACTTTTATTTGTGGAATTTTCACTCAGCCAGCTTTCCGGTGATTCTGGATGATGTTTGTCTTATTGTTATGTTGTAGTTTTGGAATTGTTGCGCGGGGCAGCACAATAGGTGTTTACCTATGCCGCCATCTTGGTTCCTCCCCCCAGTTGTTTTTCTCTTGCTGCTTTTAATAGTCTCTCTCTGTCTTTTGCTCTTGGCATTTTAATTATGATGTGTCTTAATGTGGTCCTCTTTGGATTCCTTTTGCTTGGGGTTCTTTGCACTTCCCGGACTTGTAAGTCCATTTCTTTCACCAGGTGGGAGAAGTTTTCTGTCTTTATTTCTTCAAATAGGTTTTCAGTATTTTGCTCTCTCTCTTCTTCTGGCACTCACATAATTCGGATGTTAGTATACTTGAGGTTGTCCCAGAGGCTCCTTACACTATCTTCAAATTTTTGGATGCTTTTTGTTTTTGCTTTTCCAGCTGAGTGGTTTTTGCTTCTTTGTATTTTAAATCTTTGACTTCATTCTTACGATCCTCTGGTTTGCTGTTAGATCTCTCTATATTTTTTATTTCAGTCAGTGTATATTTAATTTCTAGTTAATCCTTTTTCATCTCCTCGAGGGTATTGCTAAATTTATCGGCCTTTTCTAGAAAATTCTTGAAAAATCTTATAACTGTGTTTTTGAACTCTATATGCAATCGTTTGCTTTCCTCCATTTTTTTCATTTGTGATCTGTTTCTTTGTCTTCGCATTTTTGTTGCTTCCCTGAGTTGATCGATTAGCTTTGTGTGGTAGGTGTCCTATAGGGCCCAGTGGCTCAGCCTCCCCAGTTACCTGAGGTGGACACTCTTGGTGCACTCCTTTGTGGACTGTGTGCTCAGCCTTGTTGTAGTTAAATCTTGATTATTGTTGGTATCACTGGGAGGAATTGACCTCTAGGCCACTTGGCTGTGAGGATCAGCTGTGTCTATTTTTTTTTATTTAATTTTTTGTTTTTTTGTTTTTTTACAGAGCGGAAGGGAGAGGGATAGAAAATCAGAAACATGGATGAGAGAGAGACGTCGATCAGCTGCCTCTTGCACGCCCCCTACTGGGGATGTGCCCGCAGCCAAGGTACATGCCCTTGCCGGAATTGAACCCGGGACCCTTCAGTCTGCAGTCTGACTCTCTATCCACTGAGCCAAACTGGTCTCGGCTCAACTGTGTCTTTTATGGGAGAACTTTTGTGCTGGAGACACCCTTATGAGATAAGACTTGCAAAATTGCAAAAGCCTCTGTGCTCAGCTTGGGTGCAGCAGAGTTTCAGGGCAGAGCAGACAGCCTTGGTTTCCCAGCAGCCCTGCTCTACTAGGCCCCTGTGTCTGAATGTCCTTTGGTAATTGCTGCAAGCACCGCTGAGAGAAAGCCGCCCTCGAGTGCCGCCTGCTGCCAGACAATCCAGTTTCTCCTGGAACTGGAGTTCAGTACAGTTGAGAGTTTCCGTCTCCATTCTGCTTTAGAAAGCCAGCACGCACTCAGCCGCCCGTGCATTCAGCAGTCAGTCCTCTCTGTGCGCACATGCCTCTGAACCTCTGCCTTCTGCAGTTCCTGAGTCTCAGTTTGCTTTTGCTTTTCCTGACAGTTCAGATTCCCCCTGAATGAGTCTGTTTTGTCAGAGTCTCACCCAGGACTGGTGTTCAGTGCAGTCGGGAGCTTCTGTCTCCCTCCCACTTTAGAAACCAGCCACCCACTCAGCCACCCGTGCACACAGCCGCCATCCTCTTTGTGTGCGCGTCTCCATACCTCAGCCTTTTGCAGCTCCTCTGAGTCTCAATGTTCTTTCCTCTTTCCTTCTAGTTGTAGAATTTCCATTCAGCCAGCCTTCCTGTGGTTCTGGATGGTGTCCATTTTGTCTTTAAGTTGCATTTTTGATATTGTGCGAAGCAGCAGTTTAGGTGTTTACCTATGCCGCCATCTTGATCTTTTAGTTGTAGTATTGAAATAGTTATGCAAGGCAACAGTTTAGGTGTTTACCTATACTGCCATCTTGGTTTCTTTCTCAAAAGGTAAATAATTTTAATGTTAACTATGAAATTAGTTATTGCTTTATAGACCAGGCCCTCAAAGGGTTTTAGGCACCATTAGCTATGTTTTGCAAACTGCTATCCTAAATTATTTCTTTAATACCTAGGTTTTTACTACTGACTCTCTGCTAGTGACACTGTCATTTGTATCCCCAGCCCAGGCTACACCAAGTGTTGGACTTACATACCCAATGCCTGCTTCCTTGGCTTGGTGCTCTCTTACTGATTTGGATTTAGCACATGCTATTTGTTCTGCCCCATATTTTCTTGTTTCTTTTGTTAACCCAGAATACTACTAGAATGTGAGCTTCTTGGGGGCAGGGACCGAGTACCTTATACCCCCAGATTTTAGCAGAATGCCTATCACTAGGCTGCTCAGTAAATGTTTTTTAATTAAATTGAATCAAGGAAGAATTCTAGCCTCATGAAAAATAAATTTACAATTCACCCCAGGGTAAATGTTTTCTGATGTCATTCATTCTATATTGGTTTGTATTAGTTTCAGTTTCAGAGAAAAGGACTTCATAACCTCCATATACAGGACAGGTAAGTCCTATATATAAAGTTACCCAACAGTTCCTTTTGCTTTGCCTAGGGAGTAATATCTTCTGAAAGGAAAGTATTTGGGCTAGCCTTCAATGTCATAATTTTTAGTTTTCTCTCTGACCACTGAGAATATCACAAAACAACACTTAGCATCTGCTTCTTTTAAAATTACCTGATTTTGCCCTAGCTGGTTTGGCTCAATGGATATAGTCAGTCTGGGGACTGAGGGTCCTGGGTGCAATTCTGGCCAAGGGCACATGCGCTAGTTGTGTGCTCAGTCCCCACTAGGGGCCAGGTAGGAGGCAGCCAATCAATTCTTTCTCATCGTTGATGTTTCTATCTCTCCTCTCCCTCTCCCTTCTTTTCTGAAATCAATCAAAATATATTTTAAAATATATAAATAAAATCACCTGATTTCCACCAGCACTTGTGATGGAACAAGTGTATACTACATTTATGTTTCTCTGAAGGAAGATGTTTTTGAAGAATACTTATTGATACAGAAAAACACACGAGGCTGAAAGAGTAAGATAAATATTGCAGTCTTTGAGAAACCTATAATGGATTTAGATACTATATATCTACTGGAGGCCTGGTGCACGAAATGCGTGCACTCAGTGGAGGGGGTCCCTCAGTCAAGACTGACCTCTCGCAGTCCAAGAGCCCTCGGGAGAGGTCCACCTGATGGGCAGCAGACCTAAGCCAGCAGTCAGATATCTTTAGCATTGCCGCAGAGGTAGAGCCTCTCCCACCACTGCCACTGTGCTCTCCAACTCAGAGCTTCTGGCCGAGCGGCACTCCCCCAGTGGGAGCACACTGGTCACCAGGGGCAGCTCCTGCATTTAGCGTCTGTCCCCTGGTGGTCAGTGAGCATCATAGCTACCGGTTATTCCACTGTTTGGTTGATTTGCAAAATTGCCTTTATTATATAGGATAATATAAAACCCTAAGCGACTGGTCAACCGTTTGTTTGGTTGCTATGACTCACATTGACTACCAGGGGACAGACGCTTAATGCAGGTCCACAGGCCCCTGGCTGAAACTGGCAGTCCGATATTTTCTGAGGGGTCCTGGATTCCTGGATTGCAAGAGAGTGCAGGCCAGGCTGAGGGACCCCACTGGTGCATCAATGCAATAGGCATATATATATAATAAAATAAAGACGGAATGTGCAAATTGACCATCACTCTGTGGCAAAGATGGTGGCGCCCACAGCCAGTAAGGAGGGAATATGCAAATTGAATTAACAAAGATGGCGGTGGGCAGGGCAGAATACTTGCAATGAAGTGGAGGAGCTACAGGAAGGCGGCAGGGCTGGAGCAAAGGTGGGACGCGATTCCGGCCAGAGCGAAGGCCCAGGTCCCGGTTGCCGGTTCCTGTAGTAAGGGAAAGGAAGGCCTATTGCACGGGTCTTCATGCGTCAGGCCTCTAATATATATATATATATATATATATATATATATATATATATATATATATATGAAACCCTAAATGACCGGTCAGTTGTTTGACTGGTAGATTGTTTGACCAGTCGCTATGATGCACACTGACCATTAGGGTGCAGATGCTTAAAGCAGAGCTGCCCCCTGGTGGTCAGTGCGTTCCCACAGTGGGAGCACCTCTCAGCTGACCAACAGGCACCAGACGCTGGGCTTACAGCTGGCAGGTGCAGCTGTGGCAGTGCAAACCTCCCGCCTCCACAGTAGCGTTGCCAAGTGGTGGTGGTGGCAGCAGGCATAGTGGTTCCAGGATGAGCAGAAACGATGCAGTCCGTAGCCCAGGATCGGTTCCTCCCAGCCACCTGCCACTTTGTGCACTACTATGTCCCTTGCGGATGTCAGACTGCCGGTTTATGGCAGTCCAACATCCCCCAAGGGATCCCGGATTATGAGAGCGCACAGGCCAGGCTGAGGGATCCCCCCAGTGCATGGATTTGTAAAACTGGAAAGAAGTGTAATAATGGTTCTTTGTTAGTAGTGTAATTGTGAGAAATTGAGTTAAGAACACTTTAGAAATAATATTTTTTGGATACATCCCATGTTTTAGGCATTATATTAAATTCTTTATGTGTGTTTTCTCAGAGAACTCTCCCATGAATCCCGTAATATAGGTATTACTAATTTTTGAGATGAAACTAAGTCCTAAGAAAGATTAACTTATCTATGTTTATACACCAATAAATAATAGAATTAAAACCATTATATTATATTATATTATATTATATTATTATATTATATTATATTATATTATATTATATTATATTATATTTGTTGTTGTTGTTAATCTTCATCCAAGGATATTTTCCCATTGATTTTTACAAAGAGTGGAAGGGAGGGGAGAGAGAGAAATAGCAATGTGAGAGACATGTCAATTGGTTGTACCCCAAACAAGCCTGGGGATCAAGAATGCACCAAGGTACGTGCCCTTGATCAGAACTGAACCTGGGACTCTTCTGTCCAAGGGCTGATACTCTATCCACTGAGCCAAGTAGGCTAGGGCATTATATCTTTATATTTCTAAACTTTTTATAATTTGTATTATTTATATAATCAAATACAATTAATTTTTAAATTATGATGCAAACATTGGAGCCTACAACAAGTCAGGCTTGTACAGTCTGGTAGGATTTATACATTTGAACCATTGATTTTCTGTACTAGCTATGTAAAATAACAGAAATATGGGACTTGAAATTCAACCAAGTGTTTTAAAAGTTACAATAGGAGGAAGCCAAGATGGCGGCATAGGTAAACACCTTAAACTGCTTTCTTACACAACAATTTCAAAGCTGCTACTAAAAGACAAAAGGTCTATGACCCAGAACCATGGGAAAAGGTACTGAGGTACAGAGGAGTGCTGTCTGGGCTGGCAGCGGGCAACGGGATGCTGCTTTTTTCAACCCAAAGGCAAACAAGCCCCTGATTACTCTGAACTCCAGTTTCTGGGGAGACGCTGGCGATCCAGACTCCTGCGGGAGAAGCTGGGCAGTCTCCCATCAGGTTGGATAGTGAGGGTGGCTCTCTTGCAGAGGTGCTCATAGCAGTCATTGTTCACTGTGTGGAGGCACAGGACACGGGGGACTTGGAAACACAGAGACGCAGAAACGGCTGAGTGGCAGCCATTGCTGTTTGCCATGCCCTGAGCCTGGTGACTACCTGAGACTCCGCCCCACACAATCTGCAAACCCACTTGAGCTGTTTGCAGCAGCATTTGTATATAAATGGCCTGCGCTATCACAGCTTAACTTAAACTGCAGCTCTGTCAGACCAGGAGAGATCTGCAGACCTCACTGTAGCTCCTGCTGGGTCGCCTCAGACAGTAGCTGACCTGCACCCCATTGGAGATCCAGAAGCTAGTGTATCTAGGGGTGAGTGTGAGACGACACCAGAATTCAACTTTTCACATCCGTAAGTGACACATTCAAGAGGCAGACTCAGTGAGCACCAAAGCCCCCCTGAAGCAAGTCCTCCATAGGCGTGTTTCCGTACAGCAGTTCTTCCACTCCATCAGCATAGGGAAGCAGCAACATGTGAAGACAAAGAAATATGTCACGAATGAAAGAAATGGAGGACATAGAGTTCAAGACCACATTTATAATGTTACTCAAGAATCTTCTAAAAACCACCGAGGAGCTTAGTGAGACCTTCAAGGACCTTAATGAGAATGCCAAGAAAATGGAAAAGGACCAGTCAGAAATTAAGCATACACTCTCTGAAATAATGAATACACAAAAATTCAACAGTAGATCAAAGGACTCCAAAAATCAAACCAAAGATCTGAAACATGAGGAGACAAAAAACACCCAACCAGAAAACAAAATAATAATCCAAAAATATGAAGATAGTGTAAGGAGCCTCTGGGACAACTTTAAGCACACCAACATCAGAATAATTGGGGTGCCAGAAGAAGAGAGAGCAAAATATTGAAAACCTATTAGAAGAAATAATGACAGAAAACTTTCCCTACCTGGTGAAAGAAATAAACTTACAAGTCCAGGACGTGCAGAGAACCCCAGATAAGAGGAATCCAAAGAGGACCACACCAAGACATATCATAATTAAAATGCCAAGGACAAAAGACAAAGAAAGAATCTTGAAAACAACAAGAGAAAAACAGTTGGTTACCTACAATGGGATACCCATACAACTGTCAGCTGATTTCTCAACAGAAACTGTGCAGGCCAGATGGGAGTAGCAAGAAATATTCAAAAAGATGAACAGCAAGAACCTGCAACCAAGATTACTCTACCCAGCAAGGTATTCAGAATTGAAGGTTAGATAAACAGCTTGACAGATAAGAAAAAGCTAAAAGAGTTCATCACCACCAAACCAGAATTATATGAAACTAGAGGCCCAGTGCACAAAAGTCGTGCACAGGGGGCAGGGGTGTGTCCCTCAGCTCAGCCTGCACCCTCTCCAATCTGGGACCCCTCATGGGATGTCCAACTGCTCGTTTAGGCCCGATCCTACCGGGATTGGTAGGATTGGGCCTAAACAGGCAGTCAGATATCCTTCCCACTATCCAGGACTGCTGGCTCCAAACTGCTAACCTGCCTGCCTCCCTGATTGCCCCTAACCGCTTATGCCTGCCAGCCTGATCACCCCCTAACCACTCCCCTGCCAGCCTAATTGATGTCTAATTGCTCCCCTGCCAGCCTCTTTACCCCCAACTTCCCTCTTCTGCTGGCCTGATCACCCCTAACTGCCCTCCCTTGCAGGCTTGATTGCCCTCAACTGCCCTTCTTTGCAGGCCTGGTCCTTCCTAACTGCCCTCTCCTGTTGGCCTGATGGCCCACAACTGCCCTCCCTTGCAGGCCTGGAACCTCCCACTGCCCTCCCCTGCTGGCCATCTTGTGGTGGCCATCTTGTGTCCACATGGGGGCAGGATCTTTGACCATATGGGGGCAGCCCTCTTGTGTGTTGGAGTGATGGTCAATCTGCAAATTACTCTTTTATTAGATAGGATAGAAGCCTGGTGCATGGGTGGGGGCTGGCTGGTTTGCCCTGAAGAGTGTCCCAGATCAGGGTGGGGTTCCTTTGGGGTATGGGGCGGCCTGGGCAAGGGGCCTGTGGTGATTTGCAGGCCGGCCATGCCCCCCAGTGACCCAAGTTGAGGCCCTGGGATCTGTGATTAATTTATGTTCTACAATTGAAACTTTGTAGCCTAGAGCGGAGTCAAACCTTCTGCTCACTCCCTGGCGACAGCCATTCTGTTTGAAATTTTGTAGCCTAGAGTGGAGGGTTATATGCTAGGTTTGCAGAAATTTGGCTTCCTCATCGCCCTGGCAACCCTAACCTCTTCTCTCTCCAGCTACATGGTTGGCTGCTGCCATTACTGTTTGGATTATGTATCTTTTATAATTGAAACTTTGTAGCATTGAATGGAGGCCTAGGCCAGCAGGTGGAAGTCTTGGCTTCCTCCATTGCTGGGGAAACCCAAGCCTCCCTCCTGCTCTCAGTGGTGGCAGCCATCTTGGTTGGGGTTTATTTGCATAATTTGCTCCTGATCTGCTGGTGCATGTGGCTGTGGCTTTATTTGAGGTATGGTCAATTTGCATATTACTCTTTTATTAGATAGGATAGGATGGTGAAGGGTATTCTTTAAGAAGAGGAGGAAGAAGAAAAAGGTAAAGATAAAAACTGTGAACAGCAAAATGACAACAAATACATACCAACAAGTAAATCTAAAAATCAAGTAAATGAAAAATCTGGACAGAATGGACTGATGAATATAATAGAATTAGGGACATAGAAAGGGAGTGGACTGACAGTTCTCAGGGGGAAGAGGGTGTGAGGGATGCGGGAAGAGATTAGACAAAAATCTTACACCTATGGATGAGGACAGTTTTGGGGGGTAAGGGCATGGGATAGGTCGGGGGATGGGGTGGAGGGGAGCTATGGCGGGGGGGGGGTGGAGAGGAACACCTGTAATCTGAATAAAGATTTATTAAAAACATAAAAATAAAAAAATAAAATTCTGTGACACACTAAAAAAACAAACAAAAAACCATTTAAGGCTGAGCATTTTTATGGTTTTTTAAAGTTGTTTGCTAACGGTTGTGGTTGTAGTGCTGGTGGCCCCTTTTGTCTTGTTGGATCCAGTGAGGTAGATGTGGCCGAAAGCCCAGGGGAAAAGCTGGGTGTATGAATATGTGGAGCGTGTCCATGGCGCGGTGGGAGGGTTTTCTAATGTAAGTGTATAGCTGTCATTGACAGATGTATTTAATGAAGTTAGAGATACTCACTGAGCATCAAGGATAACATTGATCAAAAAAGGCAACTAATGTTTATCTACAATTAATTATCTTTGTCCAAGAGTGACTGGCAGGTTAAAGAGATCATGGATTGACCCCACAACGTATATCACATATTCTTATGCTAAGAGAATTTTGACTTCTCATATATTTTTTAACTTGAGGAATTTGTGTTATAGCAAGAAAATACATCTGTAAACCTTTGTCTAAATAACTATTAGAGAATTTTTCCTCTTGCAGGAAGTTAGTTTGAGAGGCACGACACGGGATTAAGGAAGAAAATACCCACCTCGTTATTTCTGTCATATTAAATAGACTTTGTCTGTAGAGGGGCAGGCTCCTGTTAGTGAATATGTGTGTGACACACGTGCAGAGCACAGGATGTGTGGAGCATTGGGTTAAGCAAAAGAAGATAATGTAGCAATTTAAGTAAATGCATAAGGCTACTAAGAACATGGAAGAGGAATGAATAAAACTTTCACTGAAGAAAACTGGGAACATTTTGTTTATTTTTATTTTTTTATTTATTTTATTTTATTTTATTTTTTTAAATTATTTTTATTGATTTTTTGCAGTATAATAGTAGTACATGTTTTCCTTTCCCCCTCCCCCTTATCCTCCCCCCAGCCTCCCCCACCCCCCAGCACATATCCCCAGCTTCCCCCCCTCCCCGCCCCAGTGTCTTTCATTCATTGGTTATGTTCATATGCATGCATACAAGTCCTTCAGTTGATCTCCCCCCGCATCTGCCTCCCATCCACCCAAGCCTCCCCCTGTAGCTTGACAGCCTGTTCAAGGCCATCCTGCCTCTATATCAATCACTCTCCCGTTTCTTTTCTTCAAAAATATCTTGCCTCTGCATACTAGAAATAAATGTATAAGAACAAAAAGTGTTTCAGTCTCGGTTTCAATGTCCAACTTTTCTGAGTCCCAGTTTCAGTGTCAAATAATTCATTATGTGTATAAGTCAGCAATGGTATCCAGATGGTGGACATATCGTGTCAATGCAAGATCCATCCTCTCTGGTTTGGTCCTGGGCTGCCTGCAGACATGCACAGCTGCTGACTGGTAGCATGGCAGGGTGTCGTCAGTGTCCCCCATCTCTGGACCGTCCTCGTGACTGGAACAGATCCATCAGTTCCTCACCGTCGCAGGAACCCACATGGTCTTGGAGTTGTTCTCTGAAAACACACAAACACATTCTCGACCAAAAGTTAACAAAGGGATCCTCTATGCAAAATAGACTTGGGATTCTTTTTAATTTTTGCCTAAATGATTTTCCTTTGGCTTATTTTGACACCATGTGTGTTTTTTCATGGGTGTCCTGCAATTGTTTTTACAAATGGAATTTACTTTACTGGAGTAAGAATTTTCTAGATGTATTTTACTTACTCGATATTTTTTTTTTTTCCCTTACATGATATTACCCCGCTGTCCCCTCCCCTTTTTTGATTAATGGGGACTTTTGGAAATTTTATATTGCAGTCTTGATAATTTTAAATTTTAATTTTTGCACACAAAGTGACTGCTTTAGGTTTTTTGGATGTTAGGCAATTTTACAGTGAGATGAACTACTAATAGATTTTTTAGTTAATGTTTTAGGAAAAGCTTTTTGTCCAGTACACTATAATTTTCTTGAGTATTCTCATATTTCACTTGGCCAATTTAAATTAATCTGAAAACTTGATTACTATTTTCCTGTCAATTTTAATACTCAAGCAGAAATCTTAGTTTAGCCTGTGAATACTAGTGGAAAGGAATATTTGCAATTTTGAGTAGGTCCCGAGCATTCCTGGTAATAGACTGAATTTAGGTATAGAGCAGCTATTGCTGGCCGAGTCTCTGTCTGCCACCTGGGTCCCCATATGAGTTGTGTGTGGGAGGCGAAGCAGCCGTGGGGGTAGGAGGCCTCCCTCAGGAGGGGTAAGAATTCAAGCCCCTGCAAGGTTTGTGGATGAGAGTCTGTGCCCCACCTCTGTTGACCTTTTAGTTCTCTCCTGTTGGCCCCTCTGCGACTGTTCCTGTCTTAGGTTGTTCCTTCCCTGAGGAATCTTACCCGTCTCTGGCTAACCAGCCATCCTCTGGGGCCAAACAGGGTGATGTGAGGTTCAGTTCTGTCTCCTTTGTATTCTATGCCCCCCTGTGGCCTCCACGTCCAGTACCTGCCTTGGGGTCCCCTCGCCTGCTGGCGGTGTCCCGGTACTGATCACATATCTCGGGGGACCCAGGTTTCTTCTCCAGAGAGGGCCCAGCTCACACCATTGGTCGAGATTCAGATCCATGGTGCCAGCTGCCCAGAGGCTTCAGCCACAGCTGGAACTGAAAACTCTGGCATCAGCTGTGTGTATTTGGATAGTAACAAGAAGGTCCCTCTTGGCAGAAAGGGCAAGAAGGGCCAATATAGAATGCTCGGATGCCTTCGAAAACTGGGAACATTTTAAAGATGTAGCTCTTTTCAACCTTTTCACCTTTTTAAAATAATTTAAACTTTTCAGTATTATTCTGTCAACTGATCTGAGTAATCCTGTTCCTTTCAGCCATAAACCTTATTACAGTAAAGTGTAATATAAGGAATCTCTTTTGCTGGCTCTGTCCTTTCATTGGCATCTATAGTTCTGAACAGGGTGCTTCTGTCCCCCATCCTGTGAAACCCCTCACTGCTGGACAGGCAGCTGTCATTCTAATCCAGTGTGGACATTGCACTGCAGAGGAGGGAGTGTCAGAGGGAGGAAACAGATGGAAATGTGAAGGCCTGAAGTCTAAAGAGATTTCTTCCTTTTGAAGAATGTTCACTACAGCTAAGAGACTAGTAACATCAGTAACCCAGTAACGGTGCTTAGTAGTGACTTAGAGATTAGTATTAAATGGATGCCTGTTGTTTTGTCCTGCATTTTTCAGATGAGTTGGGAATAAGACAATGCCATAATGATTTTGAGCCCTCCTTGATCATCGAAGGACATTTTACCTGCAATGGGTTTTAGTTCTAAAGACACTTTTTCCTAGTCTGGGTAACCTTATTTTAGCAAGTGGAGATATTAACATTTTAAGTTTCAGATTTTACTTGACTTTAAACATTATTTGTCTATGTCTATAGTTACTACTTAGAGTAAAACTTCCTGTAACATACCTGGCAGACTAATTTTGGATTTTACTTTGCCTTGCTGTCTTTCTCCCCTTAGTCTTGTTCTTCATTTCTTATCTTCCAGAGAGGTGTGGGAAATGGAACTGGATAGACTCAAGAATCAGGATGGTGAAATAAATCAGAACATTATGGAAGAGACAGAACGGGCCTGGAAGGCAGAGGTGAGAAGAGTTGCTATATTGAAGGCTTTGATTTTGGGCTTTAAGATGGTATATTCTTTTGATATAGTGTTAACCAGGAAACCATGTAAGTATTACATCATATAGCTACTAAGTATTTATTTTGTTAACTAAACTCTGTATATGTAAAATTAATCAAGTATGTGTGTGTGGTTTTCCTAGATCTTATCACTAGAGAGTCGGAAAGAATTGCTGGTGTTGAAGCTAGAAGAAGCCGAAAAAGAGGCAGAGCTGCACCTTACGTACCTCAAGTAGGTATTGTCCAGTTCTGGAATGTTAATGGTCCTGCAGTGTTGAGGGTTTTGTTTTGTTTTCTTTAGGGTTGAAACCCTGGGCTAGCTAGTCTGGCACTTACTGTTTCATCACAGGAATTTCAAGGTCATCTCTAGTAATTGTTCCGTGATTTCTCTTCCTGTATTCTAACTTCTGCATTCTCTAATCTTTCCTCTCTGTAGTCTTAGCATTTTGTGTTTTCTATTGTATTATTTCCAGTTGTATAAATAGTATCTTTTATGCTATGGAAGCAAATCAAATATCCTTGGAGATTCATTTCTTATGTAGTCATTTCTCTTCTCACCATGGAATCTGGAGGACCCTGTGGCCTTTTCAGGCAGATAAGACCCTGTCTCAGTGGTTGGTTCTCTTTCTCTAATTCTTGGCTTAAAAGATGCTGGAGTTAAAGTGAGGCACAAGACCTAGATCCTTGACCTTCTCTTACATCTGGTTCGACCTCTTCTCTCCAGGTCAATTGGCCATTCCTTTTAGGCTATCTCAGCGTTGAGGATTAGGTTTTCTTTAATTCTGTAAATTCCTGTTGGTTTCTTGAAAGGTCAACTCCCCCAACACTAGATACAGTTCGTTCCAAACAGGAGTGGGAGACAAGACTGAATGGAGTTCGGATGATGAAAAAGAATGTTCGGGTAAGTGTAGTAATGGGGATCATTGAGTCTGAGTGAGGCTGTGCTTAAACACTCTGGTGATGGGCAGGGGACTTTGGCTTTGCCACTGAGAGCTTATCTACCAGTCCCTCTGTTTCCTTCAGACTGGATGGTGGGTGCTGTCTTTCTAGGGAGGCTCACTCAGCGTGGAGGTGAAAGATCATCCCTTCCTTTCCTCCTTCCTAGGACCAATTTAATAGTCACATCCAGCTAGTGCGGAACGGGGCCAAGCTGAGCAGCCTTCCTCAGATCCCTACTCCCACTCTGCCTCCGCCCCCATCCGAGGTAAGAATGCAGGTTTTGGGTAGTCAGGCTTTCTGTGACAAAATTAGAGTCCTTCACTTGTTGTGTGTTTTTTTTTTTTTTTTTAAAGAAGATACTAGTTTTAATATTATCTTATTACTGGTTATTGTTGGTTTTATTTGGTGTAAAAGTTGCTCATTGATTTCTCCCTTTCTCTTGCATCTTCTACCTCTTCCCCTCTGCAGACAGACTTCATGCTTCAGGTGTTTCAGCCCAATCCTTCTTTGGTTCCTCGGATGCCCTTCTCCATTGGGCAGGTCACAATGCCCATGGTTATGCCCAGTGCAGATCCCCGTTCCTTATCTTTCCCAATCCTGAACCCTGCCCTTTCCCAGCCCAACCAGCCTTCCCCACCCCTTCCTGGCTCCCATGGGAGAAACAGCCCTGGCTTGGGTTCCCTTGTTGGCTCCCATGTTCCACACATGCCCCCTGCTGCCTCCATCCCGCCTCCCCCAGGCTTGGGCGGTGTTAAGGCTTCTACTGAAACTCCCCGGCCCCAACCTGTAGACAAACTAGAGAAGATCCTGGAAAAACTGCTGGCTCGGTTCCCACAATGCAATAAGTAAGTATCTTTAAGGACTAATTTTAAAAAATTGTCAGAGGGGCTACAGGAGAGGTTTTATGGATATTCCCCACAAGTATAAAATATTTCCCTCTTTTTTAGGGCCCAGATGACGAACATTCTTCAGCAAATCAAGACAGCGCGCACTACCATGGCGGGCCTGACGATGGAGGAGCTGATCCAGTTGGTGGCTGCACGACTGGCGGAACATGAGCGAGTGGCAGCCAGCACTCAGGTACGACAAGGCGCTGGGGGAGAACGCAGACCTGCTGAGAAGTGGAGGAAGAGGCAGTTTTCAGAAAAACTTGGGGAGGGAAGTATTGCTGCAGCCAAGGGTGCCTAGTCTGCTTTCTTCCTTTGCTGGACTGGGAGTTAAGTGATTTTCTTGAGTTACATACCCTGTGACTCAGACTCTTTCCTTACTCTCACAATGTTTCTGCCCACAGCCACTTGGTCGGATCCGGGCCTTGTTCCCTGCTCCGTTGGCCCAAATCAATACCCCAATGTTCTTGCCTTCTGCACAAATGTCATATCCTGGAAGGTCTTCACATGTAAGACTCATTTTCTTTGAAATTTAGGGTGGGAAGGTGGGGAGGGATGTCAGTAGGAGGGCAGGTTTACAGATGGAGTGTAGGAGGAAACCATTATCTCATCAGCCAGGTTGTTGGCAGCCCCAACTGGGAAAATGTAAGTACTTTTGGCAAGAATCTGTATTTGAACTTTTACTTCTTCTGGTGTAAAATTTTTTTACTGAATGGAAACACCAGGTGGAGTCATGGGCATGAAAGGCAAGGAGGCCAAAAAAAAAAAAAAAAAGAAAGAAAGAAAGGCAAGGAGACCAAGAGCTAGCTAGCTTGCTTTCTCTCTTTCTTTCTCTCTCTCTTTCTCTCTTTCTTTCTTTCTTTCTTTCTTTCTTTCTTTCTTTCTTTCTCTCTCTTTCTCTCTCTCTCTCTCTCTCTCTCTCTCTCTCTCTCTCTCTCTCTTTCTTTCTTTCTTTCTTTCTTTCTCTTTCTTTTCAGAGCTTTGTTATTGTCTTACCTTTGGCCATCCCTCCTCTGTTCTGCAGGCTCCAGCCACCTGTAAGCTGTGTCTCATGTGCCAGAAGCTGGTTCAGCCTAGTGAACTGCATCCGATGGCATGTACCCACGTGTTGCATAAGGAGGTGGGTGATACACTCCTTCCCCATTTCCAACTCTTTATTTACTGACAACTGGAAATTTCTCTTGCACATTTTAGTGTTGATGCTCAGCATTAATATATAAACATATTACCCTGGCCATTGTGTTAAATGGTTAGAGCCTCAGTTCATAGCTTCAAACCCCCCCCCCCCCCCCCCCGCCACACACACACTCCCCTTGGGATCTGGGTGTATAGAAATATCCCCAGGTGAGGATTAACTAACCAAAACATCCTATTTAATAAAAGAGTAATATGCAAATTGACTGTGCCTCTGATCAAGCCACACCCACAGTCATGCCCATCAGCCAATCAGGAGCAAATTATACAAATAAACCCCAACCAAGATGGCTGCCATCACTGAGAGTAGGAGGGAGGCTTGGGTTTCCCCAGCAATGGAGGAAGCCAAGCTTTCCGCCTATGGTTGCCCACTTAGGTCTCCACTCAATGCTACAAAGTTTGAATTATAGAAGATACATAATCCCAACAGAAATGGTGGCAGCCATGGTGCTGGAGAGAGAAGAGGCTAGGGTTGCTGGGGTGATGGAGGAAGCCAAACTTCTGCAGCTCTAGCCTAGGCCTCCACTCTAGGCTACAAAGTTTCAAACAGAAATGATTGTTGCCATGGAGCGAGCAGAAGACTTGGTTCTGCTCCAGGCTACAAAGTTTCAATTATAGAATATAAATTAATCCCAGGGTCTCTGCTTGGATCACTGGGGTGTGTGGCCAGCCTGCAAACCACCAGAGGCCCCTCGCCCAGGTCACTCCACATCCCAAGGGAATACCCACCCTGATCCAGGACACCCTTCAGGGCAAACCAGCCGGTTCCCACCCATGCACCAGGCTTCTATCCTATCTAATAAAAGAGTAATGCGCAGATTGACACACAAGAGGGCTGCCCCCATGTGGTCAAAGATCCTGCCTCCATGTGGACACAAGATGGCCACCACAAGATGGCCAGCAGGGGAGGACAATGGGAGGTTCCAGGCCTGCAAGGGAGGGCAGTTGTGGGCCATCAGGCCAGCAGGGGAGGGCAGTTGGGAGGGACCAGGCCTGCAAGGGAGAGCAGTTGGTGGCAATCAAGCCTGCAGGAGAGGGCAGTTAGGGGTGACCAGGCCATTAGAGGGGGGAAGTTGGGGCAAACAGGTTGGCCGGGGAGGAGTTAGACATCAATTAGGAGAGGGTGCAGGGTGGGCTGAGGGACACCTCCGCAACCCCCCACCCTGTGCATGAATTTCGTGCACCAAGCCTCTAGTCTAAACATAAGGTTTCTAGTAACTTGTGGCCTAAACATCAGCAGAATTCAGAATACTGCACCTGGGATCTTTCAGCTTTCTTTTGCCCTGTTCCCTTAGGAGACTTGATAAGCAGTTCATACCAGAGCACTAATAGGTCACTTTCTTGAGAAACTGACAATAAGATATACGTATCTAACTATTGTTTCAAATATAGCATTGTAAGGAGACTGCTTAGATGAGATAAATGGAATAGAGACCTGGGTATGAAATTAGTAATTCCATTAACAGAATTGAAGTCTATTAGAGATTATCTTTCCACACTGACAATCATTCCCATCACTTCCTGTTACCAAGCAGAATTAAGTCCCTTAGCAGCAGGGATGATTCCTTTTTTACTATATTTTGTTCATTGTGTTTTAACAGTGGGTGGAAACTGAATTTATATCTAAATATATAAATAGAAACTGAATTTATATCTAAATATAAAAATGGGGTAGACATATTCCCAGGTGAGAATTAACTAAACAGAACCAAAACATCCTGTCTAATAAAAGAGTAATATGCAAATTGACTATACCTCCTATCAAGCCACGCCCACAGTCATGTCCATCAGCGAATCAGGAGCAACTTATGCAAATAAACCCCAACCAAGATGGCTGCCACCACTGAGAGCAGGAGGGAGGCTTGGGTTTCCCCTGTAACTGATGTGTATTAGCAGATGGAAACTCATCTAAGCCTGAATGGATCATTAGAAGGAGCAAGCCTGGATATTCAACAAAAAGCAGCTGTACACTGTTATTAGCAGGTTGTTAATGTTTCCTATGAAAGAACAGGTCTGCCTCTGAAGATTCTTTTGGGGGTGACTTAGTACATATTCCTTAGACTCATTGAGGTGTGATAGCACTCCTTCCCTCCCTCCCTCCATCTTTCCAAATAAACCTGAGGTATGTCTTTCTTTTTTCCAGTGCATCAAATTCTGGGCCCAGACCAACACAAATGACACTTGTCCTTTTTGCCCAACTCTTAAATGATGGACCTGATTGGGGAGGAAGAAGAGAAGCTGATGTGAACAGGAAGCGCGGGTTCAAGATTTCTAAAACTATATTTATACAGTGACGTATACTCATGCCATGTACATTTCTATTATATAGGTAATGTGTGTATAGAAAGTCTGTATTCAAATGTTCGTAAATGAAAGTATGTATATTATGCAAAAAATGGTCTGTCCCCCACAGCTTGCAGTTTCTGTAGGGGGATGCAGATGATAGCTAAGGTGATGTTTAGTTTGGCCTTGAAATTAGGATATTCCTTCCTAAGGCTGTTTTCAAATACAATATAAAAACTGTAGGAAGCTGCTGTGGCTCTAAGGCTATCCTGCTTTGATTTGGCTCAACCCCTAGTCCATTTTCCTAAGGTTCGTGTGCAGATTTGAACCCTGGTGCTTACCCTCTGTCCGGCCGGATGCCTTGTTTACTGAAAGCCTTTGGAAACCTTGGTGTCTAGCAACTCTCCAAATGGATGAAATGAGGCTGAGGAAAAAAATGTAACCCTAATAGCTTGTCTTTTCATTGAGTATTTTACTGTGTTAATGCTTAGGTTTTTTACATAGGCTTTAGGTTTACAGAATATTCTGTTCTGCAACAGCAAAATTCACAGTCCAAGAGTAACAACATAACCAGGTCCCAGGTCCCCACACCCTCACAAGCTTCTGTTCACCCTATATCCTCAACAGTCGTCTCTTCAAAAACTAGCACAATCTGAAGGTCTTCTCTGGAAGCCACCCCTTGCCACCACTGATTCGGCCAGCTTTACAAAGGCCTCCCTCTTCCCTTCCTTCTGGTCTTCTTGTCTAACTAACCCTCCCCCTGAAGGTTAATGTGGTCATTTCACAGCCAAGTTGTTCGGTGACCTTGGATGAGCTGCAGGCAGGCACAGTTGAGGAGGGATATCTGTGCAAAATTATTTTCCGAATGATCTTGGGATGCTGGGCTTTGATTTTTGAAGTAAGAAAGCTATGTGGACACGTGTCCTGCCCCGGGGAAGATGGAGACCCAGTGCTGGAAGGGAGGTGGGTTTGAGGTTGAGAAGTCATGTGTTCTCTGGGTGGCCACCCAGAGCCCGATCAGTGTCCCCTTTGCCACTGAGCTTTTCTGGCTTGCACCCTGAACACGGGCTCCGTTGGAGCTTTCATACCCTCTTATCTCTACTCTTACCAGAAGTGGCTTCAGCACTCTTCTCTTGGAAACAACTAAAAACTAAGTGTTAATTTTTTAAAAATAGCTTCATGGGAAGAAGATTATTATATCACCAACAGCTGAATGTTTTCACTCTGGGACCTGGAAATGCTCGCTCGCACTAGCAGTGCCCTAGGGTGACAGAGCCTTTTCTTTTCATATCCATCTAAATTGTCTCCTCCCCTTTCTGCTACTCTTTTCCTTTGCTTCATCCTTGCCTGTCAGTTCATGGACATACTTTCTCTTCTCTGACTGCCCCGGTTTGTTAACTGGCATCAGTGTGAGGAGCTAGAGCTCACAAGAGCCCCTTGGCATCTTGTAGGTCACTGAGATGGCCTGCATACGCCCCTCTACAGAGGTCAGATAACCTACTTTCTTTCTTTTTAAAAAAAATATATTTTATTGATTTTTCACAGAGAGGAAGGGAGAGGGATAGAAAGTCAGAAACATTGATGAGAGAGAAACACTGATCAGCCACCTCTTGCACCCCCCCCCCCCCCCACTGGGGATGTACCTGCAGCCTAGGTACATGCCCTTGACCGGAATTGAACCTGGGACCTTTCAGTCCACAGGCTAACGCTCTATCCACTGAGCCAAACCGGTTTTGGCCAGATAACCTACTTTCCTTGGTTGATGGGACTTGCATGTCTCTGGTGCTGTAGCTGTCAGTAAGGGAAGGTGCCAATGGAAGACTAGTTCCTTTGTTCTTTCCCTTTGTGGAGGGGGGGGGCTCATTTTCATCTTGTTATCTTTCTATCTCCCCTCAACTTCTCAGCAGCCCATGGCCACCTGCCATGTTTTTCAGGAGGTATAAAGAATATCCTGTTTCTTCCCCACAAATCTTTGAAGCCAAAGTAGGGAGTAAGGGGCTTAACTGCTTCCTGGTAGAAACCCTGGAAAGCCATCTGTAGCTGGAGGTCAGTGTGGGGAGAGGCGTGCATGGACCTGGGGCTGCGTCGCTGCTCTCTCTTCTTAGGGTCAGTCAGAAAGCAGCCCTGAGTGTGGGCCAGCCTCGTTCTCCCTCTGTCCCTTGGCCTGCAATGCTAAAGCCATGCACACCAATGGGAAAGGCCCTAGTGCAGTGAGGAGAGATGGGACAGACATGTTTTCTGGAGCAGATTTAAAAATAGAGATATAGAATACACATTTTTACAAGCAAAAAGCTTTTGTCAAAAAAAATTTTTTTTTTTCTTTACACTTAAGAGTTTGTAGTTCCAGGATAGAAAGGAAGTTACTCTTAAAAGTGAGCCCACGTTTTCTCTGAAAGGAAAAGAGGACAGTGGGGCTTACTAATGAAGGGGCTAACTTGTATGCCCTGGAAAGAGCTGGAGAAAAGCCGTTTCCCCCCAACATGGGCAGAAATCATAAAGCAGAAAGTGGCATTTTACTTCACGGTAACAATTCTAGAAGTTTATTTACATAGTAAGTTTCAAGCTGGAAGCAGACAGTCTCCAGTCTTCCTGTCAGTCTGTGTGGTTCTGGTGTTCCCTTCAGCCAAGCAGCACCAGCTGCAAGGGAATGAAGAGAGTCCAGATAAAAACTGTGACTCGATGTTCTTGATTTATTGTGTATGGCTTGTGGCAGCTGGCTAAAGCCGGGATTCCAGAGGCCCTCCTTGTGGTTCCCTCTCCCTCAGGTAATTCACACTCACAGGCCCCTTACCTGGAAGTAGGGTGTAGACCACAGAGGAATGAGGTCCCGTGGGTATACCAGGAAAATTTGCTCTTTCCACTAACACTTGTATCATAGTTGACTGTGTTAGAATGGACAGGAAATGAACTTCGTCCCCAGTACTCAGAGCAAGAACTAGCCTGGGTACCCAAGTACTATTAGGAGTGGGGAGTAGAGAGCAGGACAGGAGAAAAGGATGGGTTGCACTGAGGGGCTCTTGTGGAAAAGGAAAGCAGGAGGCCGAGGCCCCCTCCTTTCTCCAGGCAGCCTGGTCACTGAAGGTGATGGTGCTGTAGCCAGTGAGCCCTGTGTCCTAACACTTTGGATCCAATACTTGTGCCAGTGGGGATGCCTTAGCCAAGTCGGTGGCGGCTGAGGCCTTAGGGTGAAAAGGCAATGAAACGGCTCTGTTAGGTAAAGATCTTACAGATGAACAGGAAGAAGTCCAGGTGAGTGAAGGGCATCACCCCTGTGCCTGTGAAATGAATCCAGGATTCTATTTTCGAGGATTATTAGGTAGGAGAGTTCTCCTGTCTATTCTTCTTAGCACCTCAGCTGCAGAGCTCCGAGGTCTCGGGGTTTGTGGGAGGGAGTGAGGAGGTGCCCAGGAAGACGGGGCCCGGCGCTGCTCCGTTGCTATGTTCCCATTGCTTTCCCAGAGGACTCCTGGGTTTGGGAGGGCTGGGGCGTTCCACAGCTATTAAGTGTTTATAGAGTGAAACAGCCAGGTAGGGACAAGTGGAATCAACAAGGTAGAAATTCATTTGTTAGATGGAACTTCATAGTGGACACTTAATTTAAGAGCTAAAAAGAGCTTTTTGGCAAATAAGCCCTTCTTCCCACCTCCCTTTTGATAGGCTGCAACCACAGCAAAGAAAACTCTGGGAAGCAACACCCGTTTAAGAGAAGGTTCTGTCTTGGAGGTGAAGTCTAAAATGGGAGCTGGCGGTGGCCTTTCTACCTCTCCTGGCTTCCATCTCACACTCCCTCTCTTCCTCCTCTAACCATTTGTACAAATGTTCAGTCAGGTTATTTTTGTTTGTTTGTTTAATTCAAGAGGCAGTCTTTGCACCAATGTTAAGCTCATTGATACAATTCCTATCTCTAAAGCAAAAGCTATCTGTGCATTTCTCCTACTGCCTTGGGCCAGCGGGGAAGCAAGGCTGGGCCCGGCAGACACCCCGGGGTGACTGGTGGAATGCCCCCACTCTGGAACTAAGGAAAGAGGAATGCTTTTGGGTTGGAGGATTAGAAGGGATGGTGGGCAAAGATCAGGGCTGAAGTTTCAAGCAGCAGGATTTCCCAACTCAGGTTTGAGGTGACGTATTCCTGCCACCAGAGCGTGTCTTCCCTGTCCTGTTTCCTGCAGGTGCAGTCCCTGCACCCACCTTGCCAGCTCCTCCTCTGCCAAGCAGAGGCATTTGGTGGGTGGGTAAGGGTCCTGAGGTGCTCTGGCCACAGGTGCCATCTCTTTCTTTGTGACCAAGTCGAACCAACCACCCAGATGTCCAGGAGGTGCTGTTCTCTGCTCGGGGCCGCCTCACTTCAGCAGGGAGATGTCGTCAGCAAAGTCGTCGTGCTGGTGGCGCAGGCAGCGCAGGCAGCGCCACTGGCACACCATGAGGCAGAGCGGGAGCATGAAGAGGGCGCAGATGGCGGCCATGACGTAGGCTATGGTCATGAGGGTGGACTCGTCTGTCTGTGGGATGTTGTAGCCACAGTCCATCATGTCCAGGGTGGCAAACGGGCCTTCCACCGCCGCCGTCCGGAACTCGTCGTGCACTGGAGAGAGGGCAGATGTGAGCAGGCAGGTCAGTGTCACACCGCAGTTTGGATTACGCAAGAAAAAGGACTTCCCGACCGGCCTTGCAATGGGCTCCGAGGAGGCTGTAGGAAGCAGTGCCAGGTGGAGGCATGTCTCCGGGCCACAGGGAACAGTGACCTTTTAATCCTCACTCGATATTTTTTCCATTTTTTTTTTAGAGATAGGGGAAGAGGGAGGGAAAGAGAATCATCGCTGTGAGAGACACCTCAATTGGTTGCCTCCCGCACATGCCCCAGCTGGGACTGGGAATCAGACCCTTTGGTATATGGGCCAGTGCTCTAACCATTGGCCAGGCACCTGCTCCTCTCTGGCAGGTGGCAGGGACGCTGTTGGCTCAGCCTGCTGCCCGTGGATCTTGAGCTGCTCCAGGTGCCCGACAGCTCTTGCTGTCCCTGGCGTCCAGCAGAGGCTCCCAAGCAGGCAGGGTCACCGCACCAGACTGGGAAGCTTAGGTGTTAACTCTGGCTCGAGGCAACTGTTCTCCCTCCCAGACTAGCAGGGCCCAGATCTGCTGCCTGCTGGACAGGGAGCACATGGATAGACTGACCCGTCCACTGGCACTCACCATGGCAAGCACTGACAGCAAAGCCGATCCGCTTTCTCGCCCGATCAAAGACCACGTAGAAGCCTTCCATGACAACAGCTCCCAGGACAGTCCCCGTGGATGACTGGGAGACGGCGAACTTATAACAGTCGTCTTGGGATGTGGCCACATCTTCCACTGGCCGCAGGTATTGCTAAGGGTGAGTCAAAGCATCACAGTGTGTCTTCCATCCTCACCCCAACCTCTGCCTTCTAGGTGGCTGTGTCCTTAGGCTAATCCCGTCGGCAGCCCTGAGGTCTGAGGGCTTGCTTTTCTGAGAGCCCTTCACCCCTGGACACTTATCTATTGTGTCTTCCAAGTCCTGGGAAGCTATGACTGAGCATCTCCCTGCATGTCCTGTCTCCTGGGGCCCGCTGCCTTGGGGAGGGACGCACCTGTGGAAGAATGGTGATGCGGAAGGACTGGTTGGTGACCTCGCTCATCAGGTAGAGCGAGATGACCGGGAAGATGTTCCAGGGGGTGGTGCCTGCCTGCCAGCACACCAGCTGCTCCCCCAGCCAAAAGCCGTCCGGGAACTTCTCCGTCTGCCACGGGCAGAAAGGGAGAGAGACAGTGAGGAAACAGCCCCTGCCACCATCTTGCCTCCATTTTCAGATCACACTCACTGGCCTTTATTTGCTTTTCCTGGAATATCCAAACGGGGGAAGGTCCATTGGAACCCAAGAATGGAGGAATAGAGGGGAAGAATGAGGCCAACACTTTGTACAAGGGGGCTTGTGTGACTGGCAAACACCCACAAAAAAGTCTAAGTAGAAGGTTCTAAGGGGGGACACTTGGCTCCTGAAGAATGTGACTCAACAGACTCCCTTGGACTCCAGTCACCTCTGTACCCCTTACTCAGTCCCACTGACCGAGGAGGCTGCCTTGATGGATTTGACTGCAGCTTCAAAGACTTTCTTGGGCAAACGAAGGTTGGTGGTGCCACTGTCCACGATGCTCTTATCATAGTTGTACTGAGAGGGAGAAAAGAGGGTTAGAATACTAACAGCCAGGAGCTGTTTGCGATGCCAGGCTCTGGCCAGAGTCAGAGGGTTAATCTGACTGTGTGGGGTGCTGCCTGGGTTGGCATCCTGGCTTTGCCACTTCTTAGGAGTATATCTCAGGCAAGTTACTTAACTTCAGTGGCTCAGTTTCCCCATCTTGAAGGATAATAATAGTACCTACCTCACAGTTATAAGGATTAAATAATACATTCGAAGTCCTTACAATGGTCCTGGCACACAGGGAGCATTCAGTAGATGTTAACTCTTACTATTGTGGGTGGAAAGATGTTCTCCAAATCTTGAAAATAAAAGTATCTCATATGGTGGCTTTACTCTTTCATACCTATCCTAATCTAGCACGCACTGAGAGCCTAAAGGAAGAAGACCCATGGCTTCGCTGCCGGTTTCTGGCTTCTGCTGTGTGCCGGGTGCTGGGCTGACACTGTACATTCTGCCTTCGACACAATCCGCAGATGCTGTTCTGACCTCTTTGCAGAGGAAAAAGCCCCACAGTAACTTACCTAAGGACAGGTACTTGCTAAGGGCAGCGCCAGAACCCAAAGCTGGACCCCTGTTGACTACATTGCACTACCTTGCAAACCAGGCCATGAAGCAAGGCCATGATGGGTCCAGGCAAGCTTTACCCTTACTAGGTCCTATGCCAGGCAGCCCCTGTGAATGCCCTGCCGGTCCCCGCCCCAGAGTCCTGGTCCTGCTGTGTGGCCCTGGTGCTCCTGACTCTAGGTTCAGCACCTTCCTTGTCCTTCCAGCCTGTCTGACCTCACCCTGTGTCACCACACCCTGTTCTCCCTAGTGCCCCCTTGCTTGTATTACCTCCTTGCAGTCCATTTTCAGGTCCTGTCCATTGATCTCCACCCGCACAATGATCACCTCATAATACCACTCCCGTCGGATGGGTGTGTACCAGAGGCTGCCCGTGTATAGCGAGGGGTCAATACCCCCAATGATCTAGGGAGAAAAAAGCAGGTACCTGAGTCCCAGCACGAAGGGCAGCAAGTAACCCTAAAAGCAAGCGAAGGAATAGGAATTTCTGGGAGTGGCAAGGCCTCCACAGACCATCTTTCTCATCCTGCTTCTAATCGAATCATGCATCAGAGTGACATAGTTTAAAATGTATTAAGAATGTGTTATGGCCCTGGCTGGTTTTGCTCAGTGGGTAGAGCATTGGACTGCGGACTGGAAGGTCCTAGGTTCCATCGCAGTCAGGGCACATGCTCAGGTTGCGAGCTCGATCCCCAGTGGGGGGCGTGCAGGAGGCAGCCCATCAATGATTCTCATTGATGTTTCTATCTCTCCCCTCCTCTCTGGAATCAATTAAAAAAAAATGTTCATGCCCGGCAGTGTGGCTCAGTGGTTGAGCATCAATCTAAGAACCAGGGCACATGCCTGGGGTTTTAGACTAGATCCTCAGTAGAGTGCATGCAAGAGGCAGCCAATTGATGATTCTATCATTGTCATTGATGTTTCTATCTCTCCCTTCCTCTCTCTGAAATCAATAAAAACATTGAAAAAGCAACATCAGCCAAAATCGGTTTGTCTCGGTGGATAGAGCGTCAGCCTGTGGACTGAAAGGTCCCAGGTTCCATTCTGGTCAAAGTCATGTACATCCCCAGTAGGGGGCGTGCAAGAGGCAGCTGATTGATGTTTCTCATCGATGTTTCTGACTTTTTATTCCTCTCCCTTCCTCTGTAAAAAATCATTAAAGTATATATATTTTACAGAGCAACATAAAAACAGAATGTGTTCAGGGGAAGAGACTTTCTAGGAGTTTTAATTATTTGTTTCAAATCACAGACCTTGAGATGAAGTTATTTAAACCTAAACTGGCACAGTTAATGTTGAATGAATGATTATTTGCTTCTATAAGTTTTATTTTTTCTGCTTGTTGGAGATGGAAAGCTATTCACCAGTTGTCCTAATTAATAAATAGACTTTTAAACTTTTTACATTCTGCCTTATCATCAGACTGAATAATCTTACTCCAGAGGTTTCATTTCTCTTTCCTTTGAATCCTCCTAATCATCTGATTCTTTCCAGGTTTACCATAGGCGACTTGAGTCCTTTCTGAAGTAATGCCAGGAAGACAGGATGGACAGAGAGTGGGGGTTGGGGAACATAGATACTAAGTAGCGGAGCCTAAGAAAGACTGTGGAAGGGAGGCAGGTGGTACCCACCTCTAACCAGTGCCAGGACCTCCCTCTCCCAGGACCTGCTCACCATGCTCCCTCCAACTGAGGCCAGCACTTCCGACTGGTTGGGGGAGAAGGCGGCACCGCACAGCTGCAGGGAGAAGAGGTTGGGCACGTGGGTTTGCTTTACCAGCGAGTCAAAGAAAGGCTCCAGGGAGTCATCAGGCTGTGGTGGAAAGAAACAGGAGGGATTCTCACATAGAGGCCAGCTTCTTGCCTACATTCATTGGAGGCAATTGCAAGATGGGATGTTCCTTGGGAAAGACCGTCTTCAAGTACTGGAATTGGGTGGAGAGGGTTAGCAGCAGGCACGCCATGCAAACAGGAAGTACCGAGGGCCCACAGATTTATGGGGTCCCCAGGAGCCCATCATGTTTCAGGGGCCTCTTATTCACAAAGATTGTAGAGTCTAGAAACCAAGCCTGCTCTGAATGTGATTCAGACTACCTTTACACAGATGCTCCCCTCCTCGGCTAGTTCCCTCCTTTCTCTTTCCCAAGGCCACCCCACATAACAAGCAGTGTGCAGACGTGCTGCCCAGAGCCCGGCCTGTTCCACTCACCCTGGCAATCTCGGCATAGGCCAGCCCCAGGATGCCTTCCCAGTTGGAGCCATTGATGAAGAACTTGTCTGACTCGGTGATGGCGGCAATGTTGGCACGTACAGTAACATTGGGGCCGTGGGGGATGCTCACCAGATCGGTGCCCAGCTCTCCTTCCCACTTGCCCTGGGTGTAGGGCACATACACGCCCTTGCGGAGGTCCCGGTATGTGCTGGACCTGTGAAAAGGAGCATGACCACAGCTGGTACAGGGGTCCAGCAGCAAAGCAACTCCCAACTGCCTGGCCTACCTCAGGGGCATTCTAGGTAAATGCTTTCAGGCTGCTCACCAGACTAGGGGAACCCACCACCCAGAACTGTGTACAGTGACCCGGCAAACAGATGAGAGAGCTACTGCTGGGCCCGCCCTCCTGTCGCCATGGCTCACGCTGCTGGTTGTAGAGCTCAGGCCCAGGGCAGAACAGTCTCGGCTTTGTGTATTGTACTTGCTGCTGCTGCAGGGACAGCTAGTGGCATCTCTTCCCCACTCAGTCAAGCTCCCAGAGAAAAGGAGCCATTGATTCTCCTGCGCCTTGGGATCCAGCAGTGCCATCCGAGTGGCAGACCAAGTGCCAAGGGGTGAATGTGGAGCCTCTACAAGTTCTTCCAGAGAAGGGGTTGGCACAGCATCTCAACCAAGCATTAGGTTACACACTACCTACATATGCGGAACATGCCCATCAACACCCCTACCTAGTTGTAATCACACCGCTGGTCAGGGCGTGTGTGTGAATGTGATGGAGGACATGGAAAGGCCTGAGACAAGAACCTACACGAGTTCCCTTTCATTGACCCTCAGGCCCTGCGCCCTGACGGCTTTCTCCAGATGGGGAGTTGGGGGGGGGGGGCAGCATCAGGGAGGTGGCTTTGGCATCTTCCTGGAAGTCCGCGAATGGGATTTAAGCCTCTGCTCACACACACAGATGCATCACATCCCATGTCCTGCTTCTATGATCCCTCATGGTCTCTCTTACCTTAAAGCCCCACTTCAACCATCCCTCCCACCAGTTGTCTAAATCCCAACACTGGCCCTCTGGCTGATGGGGAGGAGGCAGTTCAGCCCACAATCCTGACACTGGTCCAGGCAGTGGGGTTTCTGGAAGGCTCGCTCTCCACTCCCGTAAACTGGGCAAAGCCACCGAGAGTGACCCCTGGCGAGAACACAACAGGTGAGCTCACTGCAGCCTGCTCACCCTCGACTTGATTGGTGTGGCCTTGAAACCAAGATAGGAGGTTGTGGATCGAGGCCCCCACCTCCTATTCAGGAGAGAGGGGGACCCTGGGGTTGCTCAGAGCTTATTTCCCTGCATAAGAGGCTGCCTGCTCTCCATCCCGAAGAACTTCTTGGCTGCCTCTCAACTTACCTTTCCCACAGTACACCCCTCAAATCCACACCCCACTCTGCTTGCTGTCCTGCTCACCATCTCATTCTCCCCCCTTCCCTGGCAGGATGGCAGGAAGGATCCCAGGATCCTCTCTCCCCGCAGCCCCCCTTTCTCTTGGACCCGCCTCCCCCTTAGCCCTGCACTGGGGGCAGTTCTCCCCTCCAGCTCCTGGACTCACAGCTGTCTCTGGTAGTAGCGATGCAGGAAAGGGTGGGGCGCGGCCCCTACTGCGAAGTTGCTGCTGCCCGTGTCCACCAGGATGTTGAGCTGCGGGGGAGAGGGGAGAGCGTGGGTTACTGACACGGGGCTCTGACTCCCCGCTCGGCCTCCCTGCAGAATGGCCATCCCCAGTGGAGTGTCCGCCAGGTGGACGGGACAGGCAGCAGCCAGACAGGACAGGGGTCCTGTGGCCTCAGCAAGGCCTCAGGCCTCAGAAGCAGTGTCTCTGCCTTCCCTGGAGAATCATGGCATTTTCTATGGTGTTAGAGCCACAGTGTGTGTGTTGGGGGGGCGGGGTTTGTCTATCCCTGTATCCCCTCGGCCTGCCTCCCCGACTTTGCCCCTGACCTGCTGTCTTCAGAGCTTGCCCCTCCTTCCTCTCTGGTTCTCCAAGGAAGAGTGTCCTCCGGAGGCCGCCTGGCTGGGCCCTGGCTGGGCCTTGCAAGCTGTCCTAGGAGCTGGCACCAGCAAAGGGAGCGAGGGGACTCCCATGGCAGTGATGCCCGCGTGTTTCTGACCCTACCTGCCAGACATGGCTCCACAAAGGTCCCCTTCTCTCTCAGAGGCGACACAGACCCGAGTCCACTGTCAGAAAAGGTGGGAGCCAGGAGCCAGGATCAGGCCACCGCACCGGGGCCCTGACGGGGCTGGTGAACACGGACAGGTGTCCCTTGCTGGGCAGCCCTGGCATCTCTTCTACCTGTCCCTCCCTCCTTCATCCTCGATGGCCTACCTGACCCCTACCTTCTGCGGCAGCCTCCCTGTCACGTCCCGCTGGAGCCAGCAGCGGCCGCCCAGAGCTGTTACATGCCTATTGTATCCTCACGGGCAGGCCTGGCTTCAGAAATACGGTCGTCTGAGAAGCCAGTCCTCTTGCCAACATACACTGCACCCCATGGCTCCTCCCCTGACCTCTGGCCCTTTGTCCCTGTACCCTCCCTCCCCAGCCAGTGAAGTCAGCTGCCCTTAGTTTTGGTGCAGGTTCTGATCTTGCCGCCTTGGGAGGTCCCTGCGCTTCCCTGGGCTCCAAATGCCTCCTCTGCCAGTTGTTCCTGTTCTCCGTGGGCCTCTGTGGCACCTCTGACCCCTGTCCCCGCCTAGCCTGCTCAGCCTCCTGGGAGATGCCCCTGCACTGGCCCCTGGGCCTCTGACCTTGCTGGGGGTCCTGCTGGCCACCCTCCTGGCCTAGCTCCCATGTTCCTCTGCCTCCCCTCAACCCCCCACCCCGCGGCTTCTCCTGCCCCTCTTCCTGACGCTGGGCTTCCAGAGGATCCACAGAGCTGGAGGCTCAGAGCTGCGATGTCAGCCGGATAACGACTAAAGCCGCTCTTCACCCGCCACTGCCCCACCTGCGCTCTAACCCCAGCACCGCGAGCGTGGCCTCAGGTGGCAGGGATCCTGCATGCACAGGACCCCAAAGAAAGAGGCGCCTCCACAACCCAGGACCCCATGGCTCTGCAGGGGACAGTGGCCTAGGATATGTGCCCGGTTGATCCCAGGAATGCGTGCCCACATGTTAGACCAGAACAGAGCTTTATCTGGGGGCTCGATGTCTCTGCTGTTCCAGACTGCCCTCCTTCCCACTGCAGGGAGGGGTCTGTAGGCCACCCCTTCCAGCCTTTCTCCTGGTCTGAGAGGGTCTCCCCGTTCACCTTAAAGGGGTCCTTTCCTAGAGGAAGGACCTCTGGCTCCCCACCCTCACCAGACCTGGCCACCCCTGCTCTGTGGCCTCCACTCTCCATCCTCACGAGAAAATGGGGCCATAATAAGCAGGTGCCACTTCCTCTCTGGCACGCGGTCCGGCTGTCTGGCTGCCCTTTGCAGTGCGGTCCTGCCCGGGAGAGGGGCCTCTGGTCCTTAAGCATTTCCAGCAAAGCTTCAGCTCTGAGCCCACACTCACCAGGAAACAGGGCAGTCAGGAGCCAGGGCCAACCATTGGGAGGGGTGCCCAGCTGTGTGCACAGGCCCTCGCCAGGGGCCCACAGCCCGGCCTCCACACCTGCCCCAGCAGCTTCTGTGCCCACAGGCCGCTGGTCCTCTCAGCTGTCCCTCCTCTTGCAGGGCGGGGCCAGCTCGCTCCTGGCTCCTCAGACCCCCACCTCCCATTCACTATCCCAGTCTCAGGGCTGACCCTGAATCCGGAGTCTTCCTATTGGCATTTACAAATGCTTTAGTTTCTTTGTGTTTAAAAATCTTTTAAATCTCACATCCGCCCCCTGTTCCCCCATCTCTCCTCTCCCTTCACAACCAGTCATCAGCCAAGCTGTCTTCTCTTTTCACCTCTCACCCCCTCCTTGGCCCATTCTAAAATGGGATCTCTCCTCTCCCCCTCCCTCCACCATGGAACAGCCTATAGTCACCAATGACTTCAGGTCACCAAATGCAGGACACACCTTCCAAACCAGGCTTGTTGTACGTGACTTCTTGGGAACAGTCAGCACCACTGACCTCTCCTCCTTGTCACCCCCACCCTGCTCCACGCGCACCCCGCACCTGCTCCCTCGCACCTGCCTGTGCAGGCTCGCTTCTCAAGGCTTGCCTGTGGCCCTTCCTCCCTGCTGTACTCTCTCTCTCTCATCTCACCCTGGGCTGCAGCCTATGGTTCCCACCTCTCGGCCTATGACTCTTCAGCTTATAATCCTAGGTCCCCCCAATCCCTCCTTAGAGCTCCAGAAGCACACACCAACTGCCTCAGAGACACGGGAGTGTAGGGTGTCCCGGCTGACCTTGCGCAGTCCTGCATATCGGTGTTTTCCGTTGTTCCCCAAATTAGCAAATGGCATCCTGACCATCTCTTCCTTCAGTCAGCGACTTCAAAGCCATCTAACCCGTCCTCTTCCTCGCCATCCTCAGCTAGTCCTGTGCAGTTAGCCATCTTAGTCTCCTGCATTTACTCATTTGCTGCCATCTCCCCTGCCACCTGAGGCCAAGGTCTCCTCAGTTCACCCTGGAATAGCACAGCCACCCCTGTACCTGTCAAGCTTGTGTGTGCATTATGGGAGAGGGATCTCTTCAAGATGCACATCTGACCCGGCTAACCCTCCAGTGTCAATGGTTTCCCTTGCTATTAAAAGAAAAGTTTAGCCCCGCTGGCATGGTTCAGCGGTTGAGTGTTGACCTATGAACCAGGAGGTCCTGGGCTAGAATCCTGGTCAGGGCACATGCCAGGGTTGTGGGCTCCATCCCCAGTAGGGGGCGTGCAGGAGGCAGCTGATTGATGACTCTCATCATTGCTGTTTCTCTCTCCTTCCCCTTTCTGAAATCAATAGAACATATTTTTTAAAAAAAGAAAGAAAAGTTTAAAGCACTAACGTTTCGGAAGCCCTTCATAAGCCAGACCTGCCTACGTATCCAGTGGAGCTTGTCCTGTACCCGCCAAGCCCTCTGCTCCTTGCCCCTCTGACCTCACTTCAGGGCCTCAGACCTTTCTCCCCTCCACCTCCAGTTCTGTTTACTCACCTCCTATGGCCCTTCAGCTTGAGCTCCAAAGAGACTTCCTAAGGGAGAAAGACCAGGCCATACTGTCTTGCTGAAATGCTTCCATAAAACTTGGCGTTATAGTTTCACACTGACCCTCTCCTCCCCTGTATCCCCAGTGTGTCCCTAGTGGGTATCACAGGGCCTGGCAATACTCATTGCTTGAGTTAACAAATGGTTAAAGGAAAAGAAACGGGAAGAGCTCCTCTGCCTCTGTTTTGGGTACAGAGGGGATCCCTCAGTTGACTCCCAAACTGGGGGAGTTTTTAGGTTGTAGTTGTGGCTCTAACTCACCAGGTGCCTGGGTTTGACGCAGGATATCAGTCTCCAGGCGCCCGGGCTCCTGAAGCCATCTGACTTCTTCCCCATCTGCAGCTCCTGCCTTTAGATGCACTGGGAGGAAGCCTGCGGGTCAGGGCCAGGTCAGTGCCAATTACTTAACAAACATGGTGCCCCTGGGGCATCTGGAAGGCAGCTTCATGGGAGGTGCTAACAAGCCCCACAGGGAAAGGCGCCTCTGCAGGTGAGGTGGGGGACCTCCAGCAATAACCTGGCCTGATGAGAGAGGTACCGAGCAGTGAGTTCAGGTAAGTCTTTGTTCCCCAAATCCCAGCTGCCTTGGCCCAACTCTAGCAGACTGTGAGCTCAGATACCTGTGGATAAAAAGAGATTCCAGGAGCCATCTGTCTGTTAGCTGGAGGGGGCACTCTCTCCAACTTGGAAAGAGCTGTTACTAAGATGCACAGCCTTTCTTGGTAGCCCACCCCAAGGTCTTACCACTTTGCAAGCCTCTGGGAAGGGGCTTTAACCCACATTCTCTTATTTTCTAATTCTCCTGGTCTATTTCCTTCTGAGTGGGCCTCAGAGGTAAGGGAGAAGCGCTCTTATCCTCTAGAATAACAAACCTTTTTGCTAAACTGAGATGGAGAAGTCCTTCTTCCATTTGACTGAGGAGGAAACAGACCTACTGTGAGTCAGCGACCTGACCCCTGTTACACCATGAGCCCCAAAGCCAGGACTGAGATCCACTGGTCTGACCAAGCCCACCTCTGCTTTCATCCACTTGACCTCCCCAAATCTCTCTTTGGAGAAGGAATGTATGCTAGATTGTTACACTAAGGACTCACACCCCCTGTCTGCCTGCCCTGGTGGGATCCCCACTGACGCAGACACTGGGCTTGGGCACATGACTTGTTCTGCCCAGTGAGCCATGGCAAAGGAGGGGAGCAGAGGTGGGATACGTGCTCATGCCTTGGGGGTCGCCCTTGTGGAATGCTGCCCTGAGAGTGGAGGTAAAGAAGCTGGGTCTGGCCTCCGTGAGGATGAAAGACTTCCTGGAGAAAGAGGTCCAGCAGGCCCTCTTAGTCTGGCCCCAGCTGACCTGCCAGCTGAATTCAGCCACAGAATCCCAAGAAATAAAATGGCCTTGGTCTTCAGCCACCAAGTTTTGGAGTCATTTGTTACACAGAACCAGGTAACTGATACAAAACTATCTGAATTAAGTTCTTGGATCCTTAACCTTGGGGGCCTCTTGGTCAACCATAGGTTAACTCAAAAGGACATCTCGTCCCTTTCCCGCTTCCTCCTCATGCTTCTTGTGACGTTTCTCAAAAGCTCAAGGACCTCTTACCTCTGTACCTTCACATATGCTGTTTTCTTTGCTTAAAATGTAGGCTCCCCTGTTTTGTTTAACTTCTGTTCAAAGTTCAAGTCACAGTTTAAACATTCTTTCTACCAAGGGTCTTGCCCTAATGCCTCTAGCCAAGATGAGCTTCTGTCTCTTGCAGGCCTCAGTAAAAGCTGCTTCTTTGAATGTCACTCATCACATGCCAATCATTTAGCTAAAGCCTGTATGTCACACACTGGGAGCTGCTCAAGGGTGGGGCACACTTGTATCCTTATTATCTACTAGAGGCCCGGTGCACAAAATTTGTGCACGGGGGGGGGGGGGGCGGCAGATGTCCCTTAGCCCAGCCTGCACCCTCTCCAATCTGGGACCCCTCGAGGGCAGTCGGACATCCTTCTCACAATCCAGGACTGCTTCCCAACCAGGGCTGGGGATGAAGTCTGCAACTGGTATGTGCCCTTGACCAGATTGAACCTGGAATCTTTCAGTCCACAGGCTGATGCTTTATTCATTGAGCCAAAACAGCAAAGGCGTACTTTTTTTTAATTGGTAGTAATTGCCTCATTTCATGCAGTTCTCTGAGTCACCACAGATTCTTGCTGTTAACTCAGCCCCAGAGTCTTTGCAGGGCTGCAATTTTAGTCTGGGACTGTAGGGTGACTGTGACACTGACACCCATCATACCCAGCCCTGCTTCCACTTTGCTCCACAGGTTGAAACTGGCAATTGACACCAGGGAGCAAGCAGGCTACCAGCTCCCCACCTGAGGCTATTTTAAAAATATATGTATATTTTTATTATTGACTAGAAGCCCAGTAAACAAAATTCGTGCAGGTGTGTGTGTGTGTGTGTGTGTGTCCCAGCCCAGCCTGCACCCTCTCCAATCTGGGATCCCAATGGGATCGAGCTGAAATGGGCAGTCAGACATCCCTCTCATAATCCAGGATGGCTGGCTCCCAACTGCTCGCCTGCCTGCCTGCCTGCCTGCCTGCCTGATTGCCCTTAACCACTTCTGCCTGCCAGCCTGATCACCTCCTAACCACTCCCCCGCCAGCCTGATCAACACCTAACTACTCTCCTATTAGCCTGATTGCCCCTAACTGCCCTCCCCTGCTGGCCTGATCCTCCCTAGCTGCCCTCCCATGCAGGCCTGCTTGTCCCCAACTGCCCTCCCCCACTGGCACGGTCACTTCTAACTTCCCTCCTTGCTAGCCTGGTCACCCCTAACTTCCCTCCCCTGCCAGCCTGGTCACCCCCAACTTCCCTCTTCTGCCAGCCTGGTCACCCCCAACTGCCCTCCCTTGCAGGCTTGGTTTCTCCAAACTGCCCTCCCCTGCTGGCCTGATTGCCCACAACTGGCCTCCCCTGCAGGCCATCTTGTGGTGGCCATCTTGTGTCCACATTGGCATGGCCATCTTATGTGTTGGAGTGATGGTCAATTTGCATAGTACCTCTTTATTATATAGGATTTCAGAAAGGAAGGGAGAGGGAGACAGAGAGACAGAAACATCAATGATGAGAGAGAATCATTGATTGGCTGTCTCCTACATGCCCTACACTAGGGATTGAGCCTCCAATCTGTGCATGTGCCCTGACCAGGAATTGAAACGAGACCTTCTGGTTCATAGGTTGATGCTCCACCACTGAGCCACACCACCCGGGTGTTTGCTGTTGTTTTAAGGAATCCCAAGCTGGCTACATCACCCCAAACCTTAACTAGTGTACCCTTCTCCATTTCCCCCAGCCTCAAATCCAGCTCAACTAGTATTTTTTGTTAGTGCTTCCGATTCACATCAGATGGTGCTATGAATGGTTAAAAAGTATACACATCTGTCCTATAGACCAGACCTAAGACAATGTTTTCCAACCTTTTTTTTTTTTTAAAGCAGTAGAATGCCTTTCTGAGCTCATACAGGACTCTAGTGTCGTTTTACTTCCTCTGTGTCCATCCTATTCCTGGTGGTCCTTGAGATGTCTCTTTAGCTCTTCAACCGCCACGAAACCCACCCGGAAATCCCAGCCTGTGCTGCATCACGGCTGCTAGGTTGTCTGCTTCTCACTGTCACACAGGAGGTCCTTCCTGTTGTCTCTCCATGTCCGTCCCCCCGCCCACAGTGGCCGTGGCTTTCCTCTTCTCTGGGTCTGTACTCACTGGAAAACGAAGCCCAGCACCTGCCTTCTCAGCTGGGGCCATCAAGAGGTGTCAGGGTTCACTCCCCGTGCTCCTGGCGGAAGGTCCAGGCCCCAGAAGCCAGGCAAGGAGACCCGCAGCCTGGATGCAGGGGGGTTCCAGTGGACAGCAAACAGGGCCATGCCACTTAGAAGGCCTGGCGAAAGGAGCAGCTGGGGTGGAGAGGAAAGGAGCTCAGCCATTTGCTCTGTGGCTTTGTCAGGTCTGAGAAGAAGCCTGGAGTCCTGCCTGGCCGGTGTGGCTCAGTGGTTGAGCGTTGACCTATGAACAGGGGGTCACAGTTTGATTCCCGGTCAGGGCACATGCCCGGATTGTGGGCTTGATCCCCAGTGTGGGTGGTACAGGAGGCAGCTGATCAATGGTTCTCTCTCATCATTGGTGTTTCTATCCCTCTCCCCCTCTCCCCTCCTCTCTGAAATCAATAAAAATATATTTAAAAAACCAAAACACAAAACCTAGGCGTACTGGCTCCCCAGGTCAGCCCCTGGGACTGCTGACTCCCCTCCACCTCTGAGCATGCACCTCCCCTCTCAGGAGCCACTGGCACAGCCCCGCGGTGTGCAGGCGAGCACAGGCTGCTCAGGGCCTGGAGGAGGGTCTGACTCTGGCCCAGAGCATCCCACTGCCTGGGTCCCCAAAAGAATGGCTCCCAGCACACAGAGCAGCTAGTTGTCAGGTAGGGGCTTCCCCGTTTTTCTCCCTAGATTTTCAACCAGGACTCTGTGCTTACTTCTGTTGGAGACAGCAAGAAGGGCTCCTGACCCCCAACCTCAGTGAGAGGGCATGGTCTCTCACAATGCCCCCACTCCCCACAAACTCCTCCTTTCCCGACCTGGGGCAGCTGCTGCTGAGCGTGGGAAATTGCAGCCAGAGAGTCCCAGAAGGGCCTGCATGCAGCAGGGAGCTAAGCCCGGGCGCCCACCTTAGGAACTGTCGGCAGCCTTAGCTCTGGGGTCCTGCCGGCACCGTCTAGTTGAAGGTGGTGCGTTGAACTCAATGGTTTTCCATCTTTTTAATATCAGAACTTAAACATATACGACCTGGAATTCCACTGTGTAAACACAATAAAAATGGAACTCTGCTGGCAACTGGGAGGTTTGGGGGCAGGTGGGAGCAGGCCTTGAACGGTAACAGACACAGTTTTGCCTACTTGCCGGTATAATGAGATGACACTCTTTCATTTAGGAAAAAGACTAAAAATATTTTCACCAGAACTCCAGTTCTACAGTTACAGCTCTATTTAGATGTCTTACAGTTTATTTATTCCCGCACTCAACATTTCTAGGTGCATGTTCGGAGCTTGGGACTGTCGGAGATGTTAAAGAAAAATAAGATACTGAAAAATATAAAAATTTTAAAAATACAGTTCTTGCCCTAGCCAGTTTGGCTCAGTGGATTGGAAGTTGGCCTGTGGACCAAAAGATCCCAGGTTTTATTCCAGTTGAGAGCATGTACCTTGATTGCAGGGTCCTCCTTGGCCCAGGCCCTGGTTAGGGCTCGTACAGGAGGCAACCAGATCGATGCTTTCTCTGTACTTCCATCTCTCTTCCACTCTCCCTAAAATCAATGGAAAATATCCTCGGGTGAGGACTAAACACACAAACAAACAAAGAGAAAAAGACACTGTTTTCAAGAGGTTGATAAGATGAAGGAAACACAGTCATGGACTTGGTTAAGTATAGTAGGAAGTGAGAGCAGGTATCATGTGGAATGGCAGAGGGATGTTCACGATAAACCGATTCTTCTTCTCCCAGAGACACACACACAGGTGGCATGGAAGAGCAGGAAGAACAAATACATAGGTGGAATGGAGTAGCAGGAAGAACACACACATGGGTGGCATGGAATAGCAGGAAGAGCACACACATAGGTGGTATGGAGTAGCAGGAAGAACACACACAAAGGTGGCATAGAGTAGCAGGAAGAACACACACAAAGGTGGCATAGAGTAGCAGGAAAAACACACACAAAGTTGGCATGGAGTAGCAGGAAGAACACACACAGGTGGCATGGAATAGCCGGAGGAGCACACACACAGGTGGTATGAGGAGCAGCAAGAACACACACATAGGTGGTATGGAGAAGCAGGAAGAACACACACACAGGTGGTATGAGGAGCAGGAAGAACACACACATAGGTGGTATGAGGAGCAGGAAGAACACACACACAGCTGGCATGGAGTAGCAGGAAGAATACACACACAGGTGGCATGGAGAAGCAGGAAGAACACACACATAGGTGGCATGGAGTAGTAGGAAGAGCACACAAAAAGGTGGCATGGAGTAGTAGGAAAAACACACATAGGTGGCATAAAGTAGCAGGAAGAACACACACACAGGTGGCATGGAGTAGCAGGAAGAACACACACACAGCTGGCATGGAGTAGCAGGAAGAACACACACACAGGTGGTATGAGGAGCAGGAAGAACACACACATAGGTGGTATGGAGGAGCAGGAAGAACACACACATAGGTGGTATGGAGTAGCAGGAAGAGCACACACATAGGTGGCATTGAGTAGCAGGAAGAACACACACACAGCTGGCATGGAGTAGCAGGAAGAACACACACATAGGTGGTATGGAGGAGCAGGAAGAGCACACACACAGGTGGTATGGAGGAGCAGGAAGAGCACACACATAGGTGGTATGGAGGAGCAGGAAGAGCACACACATAGGTGGTATGGAGTAGCAGGAAGAACACACACATAGGTGGCATGGAGGAGCAGGAAGAGCACACACATAGGTGGTATGGAGGAGCAGGAAGAACACACACATAGGTGGCATGGAGGAGCAGGAAGAGCACACACATAGGTGGTATGGAGTAGCAGGAAGAACACACACAGAGGTGGTATGGAGGAGCAGGAAGAACACACACATAGGTGGTATGGAGTAGCAGGAAGAACACACACATAGGTGGCATGGAGGAGCAGGAAGAGCACACACATAGGTGGTATGGAGGAGCAGGAAGAACACACACATAGGTGGTATGGAGTAGCAGGAAGAACACACACATAGGTGGTATGGAGGAGCAGGAAGAACACACACATAGGTGGCATGGAGGAGCAGGAAGAGCACACACAGAGGTGGTATGGATTAGCAGGAAGAACACACACACAGGTGGTATGGAGGAGCAGAAAGAGCACACACATAGGTGGTATGGAGGAGCAGGAAGAGCACACACATAGGTGGTATGGAGGAGCAGGAAGAGCACACACATAGGTGGCATGGTGGAGCAGGAAGAACACACACATAGGTGGTATGGAGGAGCAGGAAGAGCACACACATAGGTGGTATGGAGGAGCAGGAAGAGCACACACACAGGTGGTATGGAGTAGCAGGAAGAACACACACATAGGTGGTATGGAGGAGCAGGAAGAGCACACACATAGGTGGTATGGAGGAGCAGGAAGAGCACACACATAGGTGGCATGGAGGAGCAGGAAGAACACACACACAGGTGGTATGGAGGAGCAGGAAGAGCACACACATAGGTGGCATGGTGGAGCAGGAAGAACACACACATAGGTGGTATGGAGGAGCAGGAAGAGCACACACACAGGTGGTATGGAGTAGCAGGAAGAACACACACATAGGTGGTATGGAGGAGCAGGAAGAGCACACACATAGGTGGTATGAGGAGCAGGAAGAACACACACATAGGTGGTATGGAGGAGCAGGAAGAACACACACATAGGTGGTATGGAGGAGCAGGAAGAACACACACACAGGTGGTATGGAGGAGCAGGAAGAGCACACACATAGGTGGCATGGTGGAGCAGGAAGAACACACACATAGGTGGTATGGAGGAGCAGGAAGAGCACACACACAGGTGGTATGGAGTAGCAGGAAGAATACACACATAGGTGGTATGGAGGAGCAGGAAGAGCACACACATAGGTGGTATGAGGAGCAGGAAGAACACACACATAGGTGGTATGGAGGAGCAGGAAGAACACACACATAGGTGGTATGGAGGAGCAGGAAGAACACACACATAGGTGGTATGGAGGAGCAGGAAGAACACACACATAGGTGGTATGGAGGAGCAGGAAGAGCACACACATAGGTGGCATGGTGGAGCAGGAAGAACACACACATAGGTGGTATGGAGGAGCAGGAAGAGCACACACACAGGTGGTATGGAGGAGCAGGAAGAGCACACACATAGGTGGTATGAGGAGCAGGAAGAACACACACATAGGTGGTATGGAGGAGCAGGAAGAGCACACACACAGGTGGTATGGAGTAGCAGGAAGAACACACACATAGGTGGTATGGAGGAGCAGGAAGAGCACACACATAGGTGGTATGAGGAGCAGGAAGAACACACACATAGGTGGTATGGAGTAGCAGGAAGAACACACACATAGGTGGTATGGAGGAGCAGGAAGAACACACACACAGGTGGTATGGAGTAGCAGGAAGAACACACACATAGGTGGTATGGAGGAGCAGGAAGAGCACACACATAGGTGGTATGAGGAGCAGGAAGAACACACACATAGGTGGTATGGAGGAGCAGGAAGAACACACACATAGGTGGTATGGAGGAGCAGGAAGAACACACACATAGGTGGTATGGAGGAGCAGGAAGAACACACACATAGGTGGTATGGAGGAGCAGGAAGAGCACACACATAGGTGGCATGGTGGAGCAGGAAGAACACACACATAGGTGGTATGGAGGAGCAGGAAGAGCACACACACAGGTGGTATGGAGGAGCAGGAAGAGCACACACATAGGTGGTATGAGGAGCAGGAAGAACACACACATAGGTGGTATGGAGGAGCAGGAAGAGCACACACACAGGTGGTATGGAGTAGCAGGAAGAACACACACATAGGTGGTATGGAGGAGCAGGAAGAGCACACACATAGGTGGTATGAGGAGCAGGAAGAACACACACATAGGTGGTATGGAGGAGCAGGAAGAACACACACATAGGTGGTATGGAGGAGCAGGAAGAACACACACACAGGTGGTATGGAGGAGCAGGAAGAGCACACACATAGGTGGCATGGTGGAGCAGGAAGAACACACACATAGGTGGTATGGAGGAGCAGGAAGAGCACACACACAGGTGGTATGGAGTAGCAGGAAGAACACACACATAGGTGGTATGGAGGAGCAGGAAGAACACACACATAGGTGGTATGGAGGAGCAGGAAGAACACACACATAGGTGGTATGGAGGAGCAGGAAGAACACACACATAGGTGGTATGGAGGAGCAGGAAGAACACACACACATAGGTGGTATGAGGAGCAGGAAGAGCACACACAGGTGGTATGGAGGAGCAGGAAGAACGCACACATAGGTGGCGTGGGGTAGCAGAAAGAGCACACACATAGCTGGTACGGAGGAGCATGAAGACACAAATAGGTGTCAGGAAGCAGCAAGAAAAACAAAGATGGCAGGGAATAGCTGGCAGAACCGGGTGAGACAGAGTCTTCACTTTCTGGCTTGCCACCTTGCCAACTGTTTACCCTTTAAGTCCCTACTTCTGCTAGAAGCTGTGAATATAAAAAACAAAATAACCTAGTAGAATATGTTTTAAACACTTTACATAAACTGCAACCCTAAATACAAGCAGCTTTTTGTAGACAGGTACTGCTAAGCCATCTCCTCCTGCCAACTGGCCTGCCCCGGCAAAGGTCTTGTTCTGCTCCAGTTCACTCCCAATCAGACCTTTTATTTTTTTCAATCAATATTTTTCCATTGATTTTTAGGGTTAGTGGAAGAGAGAGGAAAAGACAGAAAGTCAATGTGAGAGAAACACATAGATTGTCTGCCTCTCGCACATGCCCTGACCAGGGCCTGCAACTGAGGAACATGTCCTCGACCGGAATCAAACCCAGGACCCTTTGGTCCTCAGGCTGATGCTCTATCCACTGAGCAACACAGGCCAGGGCCCAATCAGAATCTTGAAATCATTCTTGACACCTTCTTCCCCACTCTTCACACCAATGTCCCCACATCCTGTCCACCTGCGTGTACTGTTCCTTGCATCCTGGTCTTTCCTTTTCATCTTTCACTGCCTCGTCCGGCCTTGCCATGGGGCCTCTCACTGGGACTGGGTGACAGACCTGCCCCTGCACGTCTCAGTTCCATTCCTTCTAACATGGAGATGTCTCTGCCTACAATATTGCTTTCTTTAAATCACTCCCACACACAAATATCTGCAGAGCAACCTCCAAACCTTAAGCTTGACCTCTAAGGCTTTTAGCAATTTGGCTCTATTTTATTTAATTGAACCTGTAACAGCAAGTGTACTGGTTTCCTAAGCTCTGTCTCCTGGACAAACACGCTGAAGCTCAAACACACATAACTCATTGTCATCTACTGTGGCTTTTCTGATCTAACCGAGTTTCAGGGAGAGAAGAAGTGGACATACAAAGAAAGTGCAGTTCCTGATTGGTAAGACAGGCGCCATTTCCCCACTGAGAATGACCTTCCTCCTATTCATTCTTAAGACCATGCTAACAGAGCACCTCCTCTGGGAGGCCTTCCCTGATTTCACCTCTTGAGCTCTGTGCTAAGCAGATCAGTGTTCCCCTGAGATTCTGACTCAGTGAGTCTGAGGTGGGGGCAGAGAATGTACATTTATTTCAAACAGGCTCCGATAGCAGGGGCCTGGGGATTCTCATGTGGAGTATTGTTGCTATGGGTTACCTTGTCCCTAGCAGCAATACTCCACATGAGAATAGCATTTGTTCTTCCGCATCACACTAAACTCCTTAAGAAAACATACATTCCATCTCTTTGGGGCTCAGCCCCCAAACTCCACAGTTACTTGCGTGGCACACAGGAAGTGCTATCTCTGACTGGTGTTCTTACATGGTGCTTACAGCAGTCCACCAGGGGGGAGAAAGGTAGACTGCCAGGGAAAGAGTCAAAGTCACTGCAGAGCCGAGCCCGGCTGGCAATGGCTCAGGTTTGCAGCCATGGGGCAATCCCCCAGGGGGGCTCCCTGCACTGGCTCGCTGGGCTGATGTGCCCACTTCCCCTTCTCTTAGGCCGGTGGAGGAAGGGCCCGGCCGGCGTGACTCGGTGGTTGAGCGTTGACCTGTGGACCAGGTCAGGGTTCCAATCCTGCGCAGGGCACATGCCCAGGTCGTGGGCTCCCTCCCCAGTGTGGAGGTGCAGGAGGCAGCCAACCAATGACTTTTTCTCATCATTGATGTTTCTCCCCTCCCTCCCTTCCTCTCTGAAATCAATAAAAAATTATTTAAAAAAAGAAATGTGGAGGAAGGAATTGACATTTATTGGACAATTACTCTCTGCCAACTTCTGGGCTGGCAGAGAGAAATCATCTCAGGGGCCAGGGAAGCATGGTAAGTGGTCCCCCATGTGCAAAACACTGCGGCCCAAGACACCCATGTTTTATGCTCCATTGCATAGCCAGAAGAGGCAGAAGTGGCCAGACAAATTGGGAGGAAATGACTTTAACTGACCAAAGGTCAATTATGTGTCCAGCTACACTGTTCTAGATGCTTTTACCTACATTGTCTCATTTAATGCCCACAACGACCTGGCAGAGAGAAAGCTCACTGCCACCCTGTGAGAGGCGAGGCAACTGACTCAGAGAGATCAGACTGTTTGCCCAGAGCCACACAGTGGAGGACGAGGAGAGGAAAAGCTGGCACTCCTGTCCTCTGACCCTGAAGCCCGTATGGTGTCCCAGCCCTGTCCTGAGGCCACATCCTGGAGTCTGCAGAGCACACCATGGTCCATGCTCCCCACATTCCTGGTGCCTGCCCACACCCAGTGTCCTGGTGGGCCAGGCAGCTGGGGCCTGTCCTCACCCTAAGGACTAATTCAAGACTACTCCTGGGTACTAAGGGTGTGCAGGAGAGAGGAGGAGTTTGCAAGGGAAACCGGAGCCTTGGATCAGCCAGGCCTCGGGAGGGCCTGGGTGGCGGGCCCAGGAAGCCTGCTTCCACCAGGTTACTGGATGTGGAGCCTTGCAGAGGTAGCTTCCTGAGAAGCCCAGAGCTGCTCCCTGCCCCCACCCCCGAACCCCCCCTTCCCCACCCTCACACCTCCCCCTCCTCCGCACAGACACTCCCCTTCCCAGACCCTCCCAAGGACAGGCCTCCTGGACACAGTAGAAGGCAGACTGAGGGGAGGGGAGTGGGGCAGCTCAGGTTCAAGGTGACACACCCGCACACACAGAGCCAGCCCCTCACTTGTGTCAAGACCCACCCACAAGACAGCACATGTGCACAGGCCCCACGGCCCCCGGGAGAGCTGCTTATGCTCACACTCACACTCACTCACAGGGTTCAGAGGGTGCAACCAGCACCAGCCACTTTGGGGGTACCATGGATTGTTGGGAAGGATGGGGAGAGTGGGTGGTATTTTCGCCATCCCTGCCAGGCCTGCCCCCTGCTCCCCCAGCAGCTACCAGCTCACGGAAGGAGTCTCATTCTCAGAAGGGGCTCTGGTTCCTTTGCTGAGACGTGTCGTGTCCCCAGGCTCAGCCTAGTCCCCTCTGGCCTGTGCCCTGAAGGCTTGGAGGTGTGGGGCGGGGGTGAGTGCCAGCGGGGGAGGGGGCAGGCAGAGGGAGGACTGGACCGCAGGAGTGTGTCTGTCTAGGGCTTCTGGGCTGGCCTGGAGGTCAGAGGAGCTCAGGCCTCAGGCTCTGCTGCCCCTGTGGTAGCCCAGACAGTGGGGGAAGGGCCTCATCCTCGTATCAGGATTCCCTGGCCTTCAAGGTGCCAGGAATGATGGGGCCAAGCCTGATTCCCGAAACACCAGAGGAGGCGATGGGGTTGGGTGACCAAGGTCTGGAGTGGTGGGCGCGTGAGACTCAGGCGTGGCCAGGGCTGACACCTGTTCCCAGCGACCCCATGGCTCGGACCCTTCTCTGGGGTGGGCTCCCCTCACAGAACTATTTCTCCTGCCCCAAATCCTGTCAAGGAGGTGTGTGTGTAAGATGGGAGTGAGGACAGGGCAGGCGGACCAGGGCACTGGGATGCCTGAGAGGAAAAGGGATCTTTGGGAACGACAGATGACCCCAGCTGCCACCATGGTCGCAGGGGAACATTTCGGGAAGGATCACTGCTGCCCACACCAGCCAGCCCACGATCACAGGGGCCAGCATGCTGCCCCCGCTGCCCCCTCTGCTCATGCTGGAGGAGAGGCGAGTGGCCTGGCAACCTTACCGTCTGGGGCGGGCTGCCCACAGTCATCTCCACATAGTAGCCCTGACCGGACTTGCCCCTCAGGTTGTCCACCATCTCCACAAAGCTGCCCCTCCGGCCGGGCTCCTCGAACTCCTCGGTGTCCCGGGGCAGTCGCAGGCCCAGGGGAGTGCCCCCTAGCCCGCTCCGCAGAGGCAGCCGGATGCCAGGCTGGGCGCAGCGGGCGGGCAGCACTGCCGAGCCCAGCCACAGCAGGAGCCAGGGCAGGGCCGGGGCCATCTCGGCCCAGCCTGCAGGCCCTCAGGGCTCACTTGGGCCCACGTCCGTCCCTAGGGTCTGGCCACCGCTCGGTGCCGGTGGTTTCTCAGGAAAGCGAGCTGTGCAGCATCGGGGCTCCCGCGGGCCTCAGACCAGCGGCCCAGCTGGGGGACGGCAGGAACGATCGGCAGAGAGCGAAGGGGAGTCGGATCCCAGCTACATCTGGCCAGAGGCGTGCAGCCTCAGCACCGGCCGGGGAGAGGCTGGCCTGGGTCCCCCGGGGGCGCTGGAAGGGGCGAGCATGGCAGGTCGGCAGCGCTGGTTTCCCGGGGCTCCTGGCAGGTCGGTGGCGAGGTGAGGCATGGGCTCCTGCAGCTGCACCGCTGGTCAGGCCACCATCATCCAGCTCCCACTCGCAGGCAGGCTGGGCGGCGGAAAGACTTGTGGCGGTGGCTGTCAAGCCGAGGTTTTGCTGTTCCATGGGATCGCTGGGAAGTGTAGTCTTCCCAGGCAGCCGCCAGCTTCCGGGGCTGCTAAGGGGTCTGGGATGCCCTCTGCTGAGCTGGAGTCCACCCTGCAGCACCTGGTGGGCAAGGTGGCCTTGGCCTTGGGGGGCGGGAGGACCCACTAGCATAGAGTGGTACTAACCTCGCATTCTGTCAGTCCTTTATTAAGCACCTACTGTAAACCAGGCATTCTGCCAAGCCCTGCGGAATAAAGGCACATGCACCGCACAAAATGAGGTGGCGATTAATGTTATTAGTACTACAACTTCAGAGAAAAAGTACACGGACAAAATTTGAAGAAAAATCACAGACTAGAAGATAACATTTGGCACACAATAGAGAGAGAAAAAGTAAATTTCTATAATATAAGGAGTCAATAACCTCCCCCCCAAATAACCTAGTAGAAATATGAATAAATAATGTAAACAGGTAATTAATAGAAGAAATTCAAATGGTCAATAAACATGAAAAAAGCTTAACTTCATTCATAGTGAAATAATGCAATTAAATCAACATTTAGATAGCATCATTATTCATTATTTTGCTTCTTATATTGTGAATAACTGGTGTGAAGTTGTTTATTGGGTTGTAAATTATTCTGTTCTTTTCTTTTTAAAAAATTATCCTGTTTTTAGAGAGAAATTTAGCAATGTCTGTTAAAATGTAAAGACATACTCTGAGCAATGTCAACTCCAGAATTCTATACAAAAATAACAATATTTCATATACAAAAATAACAGTATTTCCAAACAAAATAAGTGATTATCAATCAGTGAATTGACATTAATTGAATAGAATGCTCTGAAAGCATTATAAAGAATAGAGTGCCGCCCTAGCCGATCTGGCTCAGCAGATAGAGCTTCTGCCTCTGGACTGAAGGGTCCGGGGTTCAATTCCAGTCAAGGGCACATATTCAGGTTTCAGGCTTCATCTGCAGTGTGGGGTGTGCAGGAAGCAGCCGATTATTGATTCTCTCTCATCATGGATGTTTCTCTCTCTCTCTCTCTCTCTCTCTCTCTCTCTCTCTCTCTCTCTCTCTGTTCTCGCTTTCCCCCTCTCCCTTCCTCTCTGAAATAAATTAAAATATGTTAAAAAGAAAAAAAGAAGAAGAAAGAATAGAGTGCTCTGGCTGGCATTGCTCAGTGGATAGAGCATTCGCCTGCTTACCAAAAGGTCAAGTGTTCTGATTTCTGGTCAAGGGCACATACCAGGTTCAATCCCCACCTTAGCTGGGGAGCCAGCTGGAGGCAACCAATTGATGTATCTCTCTCACACGATGTTTCTCTTTCTCCCTTCTCCTCCCTCCCTCCTTTCCATGCTGGAAAGACAATGGGGAAAAAAATACCTTGGGTGAGGATTAACAACAACAACAGAATAGAATAAATTCTTTCAAAAACAAACATTTTTGTTGATTTAAGAGAGGAAGGGATAGGGAGAGAGAGACAGAAACATCTGCGATGTGAGAGCATCATTGATCAGCTGCCGCCTGCACTCTCCCGCTGCGTCTGAGCCTGCAACCTGGGCATGCGCCCTGGCTGGGAACTGAGCTCTCAAACCACTGAGCCACGCCGGCCAGGCCTGAAGTAACTTCTTATGAAATTTAACTTGGAAACGGTTTATGACATGTTAAATGCAAAGAGCCCATTGTAGAACAGTAAGTATAATGTCTATAAAAATTAAAAAGCATGCACATGTGCATATACATGTCTGCGTATAAATTTACATCCACATAAACATGAAAAAGTCTGATAGACAGGAACCAAAAGTGGTTTCCTCCAAAGTGTGGGATTCATGTCTTCCTTCATTTGCTCATTCATTCATTCATTCAGCCAATCATTCACTCATTCATTCATTCAGCCAATGTTTTTTGAGTGCTATGTCCTAAGCATTATTTAGGCATTGTGGATACAATAATAAAGTGGACAAAATTCCCATCCTCATGCAGCTTACAGACAATAAAAGAATACATATACAGTATTTCAGGTGGTGACATGCTGTACGGAGAAAAATAAAGCAGAGGGGAGAAGGATGGGCAGCTTGCAGTGTTAATTAGGGTGGATTAAAAGTGTAGAGGGAACATTCGCATCTTTATATAATTTTTTTAAATGGCAGGATTAGTGAGCGTTTTTCTTTCTTATTATGTGGTTGATTATTTTGTATATTGTAAGTAAATAGCATGAAACAAAAATAAATGTTTTAACAGTGGAATTTTTGACTATTGGTAGGGCATAAAATTTGAGACTGATGTGGTTTTTTCCTCCCCTATCTTTGAAAAATCATCCCTAAGTATCCCTAACTGGAGAAGAAAACTTACTGTGTGAAATTCCGTTTCTCTTCCTCACTTACTGGGCATATTTCAGTATATCCATTGGTGTGTCATTTGTGTTATTTCACCCCCAAAGACTTGCTTTCTTAATTATGTTAGCCTAAGAGCATTTAAAAATTGGTTTGCATTTCTGAGTACAAACCTATAGGGAAACCTGATAAAATGCAAATTGCTTATCTGTGGTAGGTAATCCCATTAATTACGCAATGACCCTTATTTTATTAGTTCTCCCCTTGACAGAGCAAGGGATACATGGTAAGGGACAAAAGTTGAGTTTCGACAGCTATTAAAGTCAACCAAATTGATTGCAAGTTCTTAAACATAGGGACCAAGCCCACAAAAGGTTTTTTGAATCCCTGTTTTGTGCAAGGTTTGTGATGCGAACTGATGAGCCCTTTGGGTTCCTTCCAGTGGGGTCTCTCTGGTTTCCGTGAGAGACGCTTAAGGATAGTGGAAAGGAAGGGGGAGTAAGGATTTGTCATGCGCAGGTAGAATAAAGGAAGTATAGGCAGAACTGCCACAGCAAGGTTTAAAGTTAAACATGAGGACTACATTCTGGGAATCTGGTTGGGGATCAACAGGAACAACAACCTGGTTTCCTCATTCTGCAATCAGCCCTAAGTGGCGTGGGACTAGTTTCGGCTTCACAATGGACCTTATCAGGAGCTTCTCCAGGTGTGCCACTCTCCTTTTCAGCCAGTAATGTAACCGTGGGGAATTGTAACCCACTCCGCCATTTTTTTGACACTTTCTGTAAAAGCTACATAAGCTTGTAGAGAAACAGGCTGCTTGTATAAGAATCCTAGGAACTCACTTCAGAAGATGCAGACTCTGGCCTTCAGTTTTCACAGTTCTGGGAGACTGGCTGACCTTCAACATGGAATGAGGATGATACAGAACCAGAATGATGTAGAACCAGCATGACGCACGTCAGACCATCACTTGACCAGTTTCAAGATCCTTATCAGAATGGACTGTGCTGGCCTGCATGCAGAGACCCTTTCAACCCCTCCCCTTGATCTCTTTGTTCTGCATTGCCTCTCCTCCTTAAAAAAACCCCTCTGCCTGCACTAAGGTGCAGAGATGGGCTTTGGGGCAAGAGTCCCCCACACTCAGACCTCTTTCCGTTTCACCAGCATCTGTCTCACAAGTTTGGTTTTCATGTGCAGGCAGCAGAACCTTGATTCCGGTTATAGTAACATCTCTTAACTTTCCTGTTCCCCAGTTTTCTGATTTATAATGGCCAGAGTTGTCTTTGCCACTCTTAACCTTCTCTAGGAGGTTGAGAATATATGAGAGAAATATTTTTGTTCTCTGTGTAAGCAAAACTAAAGCTCTTTATATTAGTAGCAACCCTTCTGCCAAATAGGGTGTGCGGAGGGGTTATATATTGTGTCACTCTTTTTCCTCTTAAACAGTCTCTCCGAAATAGTTAGGACAGATATTATTCCCACTTTGCAGATATGCAAACTGAGCCCATACTCTGGTGAAAGGATGAACAGTAGAAACTAGTCTCTTAACTCCGTGTCATTGATTTAATCAGAGCAATTCTTTTTTTTTTGGAGGAAGGTTTGAGTGTTCTATTACCTTATATTCACATTTCTGTTGTTTATTAAAGGCTTATGGGTTGATTACTTGTGATCAATGCTTGTTCACCTGATATTAATCACACTACTAAAAAAGTGATGAGAAATAAATTGTTTTAGATATTTGACGTTACTATAAATGCAATGAATGCACCTTTCCTGCCTGGGAAGGAATTCCCCTCATATCTAAACTCAGAGTTTTCTTTTAGCCCCTTGCGGAACCACATCAACTATCTTGGACTACATCTCCTATTGTGCAATGGGAAAGGTCCATCACTCTTCCGTAATCCGACAGAAGACCTAACCAATCCAATGTTAGAGCTCTCTTTCTGCGACCTATTGAATCCGGGTAGAGGCGGGACTCTCAGTTGCTACGTTATTACCTTTCCCGGAAGTGGCTGTGGGCCGCTGCAGGGCAACACCCCGGCGTCCCTGGAAGCGGGGAGCGGGGGAGCCGGGGTGGTGCTGGGAAGCTGTGCAGAGCCGGGAGTCCTCGCCCGGAGCCTCTAGCGTGGGGGACAGGTGAGGACGTCCTCGTAGGAGGGCTCGGGGGACCGGAAAAGGAGGGAGCGGGAGAGCCGGGGCACTCTGGTGCCAACGAGCGGGTGTGCACGAGCGTGGGCGGGGACTCGGGGAGAAGTGGGAAAGGCAGGCGGCCGAGTGCCTCTGTCGGGACCCCCGGAGCGGCGAGGGCCGGCCCGGGAGGGCTGCGGCCGGCCGGGCGCGGGCGGCGAGAGCTTGCCGCGCTCGTAGACCTGCCCTGCTGGGTGTGAAGGTCGCCTGCGAGCCTGGCGTGGATGCTTCTCTTGTGGGAAAGCTTCCTCAGGGACCGACTCTAGAGTTAGCCAGACCCTTTCCCGCTTTGCGGCAGCTGGGAAGTTAGAAAGTTTTTGGTTTTCTTTCTTTCTTTCTTTCTTTCTTTCTTTTTTTTTTTTTAACTTAGGTTGCATTGATTTGAAAAGATCTACCTTCTCCTACTGCCCTCACTTGACTTCCAAGATTCCTCTCTCCTGATTTTTTTTTTCTTTAATACTCATCCAAGGATATGTTTTTATGGATTTGAGAGAGGGGGGCGGGTGGGGAGGAAGGAAGAGAAACATTGATTGGAGAGAAAGAGAGAGAGAGACATCAATTGGTTGCCTCCCGGGGGGAGAAAGAGAGAGGGGAGGGAGGAGAGAGGAGAGAAGAGAGAGGAGATGAGAGAGAGAGAGGGAGGGGGAGAGAGAGGAGAGAAGAGAGAGAGAGGGAGAGAGAGAGAGGAGAGAGAGGAGAGATACATCAATTGGTTGCCTCCGAGGTGGTGGTGGGGGGTTGGGGGGAAGAGAAAGAAAAAGAGACATCAATTGGTTGGTTGCCTCCCAGGATTGAACCTGCAACCTAAGTATGTGCCCTGACCAGCAATGGACCCTGCAGCTGAACCAGCAGCCTCTCCTAGGGGCTCCAGCTGGGGGCGCTCCTGGCTTTCCTAACAGCCTTCCTCAGTTGCCTTTGCAGCCCTTCCATTCTACTTACCACAGCCAGCTCTGGGTGACTTGACCCAGAGGTTCTGATACCACCTATTTAATGGTGCCCACTAACTATGGCTCCAACCAGGCCTATTTCCTGAGCTCAGATCTGCTTAGATCTGCTTACTGATCATCCCCAACCACACTTTCCCTAACCTTCCTGGCCCCCAGATCTGTTCCTCCCCTTGTTCCTGTCTCAGGGGCGGACTTCACCATTCACAGCCGAGTTACACATGGAAGTCCTCCAATACTTGCAGCAGACATTTGCTGGGAATTTCCTCTCTTCTAGGTGGCAGGCTAGGTGCGCTGTTGGCAAGGTGTAGAAATGAAAAGATAACTGTGGACACGATACTGGCTTAAGTGCTCTGACTTCCCACTTCTCTCTCCCTCCTTTGTTGAATGCATCAAGTCCAGTTATTCTCCTAATATCCATAGGATCTGGCCCTTCCTTCCCATTCTCACAGCCACTACATTAGTTGGTAACTTCTTGCCTGTGCTTTCAGGATAACTGCTTCGGTGGTCCCTCTGCCTGTTCTTGCCCTCCTCAAACCAGTGCTCACACAGCTGCCCTGATGGTGTGCAATCCCATGAGGACCCCTCCTCAGGCACAGGACACAGTCCTTTACAGGGTCCTCCTTTCTTCCGCTGTCCCTGACTCTGGTCATGTCAGAGTGGTCCAGGCTCAGGCTTGGGAATCGCATGCACGTGCATGTGCACATGTTTGCTGTGCCGTTGACTAGCTGTGCACCCTTGGGCAAATTGTGTTTTATTTAAACCAGTGGTTCCCAACCTGTTTTCGGCCATACCCCACCTAAGCATCTGTAAAATCCTGATGCCCCCACCCCCATGACATAGAATTCTTATTTTTTAAAAAGTGAACTCCTGTTCATGTGGAGGAAGCCTAAAAGGCCATTAACTTGGTCTAAACAAGCTTCCAAAGAACATGGTATCCATGAAAGAGGAAAAAACGAACAAACACGGAATGACATGTGAAGGACTGAGGAAGAAATCACTAAGAAATTGTTAAGAAAATAATATGAAGTGACATGAAAAAATGGCGAAGTTTCAAAACATAATAGAGAACTGAAATGCATAAATATATCATAATGTATATTAATAGACTATATGAGGCCTCTAGAACCATAAGAAATGCAAAAAATTTACTATTAATAACTCATTCTCAAATTTCCCCCTTAAAAATCAAATTGCTCCCCTGTGGGCGTGTGTCCCATTGGAACTACTGATTTAAATCTTGCTGAGACTCAGTTTCCTTATTTGAAAGATGACAGTAATCTCTTCCTAGCTGCGAGGATAAGGAGAGATGATGTGTGTAAAACATTAGTGCAGTTCTTGGAATGTAGGCAGTGTTCAGTGAGGATAGAGCATCGGCCTGTAGACCAAAAGGTCCTGGGTTCGATCACAATGAATTCTCTGCTCCCATATTCTTTCCTGCCCTGCCTTTGTGCACGCTGCTGCTTCTGCCATACATTTGCCTGCTCCTTCTACTGGGGAGCTGCCGCTTATCCTTCATCGCCACTTCCATACATTTGCCTGCTCCTTCTACTGGGGAGCTGCCGCTTATCCTTCATCGCCACTTCCATACATTTGCCTGCTCCTTCTACTGGGGAGCTGCCGCTTATCCTTCATCGCCACTTCCTCATCTTCCAAAGTAGGCTTAGCTGCCCTTTTGTGTCCCATTGTATGTTATTACTCCTTTAATGTGCTTAACATTTTGTATGATCACCAGAGGCCGGCTGCACGAGTTTGGGCATGGGTCGGATCCCTTGGCCTGGCCTGCGATTGGGGTTGATTGGGGCTGTCTCATTCAGGATGTGGGGGGCTGGAGGGGTGAGGGTGGGGGGACCTTGGGAGGTTTGCTGATCAGGGCTGGCCAGCTGGGGGAAGGGGCTGTGTGAGGTTGGCTGGCATGCAAAGTTGGCTGTGGGAGTGCACCAACCACGAGGGGGCAGCTCCTGCATTGAGCATCTGACACCTGGTGGTCAGTGCATGTGATAGTGTTCGGTCAACCAGTCGTTCGGTTGACTGGTCGTAATGGTCACTTAGACTTTTATATATGTAGATGTCTGCATGTTTTTGGCTTCCCAACTAAGCTGAGCTGTTCAAGCCCATGTGTAACCAGGTCTGTAGCCCTAACAGTGAGCACAGTGCTTGACCCAGGCTAGGTTTTCAGTAGCTGGTTATTGAATGTCTGAATGGTCTTTTTTTGTTGTTAATCCTCACCTGAGGATATTTTCTCATTGATTTTTAGGGAGAATGGAAGAGAGAGTGAAAGACAGAGAGAAACATTGATATGAGAGAAACACATCAATTGTGTTGCCTTTTGTGTGCACCCGACCAGGGCCCAGGCCGAGGAGGAGCCTGCAACCAAGGTATGTACCCTTGACTGGAATCGAACCCAGGACCTTTTGGTCTACAGGCCGACGCTCTATCCTCTAAGCCAAACCAGCAAGGGCTAAATGGTCTTAACTGATACTCCCTCATACTGGGTTTGTCTTCTGGAACAATGTCAAATAAGGCCTTTAAGAATGTGAATTGTACAAAATAGATCCAGAGACATGGAAGCCTGTAACGGACTAACGAATTTCAGAAGAAAGGGGAAGGGCAGGAAGAGATTAACCAAAGATCTTATATGCATATATGCATGACCCATAGACACAGACATTAGTGCTGTGAAGGCCTGGGATGGGGCCGAAAGTGTGGAGGAGGGGCCAGTGGGGGGAAAAGAGGGATATTTGTAATACTTTCAACAATAAAATTTTTTTTAGCCGAAACTAGTTTGGCTCAGTGGATAGAGCATTGGCCTGCAGACTGAAGGGTCCCAGGTTCGAGTTCCATCAAGGGCATGTACCTTGGTTGCGGGCACATTCCCAGTGGGGATTGTGCAGGAGGCAGCTGATTGATGTTTCTTTCTCATCGATGTTTCTGGCTTTCTATCCCTCTCCCTCTCTGTAAAAAAATCAATAAAATATATTTAAAAATTTTTTAAAAAGTGAATTGTAATAACGACGACTGAATTACTGAGATCTTAACATATTTTAAGTATTTTACATGTACTGAATTATATCTCTTACAACCCTTTGAGATAGATATTATTATTATTCCCATTTTACAGATGGGGAAACTGAGGCAACTTGCCCAGCTGGTAAGTGGTAAAGCTGAGATTAAATCCAAGAATGTTCTAAGACCTGTGCTCATTGCCACTACATAATCAACTCTATGTCTTCTGCCTTCTCCCCAAAGCCTTCTCCAATAATTTATTCCCTGCTGTGATGAACTTGCTTTAAAATTGTTCAAGCAGATCGGAAGGAATAAATATGCAGGGAACTGTAATCGTGTGTGTGTGTGTGTGTGTGTATGTGTGTAGGTGTGTGTGTAGTGTGTGTAGGCGTGTGCATGTGCATGCTTTGTTAGTGTTCAGATGTACAAACTGTTGGCATACTGAAAAAATGAACAGCATTAGGAAGGTGACTAATGCCCAGGGAAATGAGAGAAAACTTCTTAGGAACTGATTTTTGGCTTAGGGCAAGACCTTTTCATAGTTAATCCTATATAATAAAAGGCTAATATGCAAATTGTCCCCTCAGCTGGGAGTTTGACTAGAGGGTGGGGTGGCTGGCCAACCTTGGCTGGCCCAACATAATTGGCCCTGATCAGAGCAGGCTGGCCAGACCCTACCTGTGCACAAATTCATGAACCGGGCCTCTAGCATCCTATCTAATAAAAGGATAATATGCAAATTTGGCAATACATTTGCCACACCCACAAGCCATGCCCACCAGCCAATCAGGAGCAGATTATGCAAATGAACCCCAAACAAGATGGCTGCCGCCACTGAGAGCAGGAGGAAGGCTTGAGTTTCCCTGGCAATGGAGGAAGCCAAGCTTTCCGCCTGCAATTGCTGGCCTAGGCCTCCACTCTAGGCTACAAAGTTTCAAACAGAAATGGCTGCCAACCCGGAGGGAGCAGAAGGCTTGACTCTGCTCCAGGCTACAAAGTATCAATTGTAGACATAGATTAATCCCAGATACCAAAGCCTCTGCTTGGGTCTCTGGGGGGCATGGCCAGCCTGCAAATCTCTACAGGCCCCTCGCCCAGGCCACCCCTCACCCCAAGGAAACCCCCACCCTGATCCATGACACCCTTTAGGGCAAACCAGCCGGCCCCCACTCATGCACCAGGCCTCTATCCTATCTAATAAAAGAGTAATTTGCAGATTGACTATCACTCCAACACACAGGATGGTTGCCCCCACGTGGTCAAAGATCCTGCCCACATGTGGACACAAGACGGCCACCACAAGATGGCCAGCAGGGGAGGGCCGTTGGGAGGTTCCAGACCTGCAAGGAGGGGCAGTTGTGGGCGATCAGGCCAGCAGGGGAGGGCAGTTGGGAGGAACCAGGCCAGCAGAGGAGGAAAGTTGGGGTCAAACAGGTTGGCAGGGGAATAGTTGGACATCAATTAGACTGGCAGGGTAGTGGTTAGGGGGTGATCAGGCTGGCAGGCAGAAGCGGGTAGGGGCAATCAGGGAGGAAGGCAGGAGAGCAGTTTGGAGCAAGCAGTCCTGGATTGTGAGAAGGATGTCCTATTGCCCAATCGGACAGTCAGATATCCCTCCAGAAGTCCCAGATTGGAGAGGGTGCATGCTGGGCTAAGGGACATTTCCCACCCTGCCCGTGCATGAATTTCGTGCCCCGGGCCTCTAGTACTATAATAAAGCCTAATATGCTAAGTGTCCGACTGTTTGTTTGACTGACCAATTGCTGTGACGCACACTGACCACCAGGGAACAGGTGCTCCCAACTGGTAGGTTAGCTTGCTGCCGGGGTCCAGCCAATCAGGACTGGGAGAGATGGGCCAGATTTGCCCTGGAGCCCTCTTACGGTCCCTCCCTGGCCCTGATCATGTACTAGTGGGGTCCCTTGGCCTGGCTTACACCCTCTTGCAATCCGGTACCCCCAGGGGATGTTGGACTGCCAGTTTTGGCTTTATCCCCACAGGCCAGGCTGAGGGATCCCACCAGTGCATGAATCTGTAAACCAGGGCCTCTAATCCTAGCTAATAAAGGAGTAATATGCGAATTGACTGTCCCTCCAATACACAAGATGGCTGCCCCCATGTGGTCAAAGATGGCTGCCCCCATGTGGACACAAGATGGCCACCACAAGATGGCCAGCAGGGGAGGGCAATTGGGAGGGACCAAGCCTGCAGGGGAGGGCAGTTAGGGGCAAACAGGCTGGCAGGGGAGCAGTTAGGCATCAACCAGGCTGGCAGGGGAGTGGTTAGAGGGTGAGCAGGCTGGCAGGCAGAAGCGGTTAGGGGCAATTAAAAAAGCAGGCAGGTGAGCAGTTGGGAGCCAGCAGTCCTGAATTGTGAGAGGGATGTCTGATTGCCCATTTAGGCCCTACAGGATTGGGCCTAAACAGGCAGTCGGACATCCTTTGAGGGGGTCCCAGGTTGGAGAGGGTGCAGGCTGGGCTGAGGGACACCTCCCTCCCCTCGTGCATGAATTTTGTGCACTGGGCCTTTAGTCTCTCTATATATAAGCCTAAGTGACTGTTCCACCATTTGACTGGTAGCTATAACACACACTGACCACCAGGGTGCAGATGCTCAATGCACAGGCATGGCAATATGGAACAGACTGATGAATTTCAGAGGGAAGGAGGTTGGGTGAGGGTGGGAAGAGATCAAAGATCTTACATGCATACTAGAGGTCTTGTGCACAGGTTCATGCACTTGTGGGGTCCCTCGGCCTGGCCTGCAGTTATTGGGCCGAAATTGGCAGTCTGACTTCTCTTGAGGGGTCCTGGATTGTGAGAGGGCACAGGCCAGGCCGAGGGACCCACTGGTGCATGGTTCATCTAGTTCTTCTATAACTATGGAATTGGCAGTAACATCAGTAAAACTGCTCAGGTATTGTGTACCAGGGACTATGCTAGATATTTTATAAGAAGTATCTCATTTCATTCTCAAACAACCTTTTGATGTAGATTATCATGAGTGTTTCCATTATATACATGAGGTGAAAGACCTTCGCTAATTTGCCTACGGTCATTCAGCTGGTAAAGGAGAAAGCTGGAATTTGAATTCAGCTGTTTTCTGGCCCCAAAGCTGGTACTTGGACCACTATGGTGTCTGTCACAGAATAGAGAGGATGATTTTGTCATGGGAGGGATAGTTAGATGAAAGGTCTTACAGGTTTTCTGACTCTGAGAGTCCCTGGTTCTATGTTAGTGGTTTATAGCAGATAGAGTTTCTACAGTTTATGTTCCTTATTTTGGGATTGGTCAGAAAATGAGGAAAGAGGAGGCCTGGCTCTCATAAGTTTGTGGTTAACAGGGAGGGGAACATATTCCTATGAAAAAAGTAATATTAAGAGTAATATGCCTATGAACACATGAAAACTGTGTCCTTACTGCTGAGGAGGTTATGCGTTCATGGGAGTGGCTGAGGTTAGCTAGAAAGGGCTGCCTGGAGGAGGTATATGAGCCACTTTTTTTTTCTTCTAGATTCTAGGATTGGCAGGAGATGGATGAATGCAATTGGATGACCCTTTCCCTACAATTGTTATGGCTCATCGAGGGTGTTGGGCCTGGTGGCAAGTAGAACTCATCACATTTCATCTGGCCTATTGGTAAGTGCTATGTAGAGAACATTATTGATAGTTCTGATGTCAGGTGGCTACTACGATTGGCATTCTCAGGTTTGGAAGGGAATGTTAGGACCCAGGCCATGTACTTGGAGTGGCAGATCTCGGGCTGCTATCTTAGACATCTCATCTTCCCTGTTACCCCTGTAGTCCAGGTTATCATGACCTCTCACCTACACTAGCTCACAGTTTCTTATTAATCTCTCTGCAGCCACTTGGATTTTCTCCCTTCTAATCTGGCCTCCATTCCAGTCTGCATTCCCAGTGGCTGTCAGAGTGATCTTTTCAGAAGGTATATCTAAAAAAAACCAAAAACAACAAAAACACGTTTCTTGGCTTTCCTATCTAATAAAAGAGTAATATGCAAATTGACCATACCTCTGATCAAGCCATGCCCACCAGCCAATCAGGAGCAAATAGGTCCCAATCAAGATGGTTTCGGCCACTGAGAGCAGGAGGGGGGCTTGCGTTTCCCTGGCAAAGGAGGAAGCCAAGCTTTCCGCCTTCCCTTGCCGGCGTAGGCCTCCACTCAATGCTACAAAGTTTCAATTATAGAAGATACAGTCCAACAGAAATGGCGCAGCCATGGAGCTGGAGATAGCAGAGGCTAGGGTTGCCCAGGCGATGGAGGAAGCCAAGCTTCTGTAGCCCTAGCACCTAGGCATCCACTCTAGGCTACATGTTTCAATTATAGAATTTAAAGAAACCCAAACAGAAATGGCTGTTGCTACCATGGAGTGAGCAGAAGACTTGGCTCCACTCCAGGCTACAAAGTTTTAATTATAGAACATAAATTAATTCCAGATCCCAGGGCCTCCACTTGGGTCACTGGGGGGCATGGCCAGCCTGCAAATCACCATAGGCCCCTCACCCAGGCCGCCCCACGCCCCAAGGGAACTCCCACCCTGATCTGGGACAACCTTCAGGGCAAACCAGCTGGTTCCCACCCATGTACCAGGCCTCTATCCTATCTAATAAAAGAGTAATTTGCAGATTGACCATCACTCCAACACACAAGAGGGCTGCCCCCATGTGGTCAAAGATCCTGCCCCTATGTGGGCACAAGATGGCCACCACAAGATGGCCAGCAGGGGAGGGCCATTGGGAGGTTCCAGGGCTGCAAGGGAGGGCAGTTGTGGGCAATCAGGCCAGCAGGGGAAGGCAGTTGGGAGGGACCAGGCCTGCAAGGGAGGGCAGTTGGGGATGATCAAGCCTTCAGGGGAAGGCAGGGGTGACCAGGCCGGCAGAGGAGGGAAGTTGAGGGCAAAGAGGCTGGCAGGGGAGCAGTTAGACATCAATTAGGCTGGCAGGGTAGTGGTTAGGGACTGATCAGGCTGGCAGGCAGAAGCAAGGTTAGGGGCAATCGGGGAGGCAGGCAGGTGAGCAGTTTGGAGCCAGTAGTCCTGGATTGTGAGAAGGATGTTCAACTGCTCGTTTAGGCTCAGTCCTGCTGGGATTGGGCAGTTGGATATCCCTTGAGGGATCCCAGATTGGAGAGTGTGCAGGCTGGGCTGAGGGACAGCCCCCCGCCCCCCGTGCATGAATCTTGTGCACCGGGCCTCTAGTCTTATTATAAAGGCCCACTTCTTGGCATGGCGTGGCTTCCACCCATGTCCCCAGCAGCATCAGCAGCCATGCTGCTCCTTGCTTGATGTGATTTCCTGTCGCAGGGCCTTTGCATGTGCTGCTGGTTCTGTTGGAACACCTTTTCCACTCTCTGTCCAGTGAATACATACCTGTTCTTCAGTCCTCAGCGTAGGCTTTAAGTCAGGTTCATTTCCTCCAAAGTTCTGACCTCGTGTATAATTGTACATTTATCTATGACTTGGGGATGTTTGTCACTCTCCTTCTTGAGGCCATAGCCAAGGGGAGTAGCAGCGGAACCGCTTTTATCACAGCCATAAGTAAACGCAGCTCCCTGCACACTGCTCGAATGAGTAAATGATCTCTGGTAGCCATTAAATAAATATGGTTTCTCTTCCCACCACCTTCCTCAATCTGATAGTTCCTGGTCTTTTGGCCCTGTCCCTGCCCACTCTTTTCTGGACCTAGGCAAGGTGAAGAAAGAAGGTAGAAAGTAACCCACATTAAACCGGTTTGGCTCAGTGGATAGAGCATCGGCCTGTGGACTCAAGGGTTCCAGGTTTGATTCTGGTCAAGGGCATGTACCTTGATTGTGGGCACATCCCCAGTAGGGGGTATGTAGGAAACAGCTGATCGATGTTTCTAACTCTCTATCCCTCTCCCTTCTTCTCTGTAAAAAATCAATAAAAATATTAAAAAAAGAAAATAATCCACATTTTAAAAGATTTTTTTTCTGGCGGGTTTGTTTGACAGTTAAGTGATCCATGAATTCAGATTTCCAGGATCTTTCTGACCTTTAAATAGTTTAACGTGGATAATTATGTATTAGCTAATTAGACACTTTGCTGTTAGGGCAGAGATTTTATCTGCCCGTGTTTTCTAGAGATGGGATGTGTCTAGGGGTGGGTAACGTTTCTTAGATGCAGAATTTCTCTGAGTAGCTGACACAAGGCCTGTATAGGTCACCACCTGAGTGTCTGATTCTCAGCCTGCTGTTCAGGTCGCCCTTGGTTCCTCCCTCCCCAGAGATCTTTCCTTCCCCTCTCCTCCCAACTCCGAGGATTAGACTCCTTAAGCCCCATACAGTGGCCATGTGGGCTGCTTTGGTCTTTCTGGCTCTGCCTTTGCAGAATCCATGTGTAGAATCTGAGTGCTAGATCCTCAAGGCGTCCTTGGGCTTCTATGGCAGAGGCCAGATTCCCGTGGGCCCATGCCTGCAGAGGGAGAAGATGCTGCTTTCATTAGCCTGCCTTCCTGCCATGATGCTTGGTGGTGCCTTGGGAGTGAGAGGTAGCAGAGCCTGCTCTGACTGTGTGTCCTAAGGCCAGACACCTTGCTTGCCCATTCCTCAGCTGTCAGGCTGTAGAGGGGGCCTCAGTAATGGCCCCTCATGGATCTCATGCCGTGGATCAGGGTTCCTCTCTGGGAATATTGGAGCAGATTCAGAAGGACCAGGCCTGGCCATTTCCTGGGCACAGGGTGCAGGCTGCTCCCAGCCCTGTGCAGACAGCTTTTTCTGCCCCCAGGGGCTGTCCTGCTCACTCTTCTGGGACAGTGGCAGCCGCTGGAGAGGTCAGGACCTGCTTCTCAGACTGCTGTTGGTTGCAGCTGTGGCTGGCACCTCCTCAGGTGGGGGACACAGTCAGTAGGGGCTGTAGGAGCTGCTCTACAGGGCGGCTTGTCTTTGTGTTATTGGGTGTCAGTGTAGGTGCTGCTGTATGGGAGGGTGGCGTGACCATGGGGTCCCAAGATGGTTACAGGGACGGGAAAGGAGCAGTTCCAGAATGGCACCAGGTTGGCAGTTGAAGAATTTGGCACCATCCCTCCCCCAAAGCTAGAAACCTTGAATTCCGGTTGGACTCCTCTCATTTCCTCTCTCATCCTCGTACTGTTAACATCAACGCATCCCTTGCATCTTTTCCTTCCCCTCAATTCCTGCTGCTTCTGCCCTAGTTTAGGCCTCATCTCTCACCTGGATTGCAGCCTCCTCAGTGGTTTCTGGAGCCCAGTCTCCTGTCTAATCCAGCCCTGCCATTCCTGCCAGGGCTGTCATCCTAAACAAAGGCCACCGTGTCACTTCCTTTCACTGAGGCTCACAGGGCAGAATCAGGCTCTTATACATGGTCTACCCAGCTTTCCACCTCTGCTCCCGCCATGTGCTGGTGCCCAGCTAGCTCCAGAAGTGGTCTGCGGGTGCTATTCCCGTGCTTGGCATAGCTCTCCATTCTCAGACTGGCAGCCCACGCTCCTCCTCTCCAGTGCCCAGAGCAGGTGTGCTTTCCCTCCGCCTGGCACTGCTGTTAGGGTTGAATGCACTACCTTCACTGAAGGGTGAGCTCTCCGAGGGCACTGTTGGGTGTAAATAGGGCCCATGTTGAGATGGTGTGACATGAGGGGCTGTTGGTACCTGGCGGGTGTGTGTGGGGTTGTGTGCTTTTGGTTGTTTTGGTCACTAGGGTTTTCCAGCTGGGCTCCTATGCTGTTTGTTCTTTTTTCATTTGAAGGGTAGGAAACCAACCTCTTGAGTCTGGGTCTCAGATCTTTTGTGGTCACTGAGGGTTCAGCAAACCTTGGGGAGATGTGTCTCAGGGAACTTTTCCGGGCACAGATCTGGGGGGCCCGGGTTCCCTCGGCATCTGGCACGTTCCCAGCGAGGTTCGCTTGCAAGGTCTCGTTGGACCTAGGGGCACCATGATGCAGCTCTGACTTGGTCTCATCTAAGCTGGGCCACTCATTCTCTCTTTGCGTAGGCCTGGAGCCCAGACCAGCAATGGCTGGAAGACCCATCCGCATAGGAGACCAGCTGGTCCTGGAGGAAGACTATGATGAGACCTACATCCCCAGTGAGCAAGGTAAGAGACCTGGCGTGTGCTGCAATAGTTCTTCCAGGGCAGGAATCAGCTCTGACTTAATTTCGTTCTTCTGATGCCAAGATGGTATATGCACAGGGCTGCTCAGTCTGTTTGGCTTAGATCAGGGTTGGCAAACTATAGCCCATGAGCCTAATCTGGTCTGTTGCTTTTTTTTTTTAATTAAAGATATTTTTATTGATTTCAGAGAGGGAGAGAGAGAGAGAAATATCAATGATGAGCCTGATTGACATGGCTCAGTGGTTGAGCATCAACCTATAAACTAGGAGATCAAGGTTTGATTCCCAGTCAGGGCGCATGCCCTGGTTGTGGGCTCAATTCCTAGGGTGCAGGATGCAGGGGGCAGCCAATCAGTAATTCTCTCTTATCATTGACGTTTCTGTCTCTCTCTCCCTCTCTTTTCCTCTCTGACTGAAATCAATAAAAAAAAAAAACAAAAAAAAAAAACCACACACAAAAACACAAAAAATCTCCTTTAAAAAAAAAGAAATATCAATAATGAGAGACAATCATTGATCGGCTGCTTCCTGCATGCCCCTGTCTGGGATCATGCCCTGACCAGGAACCTGTCATAAGTCAATGCTCAACCACCAAGCCATGCTGGCTAGGCCTGTTGCTTGTTTTTATAAATAAAGTTTTATATACAAAACAGCCATGCTTGTCCATTTATAATCTGTGGCTGCTTTCATGATGCAAGGGCATTGCTGAGAAGTCGTGACAGAAAGCATATGGCCTACAGCCTAAAATATTCACCATCTGACTTTTTCTAGAAAAAGTACCGGCCTTGGATTGGAACAGGGATTAATTTAAATAAAAATATAGTATGGGATATTATGAAATGCAGTGTGCACTGAGGCCAGTGTGCACTCAATTTCTTAAGAACAAATTAAAGCAGTGTTTTTTCTTTAAACAACAATAACATTATTAATAGCCATAAAAACAAAATTCTATGCATTCTCTACAGAAAGAACTCCCTATACTTCCTCAGAGTAAGTTGTGACTTAGGTACTTTTATCCCCATTTTACAGGTGAAGAAGCCAAGGTACAGAAAGGTTAAGTGACTTCTCTGTAGGCACACAGTTCTATTAAGCAGTACAGCTGAAATCTATGCCCAATATTCTTTTATTTTTATTTATTTAATATATTTTATTGATTTTTTAAATCTTTATTGTTCAGTTTATTAATTACATTGTTCCCTTTTTTTCCCCTATAGCTCCCCTCCACCCGGTACCCATCCCACCCTCTGCCCTACCCACCTCCCCCCTATTGTCCTCTCCCATAGGTGCATGATTTTTGTCCAGTCTTTTGCTGCACTTCCCACACCCCTTTTCTCCCCAGGAATTGTCAGTCCATTCCCTCTCTATGTCCGTGATTCTGTTACATTCACCAGTTTATCCTGTTCATAAGCTTATTAATTCACTTGATTTTTAGATTCATTTGTTGATAGATGTGCATTTGTTCTTCATAATTTACCCTTTTATCTTTTTCTTCTTCCTCTTCTTAAAGAATATCTTTCAACATTTCATATAATATTGGTTTGGTGATGATGAACTCCTTTAGCTTTTTCTTATCTGCGAAGCACTTTATCTGACCTTCAATTGTGAATGATAGCTTTGCTGGATAGAGTAATCTTGGTTGTAGATTCTTGCTGTTCATCACTTTGAATATTTCTTGCCACTCCCGTCTGGCCTGCATCGTTTCTGTTGAGAAATCCGCTGACAATCGTATGGGTGCTCCCTTATAGGTAACTAACTGTTTTTCTCTTGCTGCTTTTAATATTCTCTCTTTGTCTTTTGCTCTTGGCATTTTAATTATGATGTGCCTTGGTGTGGTTCTCTTAGGGTTCCTATATATTGGGGTTCGGTGCGCTTCTTGGACTCCTAAATCAATTTCTTTCACCAGGTGTGGGAAGTTTTCAGTCACTATTTCTTCAAATAGGTTTTCATTGTCTTTCTCTCTCTCTTTTTCTGGCACCCCTATAATTCGGATGTTGGTATGCTTGAGGTTGTCCCAGAGGCCCCTTACACTATCTTCAATTTTTTGGATTCTTTTGGTTTCTTGCTTTTTCAGCTGAGTGGATTTTACCTCTTTGTATTTCAAATCTTAAACTTGGTTCTTGGGGTGCTCTAGAGCACTTTTAGGTCTTTGTATAATATTTTTTATTTCAGTCAGTGTATGCTTAACTTCTGGTTGGTCCTTTTTCATATCCTCGAGGGTCTCGTTCATTTCCTTGTAGGTCTCATTCATTTCCTTGTAGGTCTTGTTCATTTCCTTGCAGGTCTTGTTCATTTCCACGTTGGTCTTGTTTATTTCCTCGCAGGTCTTGTTCAATTCTGGTAGGTCTTGTTCACTTCCTCATAGGTCTTGTTTATTTCCTTATAGGTCTCGGCCTTTTCTAGGAACCTCTTGAAAAGCCCTGTAACCGTGGTTTTGAATTCCATGTCCAGTCGTTTTTTTCTCTCCATTTCTTTTACATCTGATTTCTTTCCATGTCTTTGCATGGTGGCTGCTTCCCTGAGTTAGTAAATTAGCTTTGTGTGGTAGACTTCCTACAAGGGACAGTGGCTCAGCCTCCCCAGTTTACCAGAGGTGGATATGGGTTTCACAGTCTTGTTGAAGTTAAGCTCAGGTTAATCATTGTTATCACTTGGAGGGGTTGACCTCTAGGCCAATTGTCTGTGAAGTTCAGCTGTGCTCAGGTTGGATGGGCAGAGTCTCTGGGCCAAGCAGACAGCATCAGCTCCGCCCTATGCGGCCCCAGGGTCTCTGAGAGAGAGCCGCTGCCGAGCTCCACCAGCTGCCAGAGAATTCAGACTCTCCCCAAATGAGTCTGCACACCCAACGTCTCACCCAGAGTTGTAAAACAAAGCAGTCTGACGGTTTCCTGAATGAAAGAGCAAGTCACGAGTGCTCTCGGAGCGGTCACGCAGCTGCGCTGTTCCCAAGTTCACGCGCACTCCGCACAAGCGCGCCTTCTCCACAAGCCCGCAGACCCCTGCAGCGCACGAGCTTCGGCGTGCCCTCCCACTGTCCAGTTTTTACCCCGTATGATAGTGGGACGTCTTTGTCTCCCCCGTTTGAGAAAACTGGCCGGTTTTCAGCTGCCCGCCCTATCCGCTGGTGTGCACTCCTCCAAACCTTTGACTCCGCTCGTGTCTTCACCGCTGTCTGCCGCTGCTCCTCCGAGTCATAGTGTCTTATCTTCACTTTTATTTGTGGAATTTTCACTTAGTCAGCTTTCCAGAGGTTCTGGATGGTGTTTGTTCTTTCTTTAAGTTGTAGTTTTGAAATTGCTGTGTATGGCAGCAAGATAGGTGTTTACCTATGCCGCCATCTTGATTCTCTTATTTTATTGATTTTTTTACAGAGTGGAAGGGACAGGGATAGAAAGTCAGAAACACCGGTCAGCTGCCTCTTACACACCCCCTACTGAGGATGTGCCAGCAACTAAGGTACATGCCCTTGACCGGAATCGAACCTGGGACCTTTCATTCTGCAGGCCGATGCTCTATCCATTGAGCCAAACCGGTTTTGGCTATTCTTTTATTTTTTAAAACTTTTATTAAAAAAGAAAAAGGAATGCTTCCTGAATCTGTGTGTCATCCTGGTGCAGGGACCATGCTAATCTCTATATCGTTGCAAGTTTAGTTCATGTGCTGCCGAAGCGAGCACCACACCCAGTATTCTTAAGGGCCTGTTCTTCGAAGCTGTATGCCATTTTTGGGGGTGAAGATTCTTTTGAAATTGTCATGAATTATGGACCTGGACACATAAATTTTGGTTATAATTCAGTTGGTTTGAAGGCCTGTTGGGGGCAGGAAAGGACTCTGTCACCTTCATTAACCCCTGGGCTTTGCTTATAGCATGAGATTTCTGTTTGTCATGTAGAAATTTTTACTTTTCATGTTAAATGTATCTGTCCATTCTCATATGGCCTCTGAATTTTAGAAAACCTTCCCTACTGCAAGGAGAAATGCTTATGTTTCCCTCTGGGTCTGTCCCTCCACCATTTGTGGAGCAGCTCGCTGTTCCCCCACCGGGGGCCTGCCTGTGTGCCCCTGGGTCTCCTCTCTCTCCTCTTCCATGGGACTGTCTGCTCATAGCGGGAACCATGTGCTCGGTCACTGAGAGTCGGTACTAAGTTCTCACATCTAGCAGGGCGGAGGGCCCTCCTCTCTTGGTTATTTTATCTCCCTGTGATCTTCAGTTCTGGGCAGGGCCCTGTATGTGGGAACTTAGTATCTTGGTAAAAATTGTGTTCAATTTATGAATGAACTTGGAGAGGAGAGATATGTTTGTGAAGTTGTCTTCCTATCCAAGAACATTCTACTCCTTCTCGTTTGTGTCTTTTTCTGTTTCTCAGGAGTGATTTAATTTTTCTTCATGTAGGTTTTATACATTCCTTCCTCATTTTATTTCTTAAATATTTTATCTTTAAATTTAAAAAATTTTAATTACAGTTTACATTCAATATTGTTCTCTATTAGTTTCAGGTGTACAGCAAAGTGACTAGAAATTCATATACTTTACTAAGTGGTCCCTCTCTTGCTTCACCTGTCCTCAACACTATTGTTATTATTTTTTAATAATCGAACCCTGACCTCATAGTTGATAGGTTGATGCTCAACTTCTGAGCCACACCAGCTGACGATATTATTGATATCCCTGTGCTTCACTCTGCGCTTTTGTGACTCTTCTGTGGCTATCTGTTTGCGCTGCTTAATCCCTTGTAACAAGTTCTAATGTTTTTTGAAGGTTCTTATTAAGCACTCTCTTCTGCTCAGTCCAAGCTTCAGCGTCCTAAGCTCAACCCCCAATTCCTCTCCCTGGGCACTTAGTAGCTTCCCAATTAGCCTCTCTGCTATATCCTCACCCTTCCCCGTCTGCTCTGCTGAGCACAATGGTGTTCTCTTTAAATGTGAAGCGGGTCATCTCAGGGCTCTGAGTATTAAAATTTTCCATTGTGTTCGGCATAACACCCTTATTGGTGTGGGCAGGGCTCTGTAGGACCTGGCCCTCCCCCTGGCCGGGCACAGCCGGGGCCACTCTCCCCTTGCTCACTCTATCGGTCACTTGGCCTTTCTGATAGTCCCCGGGAGGGCCAAGCTGCTTCTTGCCTCAGGCCCTTTGAATTGTTCTTCTGCTTGAGTTCCAATTCCTCGCAGTTCTGCACAGCTTCATTCCTCCCACAGGCTCCGCTGTGTCATCATTCCGAGAAGTCTTCCTTGACACTTTCTTTTTTTTTTTTTTAATGCTATTTATTAATCATTCACTTTGACCCTTTTAAAATATGTTTTTATTGTCCTGCCTGGTTTGGCTCAGTCCTGCAGACTGAAGGGTCCCAGGTTCAATTCTGGTTAAGGGCACATGCCTAGGTAATGGGCTTGATCTCCAGTGGGGGATGTGCAGGAGGCATCCAATCAAAGATTATCTCTGTCATTGATGTTTCTGTTTCTCTTTCCCTCTCCCTCGATCTCTGAAATCAATAAAGATATGTTAAAAAACCCGTTTTTGTTGATTTCTCACAGAAAGAGAGAGAGGGAGAGAAGATAGACACTTTGATCAGCTGCCTCCTGCACATCCCCTATTGGGGATTGAGTCCACAACCAACCCAGACATGTGCCTTGACCAGGAATCAAACCAGCAACCTCTTGGTGCATGGGCCGCCACCGCGCAGTCCACTGAGCGACGCTGGCTGGGCTTCCTTAGCCCTTTCTAAAAGAGTGCCCCTCTCTGATGTTCTTTATCTTATGTCGCATCTACTTCCTTCATGATGTTTATCAGCAGCTTCACCTCTGTGCATCTTCACTGCCTCTCCTTCCTGGCTGCTGCTTCTGCTAGAATGCAGGCTCCTGCGGGCAGAGCTCTCTCCCTCTCATTCACGCCCACAGTGACTGCACAGGAGCCACTCAGAGCCGGCTGTGAAATCAGTGACTGAGGTGGCCCCGTGGCTGCCCCATTCCAGCTGGGCCTTTGAAAAAGTTAGTTTCCTAATCCCCAGGGATGTCTCCCTCTAAACTCTCCCCCAGGGTGACCAATTGTGATGCCTCTCTGGCCAGGACTGGTATCAGCTCAAGCACTGATGCCCGTGGGGGATGTATTTGTCCCTCCTGGGGGCTCTGTGACATACTCCAGTGGTTCCCTCATGTGTCTTTCTTTCTCTAGGTGAGGTAGCTCCTCACTCAGTACATGTGCTTCCTGTATTCCTCCAGAACTCTGGCAAGAGAGCATAGAGAGGAAGGAGAGGAGAGAAATATTGATTGTGAGAGAGAGACATTGATTGGTTGACTCCTTCACACGCCCTGACCACCCGACCAGAGTGACCCCACAACTTAGGCAAGGGCCCTGACTGGGAATCAACCTGCCACCTTTGATGCATGTGATGACGCTCCAACCAGCTGAGACACACCAGCTAGGGCTCTAAATTCTTGATTCCAAAGGAGGATAGCAGAAGCATTAGAGTCCACAGCATATAGCACCATTGAAAAGGGAGAGGCTCAGGAGAGAACCAAGATGGCGGCATAGGTAAACACCTATTGTTCTGCTCTGCGCAACGATTCAAAAACTTCAACATAACAACAAAACAAACATCACCCAGAATCACCAGAAAGCTGGCTGAGTGAACACTCCACAAATAAAAGTAAAGGTGGGACACTGAGACTCAGAAGAGCGGCGGGAGCGCAGCTTTGAAGATCGTGGGGAAACAGGTTAGGAGCTGTCCTGGTCGCGAGTGCGGGCTGTAGGGCTGGAGCAGCAACCCCGGCTGGATTTTGCCAACAGGGAGGACGGAGACGTCCCACTACATGGATTCCCCAGCGCCAGGCGAGGTCTGAGATCCGGGGTACGTGGAGACATCCCACTGCACAGATTCCCCAACGCCAGGCAAGGTCCGAGGTCCGGGGGACGCACCCTGGAAGCCGGGCATGGCAGAGGTCTCCTAGTCTGCGGAGAAACCAGGTAGCCGGGAAAAGAAGTTTGCGCACAAGTGTCGCACAAACGCGCGACTTGCTCCCTGGAAACTTGTCTCCTGGTCCCGGAAACCACCTATTTTACAACCCTGGGCTAGACTTTGGGTGTGCAGACTCATGTGGGGAGAGGCAGAGTTGTCTTGCAAGGTGAAGACACTAGCGGCTTTCTCTTGGAGGTGCCTGCAGCCATCCCCATCCAACAGAGACCCACGCATGCTCGCGAGTGCCACATAGGATGTAGCTGACACTGAGGCTGCCTGCACAGCTCAGAGACTCCGCCCATCCAACCTGAACACAGTCTCCCTTCACAGCCAATTGGCCTGGAGGTCAAACCCTCCTAGGGCTAACAACAACAAGCTGGGTTTAAATTCAAAAATACTGTACAACCCATAAAGGATTGCAGTAAGAGTACCCATCTCAAATAACTGGGGAGGCTGTGCCACTGACCCCTAGAGGATATCTACCACATAAAGCAGCCACCATGCAGAGAAATGGAAAGAAATCAGGTGTGAAAAAAATGGAGGAGAGAAGACGACAAGACATAGAGTTCAAAACCACGGTTATAAGGCTTTTCAACAGGCTCCTAGAAAAGGCTGATGTACTTAATGAGAACTACGAGGAAATAGACAAGACCAACCAGGAAATGAATGAGACTTACAAGGAAATGAATGAGACCCTCAAGGAAATGAACAAGACCTCTGAGGATATGAACCAGACCCTCACGGATATGAAAAAGGACCAACCAGAATTCAAGCATACACAGACTGAAATAAAAAATATTACACAAAGTCCTAAAAGCAGTCCATAGGGCCACAAGAACCAAGTCAAAGATTTGAAATACAAAGAAGCAAAATCCACTTGGCTGGAAAAGCAAGAAACAAAAAGAATTCAGATAATTGAAGATAGTGTAAGGGGCCTCTGGGACAACCTCAAGCATGCGAACATCCGAATTATTGGGGTGCCAGAAAAAGAGAGAGAGCAAGTTAATGAAAACCTACTTGAAGAAATAGTGACTGAAAACTTCCCCCACCTGGTGAAAGAAACTGACTTAAAAGCCCAAGAAGTACACAGAACCCCAAAATATAGGAATCTAAAGAGGACCACACCAAGACATATAATTAAAATGCCAAGAGCAAAAGATAAAGAGAGAATATTAAAAGCAGCAAGAGAAAAACAGTTGGCTACCTACAGGGGAGCACCCATACGATTGTCAGCTGATTTCTCAACAGAAACGATGCAGGCCAGACGGGAGTGGCAAGAAATATTCAAAATGATGAATAGCAAGAATCTACAACCAAGATTACTCTATCCAGCAAAGCTATCATTCAGAATTGAAGGTCAGATAAAGTGCTTCACAGATAAGAAAAAGCTAAAGGAGTTCATCACCACCAAACCAATATTATATGAAATGCTGAAAGATATTCTTTAAGAAGAGGAAGAAGAAAAAGGTAAAAATATAAATTATGAACAACAAATACACATCTATCAACAAATGAACATAAAAATCAAGTGAATTGATAGGCTGATGAACAGGATAAACTGGTGAATATAACAGAGACATGGACATAGAGAGGGAATGGACTGACAATTCTTGGGGAGAAAAGGGTTGTGGGAAGTGCAGCAAGAGACTGGACAAAAATCATGCAACTATGGGAGAGGACAGTGGGGAGGGGGAGGTGAGGGTGGAGGGTGGGATAGGTACAGGGTGGAGGGGAGCTATAGGGGGATAAAAAGGGGAAACAATGTAATTAATAAACTGAACAATAAAGATAAATAAAGAAAAGAAAAGGGAGAGGCTCAGCGAGTGGGAAGAAGGCCGCCTGCACATCATCCCGCCGCCTCGGCTCCGGCCTCGGCTCTCGGGCACCTCTCCCTCCAGCACCTGCCGCCTGCTTTCCCCTCTCGGGTATTGGTGAGGTCTCCAAGGGGCTCCTTTACCGGTGGTTTTTCAGTCCGTGCCTGTGTGAGTGGCAAGGACTTCTGCATTAAGGTTTTGCAGATTTTCGGAGAGTTTGTGTCCTCGGAAGGCTGCCCTTGTTCAGGATGGTCTGGCTGTGGCTGTTGGTATTCTCCCCGAGCCCACACCGAAGTCCTGGTCTTATTTTCTTTGCCTTTAACGTGGCTTCAGATTATATTCTTGGAGTATGGTAATAGCATGCCTGGATTCAGATGTACCCTTTATAACTGTCACTTAAGAAGATTACGTGTATTTATCATATAGAGGTAATACCTGCTCTCTGAAGGGAATGCGGAAAGTAAAGGCGGAGTGAAAAAGTTGTTTGGGAGAAACCCTGCTTTTCCTTTCCTCTGACCTCCTTGCTTGTGACACCAGTCGTGGGGGTTTCCATCCCAGCCAGCTCCGTGGCAGTGGGATGTCTTGCTGTTCCGTCCAGTCCTGACACTGTCTGCCTGGGGTTCGGGTCAGCCCCACAGGCCAAGGCTCCGTCCCAGAGACTGCCCCCCACTCCAGACACTAATCCACAGTCCCCGGCTCTGTGGGTCTGTCGGCTGTACACCAACCACAGTTCCCACAGCCTTGTCCTCAGGTTGAATGACTTGCCAGAACAGGTCACAGAACTCAAACACTGTGTTTCCAGTTTGTTATATAATAAAGAGTCTGATAAAGGATGCAGTGCACAGCCAGATGAAGAGAGACACCAGAGAGCTCTGGGAGGGTCCCCGGGCAGGAGTGCTGTCCCGTGGAGTTGCGGTGTGCCGCCTTCCTGGCACATGGTTCCTGGGAGCTCTGGCTGGCGATTTTTATGGAGCCTTCATCATGTAGACATGATCTGTGAACTCATGTCTAACCCCTCTCCCCTCTCTGGAGAATGGGGAGTGAGCCTCAGAGTTCCAAGCTTCTAGTCATGGCTTGGTCTCTGGTGACCAGTCCCCATCCAAGGCCACCAGGAATCCAGCCAGGGTCTCCTCATTGGAGAAGTCCTAGAAGAGCTCCTAGGACTCGGGAAATTGCAAGGGTTTTCTTTATTTATTTACTAGAGGCCCGGTGCACGAAATTTGTGCATGGGGGGGGGGCAGAGAATGTCTCTCAGCCCAGCCTGCACCCTCTCCAAGCTGGAACCCCTTGAGGGATGTCCGATTGCCTGTTTAAGCCTGATCCTGGTAGGATCGAGCCTAATGGGCAGTTGGACATCCTTCTTACAATCTAGGACTGCTGGCTCCAAACTGCTCACCTGCCTGCCTCCCTGATTGCCCCTAACCTCTTCTGCCTGCCAGCCTGATCACCCCCAGCCACTCCCCTGCCAGCCTAATTGATGTCCAACTGCTCCCCTGCCAGCCTGTTTGCCCCCAACTTCCCTCCTCTGCTGGCCTGGTCACCCCTAACTGCCCTCCCCTGCAGGCTTGATCACCCCCAACTGCCCTCTCTTGTAGGCCTGGTCCCTCCCAACTACCCTCCCCTGCTGGCCTTATCACCCACAACTGCCCTCCTTTGCAGGCCTGGAATCTCCCAACAGCCCTCCCCTGCTGGCCATCTTGTGGTGGCCATCTTGTGTCCACATGGGGGCATGGGGGCAGCCCTCTTGTGTGTTGGAGTTTCATGATAATATTCTAGCTGTAGGAAATGAGAAAATTGGATCTAAGAAGAAAAAATGGGGAGAGAATTCCATTCATTGACTTCATCCTTTGTCACCCATTCTCTTCTCTAAATTCATTGTTACAGCATCAGACACTTGCCAGCCTCCCAAATCTTTAGAGTTTCACAAACTTCTGGCTGGGGATCCTCCTGCTCAGAGGTTGGTATTGACGGATGGCTGTAGGGACACATTGTGACACAGAGAGCGCCCAGACCCCACAAATACAACAGGAACTGCAAAAACAACCTGTGGAATGAGCAGAATACCAGCCGCTCCAGGCTAGTTCCCAGTAATTCAGCTGTGGTTCGCTGGACAGCGACAGAATGACTTCCTCTCCTCCCAAAGAGCAGGCAGGCAGGTACTTTCAGTCATCCCAGAGGAATACTTCTCTGTTCACCAAAGAGCCCTTCTCCAGTGGAGACTGTAACAAAGTCGAAAATTGCTTTGCCTTTTTTTTTTCTCTTTAATTCGGAGCCAGTGTGCCTCTTCTAGAAGTGAAGCGCAGGAGCCCGTGGACAGATTTCTCACACGCCCGTCCCCTCTGGGACGCACAGTGTGACACATTCCCCACAGGCAGTAAACTTGTCACGGAAAAATCCACTTTTCAGGGCACCTGGGTGCACAAAGACTCCAGTGCACGCCCCTGGAAAGAAGACCATGCCCCCCCAAGTCTCTGTGCAACCTCTCCCAGACCGCCGGCCTGAATCGGAGCAGTTTCTTTCCCGGGTTGGTTGTCGGACGGGGATTTCCCGCCTGCCTCCCTGCTGGGGCTGGGGCTGGGGCTGTGATGGGGACCCCACTGCCCGCAGCGCTGCCATGGCCGGCTCTGGGCAGAGGGGGCCCGCCCGCCATCTTGTTTGGGGGTTATTTTGCATATTGTTCCTATTGGCTGGTAGCGTAGCGAAGGTATGGTCAATTTGCATGTTTCTCTTTTATTAGGATTTCTAAAAATATATTTTACTGATTTTTTACAGAGAGGAAGGGAGAGGGATAGAAAGTCAGAAACATTGACCCCGATCAGCTGCCTCTTGCGCACCCCCTACTGGGAATGAGCCTACAACCAAGATACGTGCCTTTGACCGGAATCGAACCTGGGACTCTTCAGTCTGCAGACCGACGCTCTATCCACTGAACCAAACTGGTTTTGGCATTGCAAGCGTTTTAGAAGCTGTTTCAGGAACTGGGTGCAGAGGCCAGCATATATATATTTCTTATTACTTCACAGGTTGATTGTGACTTGTTTTTCTTTTCATCCTCCTCTCCACTTCTCTTACTTTTCTGCCCTCCTCCTTCTCTTTGCAGAAATCCTTGAATTTGCCAGAGAGATAGGTATTGATCCCATCAAGGAGCCGGAACTGATGTGGCTGGCCCGGGAGGGCATTGTGGCCCCACTGCCTGCAGAATGGAAGCCATGGTAAGTCAGCACACTGTGGCCCAGACGTGCCGCCAGAGGTGGAGGAGCCTGGCATTGGAGGTCAGCGCTGACCGGCCACCTTTCATAGCCTGTCCTGCCCCGAGTTGGGGACAGCGATGGGCCACTTCTCCGCTGCCCGCCTGATGCCAGGGGCCGGGGGCATAGGCCTAGTTAATGGTCCCGTTTGTAGAATAACGGTTTCTGAGCTGTGGCCCTGTCAGATCTTTGAGCCCAGCATTGTGTGGGTACACTCAGCCATGTCTGTTCTTTGCAGACTGATGTGGAAAGCCTGTCAGCATGTGCTCATGGTGCTGGTGCTGCGAGGTCTGTGCTGAGGCTCAGGCCGGCAGGGGGTTCACCTCCGTTGGCAGCCCGTCCCTACATTTGAGTGATCTCTTCAGGAGCATGCTCATGTTCATGGGATCGTTCATATTTTCGAGTGCAGCTCTTTGGATAGTGAGGAGCAGAGACTCAGTCAGGGTGTCTCAGGGGAACAGGTGGAGGGTGTGGAAACAGACTGGCCTCCCTCCTGAGGCCATTTGAACTGCACAGGGCTCTCCCAGGCTGCCTCCCCAAGTGAGTGCCCTACTTTTACTTCCTGCATGGGATTGCCCTAGGCTTGTCCCACATTCGTCCCCAGGTGACTGAGAGGTCCTCACTGATGCTGGCCTTGTGTGAGGTCTAATCATTCTGCTCTTTTTTTTAAAATACATTTTTATTGACTTCAGAGAGGAAGAGAGAAGGAGAGAGAGAGAAAGAAACATCAGTGATAAGAAAATTATGGATCGGCTGCCTCCTGCATGCCCCCTACTGGGGACTGAGCCACCACCCGGACATGTGCCCTTGATTGGAATTGAGCGCAGAACCCTGTAGTCTGAAGGACCACGCTCTATCCACTGAGCAACACCACCCTGGGCCTTCCTGTTCTTATCCGTCCATTAATGCATTGGCTGCAGGGGCAGCCTCGCTCATTGCCACTGAAGAATCGGAACCCTTTAGCTTCCCACCTGCAGTCTCCTGTCCTCTGGATCTTTTCAGTGGCCTCTCCTTAGACTCCTCCAGCTTTCTGACATCTTTATTGCAGTTAGTCCTACAACACCGCACACTGTATTCCTGGAGCTGGGGACTAATGGTGGTGTTTGTAGAATAATGGTTTCTGTTTTGTTTCCAATATCCATTCTGAAATTCACATTTGCCTTCTGTTATAGCTTTTATCTTTTTTCCTCTCTGTTTTAAACTTTGTATGTATCTGTGTTTTGTTTTTGGATATGTTTTTTTCTAATGAAAAGCTATAAGAGAAATAGCATCAATATAACAACACCTTCATGTACACATACTACCTAATAAAAGAGTAATATGCAAATTTACCGCACCTTCGATCCAGCCATACCCACAGCCATGCCTACCAGTCATTCAGGAGCAAATTATGCAAATAAACCCCAACCAAGATGGCTCCGCCACTGAGACCAGGAGGGAGGCTTGGGTTTCCATGGCAATGGAGAAAGCCAAGATTTAAGCCTGCCCTTGCTGGCCTAGGCCTCCACTCAATGCTACAAAGTTTCAATTATAGAGGATACATTATCCAAACAGAAATGGTGGCAGCCACAGAGCTGGAGAGAGCAGAGGCAATGAAGGAAGCCAAGCTTCTGCAGCCCTGTCTGGCCTAGGCCTCCACTCTAGGCTACAAAGTTTCAGTTATTGAAGGTAAATGTCCCAACAGAAATGGCTGCTGCCACAGAGTGAGCAGAAGGCTTGGCTCCGCTCCAGGCTACAAAGTTTCAATTGTAGACATAGATTAATCCCAGATCCCAGAGCCTCCGCTTGGGTCACTGGGAGGCGTGGCCAGCCTGCAAACCACCACAGGCCCTTTGCCCAGGCCGCCCCATGCCCCAAGGGAACCCCCACCCTGATCAGGGACACTCTTCAGGGCAAACCAGCTGGCCCCCACCCATGCACCAGGCCTCTATCCTATCTAATAAAAGAGTATTTGCAGATTGACCATCACTCCAACACACAGGATGGCTGCCCCCATGTGGTCAAAGATCCTGCCCACATGTGGACACAAGACGGCCACCACAAGATGGCCAGCAGGGGAGGGCTGTTGGGAGGTTCCAGACCTGCAAGGAGGGGCAGTTGTGGGCAATCAGGCCAGCAGGGGAGGGCAGTTGGGAGGAACCAGGCCAGCAGAGGAGGGAAGTTGGGGTCAAACAGGTTGGCAGGGGAGTAGTTGGATATCAATTAGACTGGCAGGGTAGTGGTTAGGGGGTGATCAGGCTGGCAGGCAGAAGTGGTTAGGGGCAATCAGGGAGGCAGGCAGGAGAGCAGTTTGGAGCAAGCAGTCCTGGATTGTGAGAAGGATGTCCAACTGCCTGTTTAGGTCTGATCCTACTGGGATTCGGGTCTAAACGGGCAGTCGGACATCCCTTGAGAGGTCCCAGATTGAAGACAGTGCAGGGTGGGCCGAGGGACATCCCCTGCCTCCCGGCACCGGGCCTCTAGTATATAATAAATGAGTGGCTGCAGTGATGTTGAAGAAAGATGGATGGAAGGAAGGAACTGTCACTGAAAGGGCCAACTGTGTGCCAGCTGCCTTCACACACCTGTGGGAGTTGGTAACACTCCCTTGTCCTGGGAGGATAGCATGAAGTGTTTCTCACTTCAAAAAAATAACAAAAGTCACTAAAACTTATGCATATGTGTCTTCTTTGACCTTTACTCCCAATCCCAAGAGTGACTTGGTGAATGCCTCCCAGACCTTTAAAACATACAGAACCTCCCCACCCCCATGTTGTGTGTTTTAGATGTATGTGCTGTGCTGTGCACTGCTCTTCTCTGTCGGAGTGTGAAAGTCCCCCTTAGCCTCTTGCCCCTGTGTGCTTTTCCACACATAGATGGACCATAATTTATTTATTATTATTATTATTTTTTATCTTTATTGTTCAGTTTATTAATTACATTGTTCCCCGTTTTTTCCCCCTATAGTCCCCTCCACCCGGTACCCATCCCACCCTCCGCCCTCACCCCCCTCCACTGTCCTCTCCCATAGTTGCATGATTTTTGTCCAGTCTTTTGCTGCACTTCCCACACCCCTTTTCTCCCCAGGAATTGTCAGTCCATTCCCTCTCTATGTCCGTGATTCTGTTACATTCACCAGTTTATCCTGTTCATCAGCTTATTAATTCACTTGATTTTTAGATTCATTTGTTGATAGATGTGTATTTGTTGTTCATAATTTACACTTTTATCTTTTTCTTCTTCCTCTTCTTAAAGAATATCTTTCAGCATTTCATATAATGTTGGTTTGGTGGTGATGAACTCCTTTAGCTTTTTCTTCTCTGTGAAGCACTTTATCTGACCTTCAATTGTGAATGATAGCTTTGCTGGATAGAGTAATCTTGGTTGTAGATTCTTGCTGTTCATCACTTTGAATATTTCTTGCCACTCCCGTCTGGCCTGCATCGTTTCTGTTGAGAAATCCGCTGACAATCGTATGGGTGCTCCCTTATAGGTAACTAACTGTTTTTCTCTTGCTGCTTTTAATATTCTCTCTTTGTCTTTTGCTCTTGGCATTTTAATTATGATGGGCCTTGGTGTGGTCCTCTTAGGGTTCCTATATATTGGGGTTTGGTGCGCTTCTTGGACTCCTAAGTCTATTTCTTTCACCAGGTGTGGGAAGTTTTCGGTCACTATTTCTTCAAATAGGTTTTCATTGTCTTGCTCTCTCTCTTTTTCTGGCACCCCTATAATTCGGATGTTGGTATGCTTGAGGTTGTCCCAGAGGCCCCTTACACTATCTTCAATTTTTTGGATTCTTTTGGTTTCTGGCTTTTTCAGTTGAGTGGATTTTACCTCTTTGTATTTCAAATCTTTGACTTGGTTCTTGGGATGCTCTAGAGTACTTTTAAGTCTTTGTATAGTATTTTTTATTTCAGTCAGTGTATGCTTAATTTCTGGTTGGTCCTTTTTCATAGCCTTGAGAGTCTCCTTCATATCCTTTTAGGACTCGTTCATTTCCTTGTAGGACTCATTCATTTCCACGTTGGTCTTGATCATTTTCTTGCAGGTCTCGTTCATATCTTTGAGGGTCTCGTTCATTTCTTTGTAGGTCTTGCTTATTTCCTTATAGGTCTCGGCCTTTTCTAGGAGCCTCTTGAGAAGCCCTATAACCGTGGTTTTGAGTTCCATGTCCAGTCGTTTTTTTTCCTCCATTTCTTTCACATCTGATTTCTTTCCATGTCTCTGCATGGTGGCTGCTTCCCTGGTTGGTCAATTAGCTTTGTGTGGTAGACTTCCTACAAGGGACAGTGGGACAGCCTCCCTAGTTACCTTAGGTGGATATGGGTTGCACAGTCTTGCTGATGTTAAGCTCAGGTTAATCGTTGTTAGCACTGGAGGGGTTGACCTCCAGGCCAATTGTCTGTGAAGTTCAGCTGTGCTCAAGTTGGATGGGCGGAGTCTCCGGACCAAGCAGACAGCATTGGCTCCGCCCTTTGCAGCCCCAGGGACTCTGCCTGGGCAATGGCCGCCAGCACCTCTGAGAGAGAGCCGCTGCCGAGCTCCATGGGCTGCCGGAGAATTCAGCCTCTCCTCAAATGAGTCTGCACACCCAACGTCTCACCCAGGGTCGTAAAACAAAGCAGTCTGACGGTTTTCCAAATGAAAGAGCAAGTCACGAGTGCTCTCTGCGCGGTCAGGCAGCTGCGCTGTTCCCAAGCTCACGCGCACTCCACACAAACTCGCCTTCTCCACAAGCCGGCAGACCCCTGCAGCACCCGAGCTTCGGTGTGCCCTCCCAGTGTCCAGTTTTTACCCCGTATGATAGTGGGTTCCCTGGACTTTGCCCAGAGCTGGAGAATCAGTCCAGTGGGACGTCTTTGTCTCCCCCGTTTGAGAAAACTGGCCAGTTTTCAGCCGCCCGCCCTCTCCGCTGGCCCGCTCACTCCTCCAAACCTCTCTCCGCGCGTATCTTCCACGCTGTCCTCAGCCGCTCCTCCGAGTCACAGTGTCTTATCTTCACTTTTATTTGTGGAATTTTCACTCAGCCAGCTTTCCAGTGATTCTGGATGGTGTTTGTTTTTCGTTAAGTTGTAGTTTTAAAATTGTTGTGTATGACGGCAAGATAGGTGTTATACCTATGCCGCCATCTTGGTTCTCATATACCAGTAATTCTTATTAAGGATCAAGAACACAGATTGGCCAAAATAATTTTTTTTCACTAATTATACTAATAACACATTGTTTACTAATATTGTTTAAAAAGAAAAACAATGTATTCAAATTTATCAATGTATTGGTGATCCTTATTCATTTACATTCTGATGTATTTTCTTGGTTGAGAAAGGGAAAGATTTAATTAGCACTCCAGTAATGTAGTTGTAGATGGTGGATACCATTTCTTTTTCTGAGTCTCTGGATAAGAATAGTTGAGAACTTTGGACTAAACTCTTGAGAATCTGACCGTGCCACCACGTGGATTTCCGGGTTCGTGGCTTATGAGCCACACTGCTCGCTGAGCCATGATAAGCCGCTAGCGCATCAGTGCACCCCTGAGGCCTCCACGGAGAAGTGCGCAGACCCGCTTTCTCAGATGGGTTCTTAACAGAAGCCCAGTTTCATTCATCTGAGCTGCCTTCTGGCCCCGAACAGGTGTGGCTCAGCAGAGAAGCTAGCGCTTCAGAGGAAGAGACTAAAACCCCTGAGTCTGTCCTAGTCAACACAGGTCACAAAAGGGTTATGCAAATTCGAACCCAAGATCTCCAGAATTTAAATTCCCCAGAAACCGTAGTACTTGCTTCCTCTAAACCCCACTTCCGGGATCTAGATGGACCATAATTTAAAAATCTTCATTTATTCAATTGCTGTACTGAAGGATGTTTAGGCTTCTTTCCAAATTGACTATTATGCATGGGTCTGTTTCTGGGTTGCCTGCTGTCTTCCATTTATTTTTTTTGTCCACCCGTATGCCAGTGTCATGCTGTCTTGATTACCATAGCTTTATTATAAATCTTGAAATCATTGAGGGTAAATATGCCAACTTTGTCCTCCATTTTCAAAGTTGTATTATAGGTTCTTTCCATTTCCATATGAATTCTAGAGTCAGTTTTTAATTTTGTAAAAAAAGAAAAATCCCTTTAGAATTTTGATTGGGATTGCATTGAATCTGTTAATCGATTTGGGAGGAATGGACATCTAAAACAAGATTGAGTTTTCCAACCCTTTGAGTCTGTTTAGTTTTTCTTTAATAACATTAAGATGTTTTTTAGTATACATCTTGCCCACATTTTGTTAGATTTGTGCCTAAAGAGCTCATATTTTTGATGTTACTGCAAGTAGTATCTTTAAAATACTAATTTCCAGGTGCTTGTTGTTGTTATACAGAAATAAAGTTGTTTTTTGTATATTGATCTTAACATCTTGCAAACTTACTAAATTCACTTATCTCAGTTCTAATAGCTTTTTTGTAGATTCCATGGGATTTTCTACATAGATGACCACATCTTTTGGGAATAAAGACATTTTTGCTTCTTCCTTTCCAATCTGGATACTTTTTATCTACTTCTTGTCTTACTGTGCTGACTAGAACCTCTAGTATAATCGGGTGGAAGTGGTGACAATGGCCCTTTCGGCCTTGTTGGTTAGGGAAAAGTGGGCAGCCTTGCACCAGGAAGTGTGATATCAGGGTATGTTTTGGTAAATGCTCTTTATCAGGATGAGGAAGTTCCCTCTATTCCTAGCTTGCTGAGAGTTTAAACAGAAATTGATATTAGATTTTATAAAATGTTTTTTTCTGCCACTTATTGATAGGATCATATGAGTTTTCTATTTTGGTCTGATAATGATTATATTAATTGAATTTCAGATGTTCAACTGACCTTACATTCCTGGGATAAAGTCTGTTTGGTATATAAATATATGTTAGTTGATTTGATTTTCTGAAATATTGTTAAATATCATTGCTCCAAAATAATAGTTTGAAGGGAATGAGGTAGACAGAGTTTGGGTATATTTTATTACTGATTTCCAATTTTATTTATTCATGATAGTCTTTGTTATAAGTTGAGATTTCTTTTATGGCTCAGTAAGTGATCCTATTTATGTAAATGTTCTATGTGTTTGATAGAAATGTCATCTCTCATTTTTGGATACAAGGTTCTAGAAATGTCCTTTATATATATCAGACATGCTAGGTGTGTTTAAATCTTCCTGTGTCTTCAGGCATTTTTGTCTGGTGTCACTCTTGAACTATAGTTTCATTGGGTGTAGAATTGTTTGTTGAGTAGGAGCAACCCTTTGACAATATTATGCATGATTATCTTCTGGTTTCTGATTTTTCGATTATCACATGTTTTCTTGGTCTAATTTGTTGTTCCTTTGTAGGCAATCATATTTTTGTCCTTTGGTTGTTTTCATTATTTCATTTTTAACTTCGGTGTTCTGTGATTCACTATGTACCTAAGTACGGATTTATTTTTAATTTTCATGTTCAGGATTGGGAGTGCTCTCTTACTCTGTGGACTCGTAGTTCTCTTCAATTTTGGACAATTCTCAACCATATCACTTTTTAGGAACTCTTACTAGAAATGTATTGGACCTTTCTTTTTATCCTCTGTTTCTCTTCTGTTTTATATTTTATTTTAATTTTTTGCTGAAGCCTGAAAATGGCTAGTCTATTTTTTTAAATCTTTATTGTTCAGTTTATTATATACATTGTTTCCCCTTTTTATCCCCCTATAGCTCCCCTCCACCCTGTACCTATCCCACCCTCCACCCTCACCTCCCCCTCCCCCAATGTCCTCTCCCATTGTTGCAAGATTTTTGTCCAATCTCTTGCTGTACTTCCCACAACCCTTTTCTCCCCAAGAATTATCAGTCCATTCCCTCTCTATGTCCATGTCTCTGTTATATTCACCAGTCTATCCTGTTCATCAGCCAATCAATTCACTTGATTTTTATGTTCATTTGTTGATAGATGTGTATTTGTTGTTCATAATTTTCATCTTTACCTTTTTCTTCTTCCTCTTCTTAAAGAATATCTTTCAGCATTTCATATAATGTTGGTTTGGTGGTGATGAACTCCTTTAGCTTTTTCTTATCTGCGAAGCACTTCATCTGACCTTCAATTCTGAATGATATCTTTGCTGGATAGAGTAATCTTGGTTGTAGATTCTTGCTGTTCATCACTTTGAATATTTCTTGCCACTCCCGTCTGGCCTGCATCGTTTCTGTTGAGAAATCCGCTGACAGTCGTATGGGTGCTCCCCTGTAGGTAACCAACTGTTTCTCTCTTGCTGCTTTTAATATTCTCTCTTTGTCTTTTGCTCTTGGCATTTTAATTATGATGTGCCTCGGTGTGGTCCTCTTAGGGTTCCTATATATTGGGGTTCGGTGCACTTCTTGGACTCCTAAGTCAATTTCTTTCACCAGGTGTGGGAAGTTTTCGGTCACTATTTCTTCAAATAGGTTTTCATTGTCTTGGCCTCTCGCTTTTTCTGGCACCCCTATAATTCGGATGTTGGCATGCTTGAGGTTGTCCCAGAGGCCCCTTACACTATCTTCAATTTTTTGGATTCTTTTGATTTCTTGCTTTTTCAGCTGAGTGGATTTTACCTCTTTGTATTTCAAATCTTGAACTTGGTTCTTGGGGTGCTCCAGGGCACTTTTAGGTCTTTGTATAATATTTTTTGTTTCAGTCAGTGTATGCTTAATTTCTGGTTGGTCCTTTTTCATATCCTTGAGAGTCTGCTTTATATCCTTGAGGGTTTCTTTCATTTCCTTGTAGGACTCATTCATTTCCACGTTGGTCTTGATCATTTCTTTGCAGCTCTTGTTTATATCCTTGAGGGTGTTGTTCATTTTCTTGTAGGACTCATTCATTTCCTTTGTGGTCTTGCTTATTTCCTTATAGGCCTCGATCTTTTGTTGGAGCCTCTTAAAAAACCCTATAACCGTGGTTCTGAATTCCATGTCCCGTCGTTTTTTTTCCTCCATTTCTTTCACATCTGATTTCTTTCCATGTTGCTGCATGGTGGCTGCTTCCCTGAGTTGGTCAATTAGCTTTGTGTGGTAGACTTCCTACTAGGGATAGTGGCTCAGCCTCCCCGGTTACCTGAGGTGGATATGGGCTGCACAGTCTTGCTGAAGTTAAGCTCAGTTAATCGTTGTTAGCACTTGGAGGGTTGACCTCCAGGCCAATTGTCTGTGAGGCTCAGCTGTGCTCAGGTTAGGTGGGCGGAGTCTCCGGGCCAAGCAGACAGCGCTAGCTCCGCCCTATGTGGCCCTGGGGACTCTGTGCCGGGGGCAATGGCCGCCAGCACCTCTGAGAGAGAGTCGCTGCGGAGTTCCACTGGCTGCTGGTTGCCGGGGAATTCAGACTTTCCCAAAATGAGTCTGCATGCGCAATGTCTCACCCCGGGTCGTAAAACAAAGCAGTCTGACGGTTTTCTGAATGAGAGACAAGTCGCGGTGCGCTCTCTGCGCCGTCACGCAGCCGAGCTGTTCGCACAAGCTGCCTTCTCCACAAGCCGGGAGACCCGGCAGCACCCGAGCTTCGGCGTGCCCTCCCACTGTCCAGTTTTCACCCCGTGTGATAGTGGGTTCTCTGGACTTCGCCCAGAGCTGGAGAATCAGTCCAGTGGGACGCCTTTGTCTCCCCATTCGAGAAAACTGGCTGGTTTTCAGCCGCCCACCCTCTCCGCGGCGCGCACTCCAAACCTCTTTCCGTGCGAATCTTTCAACGCCGTTCGCCGCCGCTCCTCCGAGTCACAGTGTCTTATCTTCACTTTTATTTGTGGAATTTTCACTCGGCCAGCTTTCTGGTGATTCTGGAAGGTGTTTGTTCTTTCATTAAGTTGTAGTATTAAAATTGCTGATTATGACGGCAAGATAGGTGTTCTACCTTTGCCGCCGTCTTAGTTCTCCTCGGCTAGTCTATTTTTTTAATTTAAATTCTTCGTTGTTTAAAGTATTACATAAAGGAGCTCCAGTGGTGCAATCGGTATTAATTTTATACAGCTATTTCTACTAGTTTCTCTTATCTGCTGCTGCTGCTTCTTCTTTTTAAATATTTTTATTGATTTCAGAAAGGAAGTGAGAGGGAGAGAAGGAGAGATAGAAACATTCATAATGAGAGAGAATCATGGGTCAGCTGCCTCCTGCATGCCCCCTACTGGGGATTGAGCTCACAACCCAGTTATGTGCCCTTGACTGGAATCAAACCTGGGACCCTTCAGTCCGTAGGCCAATCAATGCTCTATTCACTAAGGAAGCTAAGGCATCCTAGCTTCTTTTTTAATTATTTTCTTCTTTTTGTATTTAATTTAATTAATTTATTTCCTCCTAGCTTCTTGTCTGTTAATTGTCTTTATGCTTTCTTGGTCATTGAAGAACAAGGCAGAAATGTCCATTGCCATTACTTCTGTGCAGTTGTACTCGAGGTCCTTCAGCTATACGTTACAGAATACTTTTAAATAGCAAAACTTACTGTTTTAACCATTTTTGGATATAGCGGTCAGTGTCATTAAGTGCGTTCACAGTATTGTGTGGCCACCACCACCACCCATCTCCAGGACTTTCATCTTCCTGCACTGAAACGCTGTCTCCACTAAAGAAAACTGCTCATTCTCCCTGTCCCAGCTCCTGTAACCTCTGGTTGACTTTCTGTCTCTCTGACCTTGTCTAAGTGGATTCATACAGCACTTGTCCTTTGTCACTGGCTTATTTTACTTAGTGTAGATCCTGCGGGGCTTATTCTTCAGGATTTAATTCCTTTATAAGACTGATTAATATTCTCTGTGTGTATGTACAGCATCTTGTTTACCCATTTATTTGTCAGTGGATATTTGCCTTGTGTCCACCTGCGGCTGTGAGGAATAATGCTGCTGTCAACATCGGCGTTAAAACCCAAGTACCCAGGCCCTATAAATGTCTGTCTGGATCCTGCATTCCATTCTTTTGCGTATATACCCAGAGGTTGATTTGTTGGGTCATATGGTAATTCTGTTTTCAATTAAAAAAATTTTTTTTTTTATTGATTTCAGAGAGGAAGGGAGAGGAAGAGAAAGAAACATCGATGATGAGAGAATCATTGACTGGCTGCCTCTTACACATTCCCCACCGGGGATCGAGTCCACAGCCTGGGCATGTACCCCAACTGGGAATTGAACCGTGACTTCGTGGTTCATAGATTGACGCCCAGCCACTGAGCCATGCTCGCCGAGCTCTATTTTCAGTGTTTGAGGACCTGCCATATTGTACTCCACAGTGGCTGCACCAGTTTACATTCTCACGAACAGAGCACAAGGGTTCAGTTTCTTTGCATCCTTGTCAATACTTGTTATTTTCTGCTTTTTTGATGCTAGTCATGCTAATAGGTGTAAAAGGGTATTTTATTGTTGTTTTAACTTTCATTTATCTAATGTGGCTATTTGTTTATATTCTTTTTACACATAACCCTCATATTAAGTACCCTTGCTATTTTCTCTCTTACTTGAATAGAGACTGAGTTGTCACATGTCATCAGGAGCCGGACAGGGGTTCCACTGGGATCACATGGATTAGAGGGTTATTGGCTTGTTTACAGACTCGAGTCTGTTTATTCAGGAACATGGAGACTCTCATTTTTCTCCTTTTCCGGGCTTTTCAGGAAAGCTTTATAAAGCCTTTGCCCTGGGGCTGTGCCCTGGGCATTATATCTTTTATATTGCTATTGTGAATGCTGATTTTTCTGTTATTTGTCCTAATGGGTTATTGAAAATGGTGAGTAGGGTGAATGGCTGCAGCATTTTGGACTTGTTCACGGTGTAGTTCAAATTCTTGAAAGCCCCCGTCTGCATTATTTTCCTCTGTTGCTGATTCCGCCAGCTTGGACTTGCACTCATCTGTGTTTGGCGGCTTTTATACAACCAGAACTTTCACAATGTATCTGTCTTCCCCGACCATTTATCACAATGTTCAGCAACGCTCTCCTAGGTTTTATTGTCAGTACACCGTGGTATTTGTACGTAACTATCTCAAATCAGGTTTATTCCTACACCAGTCCAGCACGAATTCCCAGGAGCCCCAGTGACTTTACATCTCCATCCAGGTATCCCATCCTGTGTTCCTAAGTTAATTCCTTCATTCTTAGCTAAGTGCTACCCTTCAATTTTGTGTTATCTTTTACTGACTTCTTCTCACCTTCTGTCTGCTCTCTCCTTTCTCTTTCCCCCAACTTCTCCTCCTCTGCTTCCTCATCATTTTTCTCCTTTTTTCCCTGAATAGCTGTGGACTTGAGTAGGGACTAATTGCTGGCCTCTGCTCATCCCCAGCCAGGACATCACAGGTGACATTTACTATTTTAACTTTGCCAATGGGCAGTCCACGTGGGACCATCCATGCGATGAGCACTATCGGAACTTGGTGATCCAGGAGCGAGGGAAGCTGTCGTCTTCTGGGGCCGTTAAGAAGAAAGGCAAGAAGAAGAAAAAGGAAAAGAAAGACAAGAAGGACAAAGAGACCCCCAGAAGTGCCATGGTGAGCCAGTGGGCGCCAGCTCAGAGGGGCCAGGCTGCCATCTGAGGTGATACTGGGAACTGCTAGGTGTGTGCAGCTGGGAGGTGAAGAACAAGTTGATAGTCATTTCTCGATGGTGCATCCTCCGGAGTGTGCCAGTCTTCTGACACGTTTTCTTTCTGAAGTTGTTACTTTGTTACCTTTTTCCCCTCGGGAAGCACGTATTACAGAGTAGGATTGACGGGAAAGTGCCCGGTAGAGGAGGGCGGTTTGCAGGAATATTGAAAGAAGTGATACATCAGCCCCCTGGAGAGGGGGCACAGGGAGCAGCTGGCAGAGGCCAGGGAGCCCATGTGTGTCTCAGTGGTGGGATCCTGGACATCAGATGAACCACAATTGAGCTGTCAGAGCTCCAGTGCCTGCCAGGTCCCTGAGAAAAGCTGTAGGGCTTCTCCACTCCCAGGGGCTGTCTGTGTTGCCAGGGCCTAGGTTAGAAACGAGTAACTGAAATGTGACGGCAGTGGCAAAACCGTGGTCTCCAGTGGTGGCTGTGCTCAGATTTGAAGGTGCTTTTTCCGTTTTTGTTTGTTTGTTCCTTCATTATGTCTGCCTTTAGAGGAGCCATTGCCTCATTTTATAGGCGCAGAGCTGAGTTGGAGCTGTACTGGTGGGAATGAAGACGAGGAGCTGTACTGTAGGAGGACAGGCACTCCCAGCGGCTATGGCTGCGGCTGCGACTGTGCCAGGGCAGGGAAGCTGCCTCCTTCCCTTCACTCAGGCGTGGGCAGGCGGCAGGCTGCGGGGATCGCGGGCCGGCGGGCTGAGCACTGGACCTATCAACTGTGTCAAGTCCATTGACTTGCCCTTTTGTTTATCATCTTCATTCCCACCAGTGCCTGGTGCTTCCTTCCGGGAAGGTTTCCCACCTGCTGTCCTTCCCAAGGCCAGTCTGGCACCAGGTGGTTGCTCACGACTTGCCCTTTGTCATTTCTGGCACTGCTCATGGCTCTGAGATTTGGGCCTGGTGGGGTTTCGTGTGAGTGTGCAGGGTGTGATGGCTCTTTAGGGTGTCCTTCTGCCCCAGCACTCTCTGGCTGCCAGGCCCTCTCTTGGCAGCACCAGCTCTGCCTTTGGTAGAAGACCGAGGCTGTGCTTCCAGGTGCAGCTCCCTCCGTCTCTCCCTAGCTCATGCTGGCCGGCCTGGAGGAGGTGGGTGAATTTCCTAGTGTTAACCAGCTGCGGGCTGAGCATGTGATGGTACCTTAGGGCTGGTCTGGCTGGCGATTTTCAGGCTTTGGCTGGTGGTGGAGCCTGTCTCAGGTCAGTTCCCCCGGAGTCCAGCGTAGAGAAGATGCAGGTGCCTGCGGCTGCACCCAGGCTGTGGGTCTTGGTGATGCCCCTTCCTCATTGCACGCACCTTGTAGTGCCCCCGGGGGTGCCACGTGGAACAGCCTGTGGGGTTTGTAAGCCACTGACCTGGTCTGGTTTCCTCTTTATGAAAAGGAAACTGAGGCCGGAAAACAAAGCCCCCGGGAGCTTTGAGCATCTCTTCCCTCTTTGGTTTTCATTTTACTTGGCATGGACGGTGGGTCTCTGCTAAGGGCTTGCCCCGGGCTGAGGTAGCAGGTGTGAATCCAGAGTGCTCTGTCTTAGTGTTCTCTGCATGTTTATATATCCATCTAGGACACACAGCCTGAGCAGGGACTTCTGCCTTCTTCCTCCTCTCTCCGTGGCCCGTCCCCTCTCCCAGCACCTGGGCTTGCTGATCTGGATCTAGACCAGGACATGCAGGCTACAAGTGAGGGCTTCTTTCAGAGAGGGAAGAGTCCAGGCATGCTTGGTGACACCCCCTGGGCCCTCCTGGGAACCCCGCCCAGCAAGCTGCAGCCGCTTTCCAGAGGCCACATTTCTCGAACCCACCATCTCTTTGCCGACGTGGAGAAAATCTTAGGCAGGGCCCCAGCCCAGTGCAGGACAGAATTAGGTGATCAGCAGGGTCTGGAGAAAGCTCAGAAACTGACTGAGAAAACCTACCTGGGGTTTTCCGACCCTGAGATGGAAGAGCTGGAAATGAGGACCAAACTCAGCACCCTGGGCCCCGAGGACAGCAGGCCCCTCCAGAACTGGCAGGAGGTGTTAGAAAGCAGGAGCCAGGCCTCTGTGCACCCCAGGCTCTCCGAAACCAGCAAGAGCCCACAGCTGATGGGGGTGCAGCACGGCACTCGCCCTGCGGAGGACAAAGGCCAGAGCCCTGTTCCCGCTGCGTCCCCCGAGGGGCACCCCTCCTTGTCCCCTTGTTCTTCAGACCAGATGCTCTTGTTGGACAGTGGCACCGCTGAAGGCCTGTGCTGGCAGGGTGTTTCTGGGGAGGGGGCGGGTGTGGGCTGGGGAAGGAGGAGGAGAGAGCCCCTGGGATTGTGGATGGGACAGGTCTCCAAGCTTGTCAACAAGGACAGCCCCGGGAGCTGCAAGGGAGCAGCGCCCACTGACCCTGGGGAGCCAGGGGTCTCAGCTGAAGATCCATGCCAGGGGCTCTTCCGAATACCACCTGACACTCCGGCATCACAGCCAGCCCAGAGTGCCCCTTCAGGGAGTGCCTCGGGGGCCTCCCCTGCCAGTGAGAACAGACAACCCCCAGTGTGTCCAGAGCCCCCCGAAGAAGACAGGAGGCCCAGTGAGTGTGAGCTTGACTTAGAGAGTGGCAGCGGCAGTGGCCTGGCTTCTCCCCTCGGCTCACAGGTCATGGGCGAAGTGAATAACTTCCTGTGGGATCTGCAGAGCTCTCAGGGGTCTGGGCAGGGTGGGGGTCAGTCAGGCCTCGGACTCAGAGGGCTGCCCTCCGGCCCCTTCCTGGTGCCCCAGTTGCCCCACTTGCAGAGCTCTGCTGAGGAGCAGTCAGAGAGCGAAGACTATTCTGAGGACCAGAGGTTCTACCAGTACATCCTGCAGATGGCCAAGATCTCCCGGCGGCTGGAGGGCCTGGGCAAAGAGCTCATCGAGAGCACGCAGGAAAGGCCGTGCAAAGAGCTCGTCAGCGTGGTCTGCTGCGTGGCGGCCGAGTCTTCCAGGCTGTCTAGTGTGGGGGAGCACGAGGCCATCAGAGCCCTGGAAAGAGACTCCAGGTTTCTGGCTTGGGGACCAGAGCAGCTGGAGCATCCTCAGGAGGGGGCCCTGGCCCCTGCTGGGCAGGAGGCCGCTCCGCAAGCCTGTTTCCAGCCAAGCAGCAGCCCTCTCAGGCAGACCCTAGTTGAGCTGAGCGCCAACGAAAGGCTCGCTGTAGAGCCAGGCCAGATGCAGCTTCTCCACCAGGTAGGCTTCTCCGCGTGGCCTCCAGGCCTGGGTGCCACGGCGATAGTGGGCAGGTGGAGTTGACGTGTCAGTGGGGCAGCAGGTCTGCTTGCTTGCTGTGTGCTCTCCCTTGGTAACGATTGATCCCTTCCCTGCTCAGGGTGGCCATCTGGGGGATTGCAGGATTTCCCGTCTCTCCCACCCCATCACCCGCAGAGGAGGGTGGGAGGCACCTGGACTTCCTGAGTGCCTCTCATGCTGGGGAGGTGATGAGTTTTGAGGGTGAGCAGGTAGCACTCCTGCAGGTGTAGGTACCTCCCCAGGATCTGATTGTAGAGAGAGGTCCTAATGAGACCCTGCCCCAGCTCTGGATCAGTCCCTCCTCAGAATCACACAGAGCTCACGGTCATATCATGGGCAGAGGCCCAGGCTCTGCCAGCCAGTGAGCTATTCTGCGCCTGGCTTCCCAGGGTTCCCAGAGACCATATGAACCCGCGCCACGCTGTGCAGGCCCTGTTTGTGCCTTCACTTCCTCCGCTACTGGGATGTACCACAGGGTGGGGCTTGCCCTGTCATTTTGGCCCTTTATCCCTTTAAAAAGTCACACTCTGTCCTTCACTTAGAAGAAGTCAAGTGGCATCAGAGACTATGGGGTCCATTTGAATCTCCCTGGCTGTTCTCTTGCCCTGCTGTGGCTTTCCCTCATGTCCCGCAGGCTCCGAATGGCTGGCGTGCACGGATCTCCGCCTGCCCTAGTGACCGCTGTGCGCTGTAGATACCCACTAGGCTGCAGGTTAGCCTGTAGGTTCTAGTTAGCACAGTGGCAGCAAGTGCATTGCTCCGAGGGACAGCACCATGCCCAGCCATCACCAGTTAATTGCCATTTCTAGATGATGACCAGCTAGGAGCCAGGGATGTATAATTTCCCGCTAACCACTGGTTTGGTAAAGGCCGGAGAGCAAAGCCCTCAGCATGTCTGTCTCCCTCCCTCAAGCCCCCAGCACATTAGCAAATTAGCCATGTCAGGAGGCTGTAATTTTCCGTAAATACAGTGTGCGAAGTATTGTGCTTGCTGCTACATGGGCAGGTTAGGAGCGGGAGAGTTGGGGGGAACAGGCTTGGTTCACTCCCATTTCACCTCTGAGAAGCTTGCCTGGGCCCTTTTTCTGCCTCAATCAGGAGCCAGGGGAACATGCTGCCTTAGGGAGAGCCCTGGCTTCCAAGCCTATCTCAACACCCCCCCGCCCTGCCCCTTGCTGGCTCTGTGACTTTGGGCTGGGGTCTTGGTCTTTTCAGTTTCTTTTGGCTCCTATGGGGAGGACCGTGGCCTTAGGCAGTGGCCAGAGGTCAGGGAGATGTGGCATGGAAGGCACTAGCTTGGTGCCTGTTGCTTGGGTAGTGCTGGCCGGTGTTGTGAGCATTACCTCCTTTCCCGCCTGACAGGGACACTCCACACTGGGCTGGGTGATTGGGAATCTGGAAAGGGCCGGAGTGGCTCTCGTGTCACCTTTCAGGTGGACATCAATGCCCTTCCCCTGCAGGAGGGAGCGCTGAGCAGAGCCTGCCTGGGTCAGGCAGCTTGGCCGAGGCTGGGCTAGGAGTGGGCTGTCTGCCTATTTTTATTATTATTTTTTTATTTATTTTATTTTTTAAAAATATATTTTATTGATTATTTACAGAGTGGAAGGGAGAGGGATAGAAAGTCAGAAATATCAATGAGACATCGATCAGCTGCCTCTTGCACGCCCCCTACTGGGGATGTGCCCGCAGCCAAGGTACATGCCCTTGCCAGAATCGAACCCGGGACCCTTCAGGCTGCAGTCCGACGCTCTATCCACTGAGGCAAACCTGTCTTGGCTGTCTGCCTATTTTTTTTTTTTTTTAAATATATTTTATTGATTTTTCACAGAGAGGAAGGGAGAGGGATAGAAAGTCAGAAACACCGATGAGAGAGAGACATCGATCAGCTGCCTCTTGCATGCCCCCTACTGGGGATGTGCCCGCAGCCAAGGTACATGCCCTTGACCGGAATCGAACCCGGGACCCTTCAGTCTGCAGTCCGACGCTCTATCCTCTGAGCCAAACCGGTCTCGGCTGTCTGCCTATTTTTAAAAATTTTTCTTTATTAAGGTATTACATATGTGTCCTTATTCCCCCATTACCCCCCACCTCCCATTTATGCCTCCACCCCCCTGTTGTCTGTGTCCATTGATTAGCATTATATGCATGCATATAAGTCATTTGGTTGATCTCTTACCCTTACCCCCACCATCCCCTACCTTCCCTGAGGTTTGACGTTCTGATTGATGTTTCTCTGCATCTGCATCTATTTTTTGTTCATCAGTTTATGTTGTTCATTATATTCCACAAATAAGTGAGATGGTATGATATTTATTTTTCTCTGCCTGGCTTATTTCACTTAGCATAATGCTCTCCATCTCCATCCATGTTGTTGCAAATGGTAAGAATTCCTTTTTTACTTGAGCATAGTATTCCACTGTGTATCTGCACCACGTTTTTTAATCCACTCATCTGCTGATGGGCACTTAGGCTGTTTCCAGATCTTAGCTATGATGAATTGTGCTGCTGTGAACATAGGGGTACATATATCCTTTCTGATTTGTGTTTCTAGTTTCTTGGGATATATTCCTAGAAGTGGGATCACTGGGTCGAATGGGAGCTCCATTTTTAGTTTTTTGAGGAAACTCCATACTGTTCTCCACAGTGGCTGCACCAGTCTGTATTCCCACTAGCAGTGCAAGAGGGTTCTTTTTTCTCCATAGCCTCACCAGCACTTGTCATCCTATCAAATAAAAGAGTAATATGCAAATTTGACCATACCTTTGCCACACTCACAAGCCATGCTCACAACCACACCCACCATCCAGTCAGGAGCAAATTATGCAAATAAACCCCAACCAAGATGGCTGCCACCACTGAGAGCAGGAGGAAGGCTTGGGTTTCCATGGCAACAGAGGAAGCCAAGCTTTCCGCCTGCCTAGGCCTGCACTCAATGTTACAAAGTTTCAATTATAAAAGATACAGAAATGGCCAAGCTTTCAGTCTGCCATTGTTGGCCTAGGCCTCCACTCTAGGCTACAATGTTTCAAACAGAAATGGCTGTCACCACGGAGCGAGCAGAAGGCTTGGCTCCGCTCCAGGCTACAAAGTTTCAATTGTAGAACATAAATTAATCCCAGATCCCAGGGCCTCCGCTTGGATCGCTGGGGGGCGTGATGGGCCTGCAAACCTCCACAGGCCCCTCGCCCAGGCTGCCCCTCACCCCAAGGGAACCCCCACCCTGATCTGGGACACTCAGGGCAAACCAGCTGGCCCCCACCCATGCACCAGGCCTCTATCCTATCTAATAAAAGAGTAATATACAGATTGACAATCACTCCAACACACAAGAGGGCTGCTCCCATGTGGTCAATGTGGACACAAGCCAGCAGGGGAGGGCCATTGGGAGGTTCCAGGCCCTGCAAGGAAGGGCAGTTGTGGCTTTGGGGTGAAGATGTCAGTTAGGTCCATCTGATCTAGTGAGTCATTTAGAATTGCTGTTTCTTTGCTGATTTTTTTGTCTAGAGGATTTATCCAGTGATGTCAGTGGTGTGTTAAAGTCCCCTCCTATGATTGTATTTTTGTCGATCTCTACCTTGATATCTTCCAGGAGTTTCTTTATGTATTTGGTGCTCCTCCATTGGGTGCAAAAATTTTAAATATGCCGTTGGATGTAACTTCTCTTCTTGTATCAATCCCTTTATTATTATGAAGTGGCCTTCCTTATCTCTTGTTATGGCCTTTACTTTGAGGTCTATTTTGTCAGATATAAGTACTGCTACCCCAGCTTTTTTTTTTTTTTTTTCATTTTCATTTGCCTGAAAGATGTTTTTCCATTCCTTCACTTTCAGTCTGTATGAATCCCCTTTTCTGAGGCGGGTCTCTTATAGATAACATATATATGGGGTTGTGTGTTTTTTATCCATTCAGCTGCTTGATGTCTTTTGTTTGGAGCATTTAGACCTTTTACTTTTAAAGTTGTTATTAAAAGGTACTTATTTGTAACCATTTTTATTTTTTGTGTCTGTGTTCCTTCTTACCTTTTTATTTCTTCTTTTTATACCAGTTCCTTTAGCATTTCTTGCATTGCTGGCTTGGTAGTGATAAACTCCCTTAGAGTTGGTGTTTTTTTTTTTTTTTTTTTCTGTGAAGATCCTTATTTCCCCTTCAATTTTGAATAATAACCTTGCTGGATAGAGTGTTCTTGGATTCAGTCCCTTGGTTTGCATCACTTTGTAAGTTTCCTTCCATGCTTTTCTGGCCTGCTGTGTTTCTGTTGATAAACCATTTGATAATCCAATGGGAGCTCTCTTGTATGTAACTTTCTGTCTCTCTTTTGCAGTATTTAAGATTCTCTCTTTGTCCTGAATATTTATAATTATGATGTGTCTTGGTGTTGGTCTTTTCGGGTTCATCCTGTTTGGGACTCTCTGTGCTTGTGTGACTTTTTTCTTTGCCACATCGGTGAAGTTTTCTGACATTTCTTCAAATAGGTCTTCTAAACCTGTTCCTCTTCCTGTTGTTCTGGCACCCCTATTATTGGTATGTTGCTTCGTTTCATGTTGTCCCATAGCTCCCTTAAGCTTTCCTCCTGTCTTTTAATTTTTTTCTTCATTCTAGTTCATTTTGGCTGTGTTTTGCTTCCCTGTCTTCTAATTCGCTAATTTGGTCCCGTTTCTCCTAGTCTATTGTTGAAACTTTCCATGGTGTTTTTTATTGCAGCTATATAACTTTTCATTTCTTCCTGATTCTTACATAAGTTGTTGATTTTTTTCAACTATTTCTTCTTGATTCTTACATAGTGTTGATTTTTTTCTTCCATCCACTTTCTGAACTCTGACCCTTATTCTGAATTCTTTTTCTGACATATTGCATGCCTCTGTTTCACTTAGCAGCTTTTCTGGCAATTCCTTCTTTTCTTCCCTTTGAGGGGATCTTTATCTTCCCATTTTTGGTCTCACCGACTAATCTAAATGTTGAGCTGTACAGGGGCTGCTCCTTGGGTGGCAGTGGCTCTCTGGCTGCGGTTGCTCCTCGGGCGGTCATGGTACCAGCTGCTTCTCAGTTGGCAGCGGCTCCTCTGGTGGGTGCTGTTGACAGCAGTGGTGTCTCTTCTGGCTGGTGGGGGAGTCTGCTCGTATAGCTGCTGTTCCTTGGATGAGGGGTGGACTGATGATGAGGTTGCTGCTGCTCGGATGGGGATGGGTTGCTTGTGTCCGCTGCTCCTTGGATAGGGGCCGGCTGCTCACATGGCTGCCACTCCTCGCACAGGGGTGGACTGCTTGCGTGGCTGCTCTTCTTTAGATGGGGGCTGGCTGTGTGCTGCTGCTGTTCCTCAGATGGGACGGGCTACTTGTGATGTGGACAGAGGCAGGTTGCTTGCAGGGCTGCTGCTCCTCGTATGGGTGCGGGTTGCTCGTGTTGCTGCTGCTTCTTCAACGGGGGGTGGTTTGTTCATGTGGCTGCTGCTTCTCACGTGGGAGTGAACTGCTCATGCTGTTGATGCTCCTCGGACAGGGACGGGCCACTCACCCGCTCCTTCTCGTTGGGTAGGTGCAGGCTGCTTGTGGGTGCTGCTCCTCAGTCCAGTGTGGACTGCACAGGGCTGCTGCTCCTTGGACATGGGTGGTCTGATTATGTGGCTGCTGCTCCTCAGATGGGGGAGACTGCTCCTGTGGCTGCTGCTCCTCAGAAGGGGGTGGGCTGCTCACACAATTGCTGCTCCTCAGATGGGGGCAGGCGGTTCGTGTGGCTGCTGCTCCTCAGCAAGGGGCAGTCTACTCACACAGCTGCTGCTCCTCGGACTGAGGTGGGCTTCTTGCACAGCTGCTGTTCTTTGGACAGGTGCAGGGTGTTGGCAGCGTGCAGCTGCTACTCCTCAGAGGGGGCCGGCTGCGTGGGGCTGCCGCTCCTCAGTTGTAGGCGGGCTGCTCAAGCAGCTGCTGCTCCTCGGATGGGGCGAGCTGCTCTGTGGTTGCTGCTGCTGCTCCTTGGACAGGAGTGGGCCGCTCACGTGTCTGCTGTTCACGTGGTTGCAGTGCCCTGGGCTAAAGTGTTGGGCCAGTCAGAAGAGAGCCTGCTTCCGAACTCCCAGAAGCCTGTGCCCAGGGTGCATCTGCCTGTTTAACTCTTACCCTCTCTGGTTCCCTTTCTCTTCAGGCCCAGTGGGATTTAAGAGAAATGGGCTTTTGGGTTGTTTTATACATTTAAGTTTGTGAAGTGATTTTAGAGAGCTCTTTGTAAATGTGTTCCCAGAATGCTACCCTTGCCTCTGCTTCTAAGCCCAGACTGGTGTGATGTGAGTCCCTACAATAGTAGCGACTCCATAGCGTGGGGTCACCCTGGACAACCTGCATATGCTCTTTCATTCATGATCTCATTTGAACTGCTCCACAGACTTGCAGTGATAGGACACACATCTCCAAGAGGGGTAAACTGAGGACCCAGGAGTGTGGGAGTAGCCCAGGTTTCTGGCTCTGGGTGCTGGCCTGGCTCTCCCACCCCTGCCGGCATGGAGCCATTGGAGAGTAGGGAGGGGCAGGCCCTCTGGAGCCTTCGTCAGCTGCTTTCCTCCTAACTGCAGCGGGACACGGGAGCTCTCTTCTGTTGCTCATGTTATTCTCCATAGTTAATATTTTAGGGCAGACATGCCTCTATTACACACAGTCAGACAGCACCAAAGGCATTTCACAGGATGCAGCAGTTCTCGGGGTACCCCTCTTCGAGCACCTGCTCGCTTCTGTGTGTAAGCAATGTGCTTGCACTGCCTTTTCCCCATTCGTCAGTGTACACTTGATCTGTAGAGACTTCTCATCCTGGTAGGTGAGCTCCCGGCTCTGCTCCCCACCCTGCCCTTCCTGTGGCTGCTGGAAGGACACAGCCCTGCAGCCTCTGCCAGCTGTAGGGGCATGTGTGCTGTGAGGCGGTAGCAGGGGCTGAGGTCGGGGCGCCAGCTATGGTTTCTCAGGCTGGTAGGGTGGTGATTCTGGAGGTTGTGTTTCATGAGCAGCCTCTGGGTGGAAGGTGGTCTAACTTTGAGTGGCAGGATATAGATGTTCCATTTTTGTTTCTGTCTCCACCTCGCGGAGCCACATGGTTTTTTAGGTTTATAACAAGACGTTTTCTGTTGACCAGGCCCTGGACTCCTCACTAGCCCCAGTCCATGTTCCCCTTGGGGGCCTGGCTCCCTTACGAGGTCTCGTGGATGCTCCGCTCTCTGCTCTTCGCGCATCTCACAGTGTGAGTTTGGGGAGCTCTGTGGAGTCTGGTCAGCTTGGAGAACTCATGCTGGTAAGTGCTTTTTGTATGGTAAGTGGATTAAGTTACTGTGGAGCCTCCTGGGGCCATGCTAGGAGTTATGTGGCCCACAGAGGTCAGGGGCTGAGTCCTCAAAGCTCATAATTCAGTTGGGGAGGTGAGTCACACCTGTGTGCTGTTGCAGGTGGACTCTCAGTGGGACGCCCCACGCCCTTGGCACTGCAGTCCTGCAGCCGGGGCAGTGGCAGTGGTGGCAGCCGGGACGGAGGGATCAGTGTGCACCACCGTTACCAGGGTCAGCTTTGTGGATGTGGCTGGCTACTATGGAAGAAATCTGAACCAAAAGAGTGGGGAGAGCATTCTGAAGGTCATCTGAAGGTCTTCCTTGTGAGCGCCTTGACTGTCTTTCTCTATTTTGGAGCCTTTGCAGGGTCTCAAGACTTCTGCTCATATGCAAGGTCTTTTGGGCTCCGTCCATGAGGACAAGAATGCTCTCAGCCTCTTGGCTTTAGGGGAGGAAACCAGTGAGGAGGAGGCGGAGAGTGATAACCAGGTAATGACACATCCTCCTCCTGGCCTGAGGACCCTCGGTGCTATTTTTTTTTTAAAGTTTTTGTTATGGTAAAATATATATAACATGAAAGTTACCGTTTTAACTAATTTTAAGTAGGTGGCCTTAATTACTTCTACAGTGGTGTGCAGTTGTCACCACTGTCCATTTCCAGAACTTGTCCATAATCCCAAATAGACACTCTGTGCCCTGAAAGATAACTCCCCATCCTTCTTCCCTCTCCCGTCCCCTGGCACCTCTGATCTCCTTCCTGTCTCTGAATTTGCCTGTTCTGTATGTTTCCTGTAAGTGTAATCACACAGCATTACCTTTTAGTGGATGGCTTTTGTGTGGCATAATGCTCCCTGGGTTCCTCCACACATGCTAGAGCCTCATTCCTCTTTATGGTTGAGTAATCCTCCTTGTAGGAATAGACTCCATTTTGTGTATCCATTCATCTGTTGATGCACACTTGGGTTGTCATCACCTTTTGCTAACCTCTGCATGACTTTGAAAATAAGTACAAATAATTTTGCGGCCCACAGCTTCCCTTCTGGCCTGGTCTGTATACCTCTTATGTCTGATTGAGAACATATAACCCACAGAGAGCCCTGACCCTCACTTGGGCTGTCCAGTTTCCTCCAGCTGACCACTTATAATCGTTTTGTTTCAGAGTGTCCGCAGCTCAAGTGAGCTTCTTAAGAACCTGCACCTGGACATTGGGGTACTGGGGGGCAACTTCGAGTATGAGGTAAGGTCCTAAGACCCCTGCAGCAGATGTTGTTTAGCCTGGCGTGTCCCTCCTCACAGCTTGTGCCTTTCTCCCTGTGGAATGTGTATTAGGAAAGAGAACTGTGTGTCCCACTCCTGTTCAGATAGGATTTCTGGGGCTTGGGGAAGCACAAGAGGGGAAAGGAATTCATCTATTTATTCATTTACCAAATAACTACCATTTATTGCAGGTTCCTACAAAATAAGGTACTTTGCTAGGTATGTAGGTCGTAAAATGCCTAAATTAGATGTGATTCCTGCCCTTTAGAAGCTTATAAGTCTCATAAAAGAGAGACCTGAAGGGCTGGAACACCAAGTAGAATGCAGTGAGACCACCAGGAAGTAACAGAGGCCCAGGAGGGAGTGTGGCAGTCTCTCGTCCATTTCGATGGACCAAGAGAGGCCACAGAGAAACTGACCTCAGGTGAGTTGAGAACAATAGGGCCACAATCAAGGTGAGTGGTGGGAGTCCAGGTTCAGGTCACTGCACAGGCAGGGGCTGGGGTGTGGGGTGTGTTTGGGGAAGGGAGGATACAGGGAGTATGTGGGAGGACTGAGACCACGCTGAGGGCTGGGCTTGACTGGACTGTGGAGGACTGTGTGCCAACTCCGAAGTTTGGATTGAATGGCAGGCGTTGGCAGCCATCAGAGGTTTCAAACTGGGGTGACCGCACCCAGCTTCTGCACACTGGTGGGATGCTGGTGTTACAGGTCACTGAGAACGGGTGTGACTCACCCAGCTTCTGCACACTGGTGGGATGCTGGTGTTACAGGTCACTGAGAACGGGTGTGACTCACCCAGCTTCTGCACACTGGTGGGATGCTGGTCTGTATAGGCCACTGTGAACAGGTGTGACCTCACCTAGCTTTCACACACTGGTGGCATGCTGGCTGGGTAACAGACCACTGTGTGAGGCCCTGTGGAGGTACAGGTGTTATTAAGGTCTTGGTCGGGCAGGCCTCAAGTGGAGAGAAAGGATTAGGTTCTTGGCGTTTAGTAAGTGATCAGTCAGTGATGAGGAAATGAGGATCTGGGAAGCTCTGAGCAGGGCAGCATGTACACGAACTCTGGCACAAGCTTGCAGGAGTCCTGAGGAAAGAAATTACTTGCCTAGAGGTTGGGAGAACTTGGTGGGAGAGAGGACAGTTGACCGGGGTCTTGAGAAGTGGGTAAGTTTTGGAATGGGGGATATTTTAGACAGGCAGACATCTTGAGAACAAGGACTGGGAAATGCAGAATATGGTTAGGATAGTTTTTGGAAATCCTGCCCCCACCAGTCATATTGCTCTGATCTCTCTCCCTGGTCTGGCCTTCACTGCCACCAGGATGTTCCTTATAAAAACAAACAAAACCCCAAACTTATCATATGTGTCAGATACCCCAAAATTCCAATGCACTTTTGTACTTGAGAAGGAACAAAATACTATGTGTATTTTGATGTGTATTTTTAACAATTAGCATTTCTTTCAATATTTCCAAGTATTCACACAACTAGTAAATCATGAGGTCAGCGACTCAGATTTCCCCAAACATTTAGTTATTGATTGTAAGCTTAGTTAAACTTTTCTAAGTCTAGCATTCCAAATTCTTATAAATTCTTCAAACTGACTCCTGAACAACAATGCTTGTGCAACAGAATTTAATTTGCTTTCTTACAATCACTTAACATTATGTCCTTCTATTCCCTTACCACGGCCCTGTTGTTTCTGACTCATGTCTCGGTCCTCGGCCGCCTTCAGAGCCAGGCTGGCGCCTCCGGCCGGCGGAGGTTGTGGTTGGCTGACAGGCCCTGATTCATGGGTGCGTCTTTCCAGTGATTCTGCGTGAGCCACAGCAGGCCCTTTTACAGTCAGGCTTTCTCTAGAGCAGCGGTCACCAACCTTTCGGACCTCGAGGACCACCAGTGGTCTGCGACCGCCAGTTGGTGGCCGCTGCTCTAGAACGGTCCGTTGTTGGCTCTGCATAATCAGATGCGTTTGGATTGTGACTTTGATATTGTTTCTGAGTGTCCTGTGTTTATCATCAATCTGATCTATGTCTGTGTTGAAATTCTTCCTTCCAAATGGGGCCTGGTCTGCTTGCATTTAGTCTGTTTGCTTCCCCAAATGACAACTCTTTTCCTCTTGTTGACCATCAAGACCTTGTACTGACGATGAGTCAGCAGCTCAGGGTCTGAGCCCGGGAGGAGGATGTGAATAGGAAGGGGGTGGCTTTAGGGGAAAGAATGGTCTCCATGAGATGGAGTAGATTGAGAATGGAGAGTCTACCCCACGCACGTCTGTGTGTCAGGGCCTGCCCCCTGCTTGGACCACAGGAAGGGCATGGGCAGGTTTGGCTGAACAGTGGAGGGAATCAAGATGAGTAAATGAGCCAGCTATGTGGGAGCAGGGCAGGTCTTGGCAGGCTGTGCTGTGTGTTCTTCAGGCAGGCTGTCCCATGGCTGTCCTATCGCCTGGCAAGAGTGGACACTTGGTCTCTGCTGTCAGCAGGTGGATTAAAGATCCCAGAGTGGGCCCATCATGATGAACTTTGATGTTGAGCTAGTTAATTCTTGCTTTATCATTTTTACTTTACAAGTGTCAAAAAAAAGGGGGGGATTTTCTTTGACATGTCCTGGATTTCCAAGAGCTTTCCTTCTGATGATGATATGCTGTTTTGAGTGAGTGGATGCTTTTAAACATATCCCGTCTAACCTCTTTAATATAAACAGGCTGCCGGTGTTGTGGGGTAACGTCTGGAGTGGGAGGTGTGAAACACACCTTCCACCCTGTTGCAAGCGTCCCAGTAGATACAGTCACTTTTACCACAGGGAGTGTTGAATGCCTGTGCTCTAACGGCAGGCAGGACCAGGGCTTTCCCTGGTGGGGCAGGGTGGTGATGGGGATGAGTGGGGAAAGGGCATGCTGAAGGAGTTGACAAAGCTGCTTCTGTGTGGACCACACACTCTGAAAACAGCTGTTGTCCAGGTTTCTAGACCTGAGACCTCTGAGGTGCCCACCTCTTCACGCCCTGGGCATCTCAGGTGCCCTCTGGGAGGGCTCCTCAGGTCTGCCTGGCTTGTTATCGACAGCCACTTGCTCTGGATTCCAGGAGAGGGCAGTAGGATGGCAAGAATGACTCTCCTTTCCCTCCTTTTCCTGCCTTCAACTTAAAGCCTTTTCTGGTCTGTGACAGAATCAAAAGGAAGAGGCTTGAGAACCAGACACTGGAAATGGGTGTGAAGAAGAGGGAGGCGGAAGGGTGGCGAGCTGGCCCTTGTTGCTGGTGAGAAGCCGTCAGCTGATCCCAGGAGCTGAGGGAGCGGGGCTTTGGAATAATGGGATGATGTCAGTGCGACTGGAAGGTGCTAATAACACCAGGGAGAAGTGCGGAGAAGGGGGAACTGCTGGGTGGGAACAGATGCGGAAAATAGACTGCACTGATGATGATTGATTCTCGGAACAGGATGTAGCCATGGACACTGTGCTCAGCACCCCATCCTCCATGCCCTCCCTCCTGGGCTGTGTGCTTTGCAGGACCTGGCTTCATGCTCTGGGGCCCTTGTGGCTTTTAGGGGTGTGTGTTAAACATGAAATGGTTCTTACAGGTACTCTCCCCCACCTTCTCCCCATGCAGATGCAAGGTCTTTTTTGAAAAAGCCATAGAAATTTGCCTTGAGATACCCAAGTCCCTGGGGCTGGACTGGGAGAGAAAGGAGTCTGACCACAGATGAGCTGAGAGCAGAACTGTCTGGGGTGCAGTGTCTGCCCTCCTCATCCCTATGTGCCCCTTAGGACTCCAACCCAGGAGATGCACGGGCCTGGAGGGAGTCTGGGTAGGGCCTCGGGCTTGGGCTGTGGTGTGAGGAGGAGCAGCCCAGGGGGAGGAGAGGAGCGTGTTGTCTGATGGGCTTTGTACGCTCTCAGCTCACTCCTCCATCTGTGGATGGTCTGTGAGGAACGGCTGTCTCCCGCTGCTTTCCTTCCCTCGCGCTGCGCCTCTGGCGGTCACATGCGGTCGCCATGGACGCAGAGTGCGCCAGCTCACTTATTTTATTGTGAGCCACGTTTTAATATGGTAACATTTAAGCAGGCAGAAGAGGATAAGCCCCATTGTGGGAAAATCTTTGGAAAATAGAAGCTTCAGAATTGCCTAGCAGCCTTTGGTCCAGCCGTGTTTCTCACATGGACCTGGTGTCCTCTGGTTTTGGATAGGCTACTAGTTTTTCCATCATCTTGCACATTAGTAGCTGACATCTGTTTAGTGGCTTTTCATTTAATGAGCAGTCTAACAAATGTAGTCTAATCCCTGCATAGCCATGTGAGGTCGATAACATCTTCCTTTTGAGGAGTGGGTGCTCCGCATCGGCAGGGCGGCCTCCTTCATCTCGCCTTACATTTTCTACAGTTTCCTGCCGCCCGCTTCCACCTCCCTGCCCTCACCTGGGCTGCAGAGGGTGTGTTCTAGTTGAGGCCGTCTTAGCCGCAGTTCAGCAGATGGCTGTGGAGTTTTCACAGTTTATTTAAAAAAAATTCAGTCAAGTATTTTCTATTGTGTGCCGGGCAGTGAGAATAACAGGGCTGATCTGGTGATGGAAACAGACCAGAAAGCCAGCAGTTATAATGCAGTAGTAGTTATAGAGGCGCTCTCCTGCACCCCCTCCCCATGCAGATGCAAGGCGCTGTATAGAGGATGGGGAAGGCTCATCTCAGGATGCCTGCCCCAGGGCTGGAGGATGTGATGCTGTGAGGCTGTGAGGGCTAGTGCGGGAGAGGGGAGAGTGAGAGAATTAAGGTCTGTGGCAAAGTAGGGAAAAAAGCATGATGTTTATTCAAAGGCAGGAAGAGAGGATGTGTGCAGGGTGTGGCTGGAGAGGACCCATGAGGAGAAGGCAGGGGCTGGACCCGGTGAGACGTGAACATGTCCTGAAGGCCATGGGTGCTCTTTGTGGTCTGAACCCCTGCTCCCTATTTCATGGTCTGTTGCCTTTATTTTTTTATTAAAAAGTGTTTATTGTTGAGAGTATTATAGATGTTTTCCTTCCCCCATTGCTCCCCTCCAACTAGTTCCTGCCCCACTCTAGACCTTCACCACCTTATTGTCTGTGTCCATGGGTAATGCATATATAAGATCTTTGGTTAATCTCCCACTCCCCTCTGAGATTTGTCAGTCTGTTCCATGTTTTCATGCCTCTGATTATATTTTATTCATCAGTTTATTTTGTTCATTAGATTCCTTATTTGTTTGACTACAGGCCTGGTGCATGAAATTTGTGTATGGGGGGGAAGTCCCTCAGCCTAACCTGTACCTTCTCCAATGTGGAAGCCCTCAGGGGATGACCCTGTGGGATGGAGACTAAACCAGTAGTCGGACATTCCCCAAGGGGTCCCGGATTGGAGAGGGTGCAGGCTGAGCTGAGGGACCTCCCCCCCACCCCTGCACAATTTCATGCACCGGCCTCTAGTCATTTATAAACTTTTCTTTCCTCCTTATTTCCTCCTTCTGTTCCATCATCCTTCTTCCCATCTTTCTCCTACCCTCCCTTCTTCCCTACATTTTTTCTTTCCTTTATCTTTACCCCTGCCCTCCCTCACCTTTTCCTTTCTTCCGACCTTAATTTTTTTCTTCATTTCCTCCACTTTTCTCCACTTCCTGGACCTGTTTTGCTCCCTTCCCCATTTCTTCTCATTCTCCTTTTAAGCTCTACTGGCTCCCCTTTAAAACTTTTATTCCCTCCATTCATACCACCTTTTCCATACATTCTTCTCTACTTACTTCCACTGTTTTAATATCTATTTACCTACCTGCCTAATTATTCACTATCGTTTATCTTTTTGCTTTTCTGACTTCTTCTACAATCTGTCCGCAGTACACAGCTATATTTGATTTTCATTATAGCTCCTACAGTTCACTCATATATCCTCTTCCCTTCTTAAACTCTGTTCTCTATTGACTCCTTTAAAAAGTTCTTCTCTCTCTCCTTCCCTTCTTCCCCATCTTCCCTCCTCCTCCCTCACTCTTTTACTCTTTTTGCAGACTAATTAGAAATTCTGTGCTTTTCGTCCTTGGTACTGACTGCTTTCCTCTCTGCGACCGGTAGCCGCCTCTGTTTGGGCACTCGGGCTCCTCTTGCACTGGCTTTGAGGGGCATAGCGGTGACGCAGCTGTCTCTTGCCTACCATGACCCACACCTCCCCTCTCCGAGTTGGGGGAGGGTTCAACCAGCCTGGGCTGGCATCCATTGTGGGGACCACTGCATTATGGGCATGTGCATGTACATTCTTGTGCATGCGAGGCTTTTCTCCCATTGAGTGCTAAAGTGGGGGGACGCGGAGGCCTTTCCTGCTCCCTAGTGTGCCTGCTCCGATGCCTTGAGCGGCTCTCCATCTGCTCCCTTCCCTAATTCGCAGGCAACGGTGTGCTTGCGCAGGCATGGTCAGGTCCAGCTTGTCCTTGGTGGGGGGGCGTTCTGCCCAGGATGCAAGCCCCTGCCCAGGGCGGACTGGGCAGATGAATGAAATGAATGGGCGGCTGGAGAAAGCCACAGTGGTGCTCCTGGGAGGAGCGCCGGGCACTCTCTGTTGTTGCGCCCCGGCCCTTCCTTTGTGGTGTTGGGTCCACATTCTCTCGATCTGTATGTGTGACCCCTCCTGGGAGGTCACCCCTGATGTGCACATCCCCTGGTTGGCATCTGCCATCCGTGCCCGAGAACTGGCCTCCTGCGGTGCGGGGTGCCCCTTCGGTTCCCCCATCTCTGGGTCGGGGGGTTGGTGGCCTCCCCGGGGAAGAGTACTCTCGGATAGGGCGTGGTGTTGCAGGAGTGTTTGTCAGCCACATGCACCCAGGAGAAAAAGAGGACTCAGGCGCTTGGGGGCAGGGAAGCGATTCTCACACAAGTCCCCCTGCTGCACATGCACCGGATGGTCTGTCAATATGCAAATTGGTTGTTACTGGGTCACTGTGACAGACAATTAGCATATTACCTCTTTATATGTATAGATTTTTAGATTCAGTTGTTGATAGATATGTATTTATTGCCATGTTATTGATCATATTTTTGATCTTTTTTCCCTCTTCTTCCTCTTCTTAAAGAATACTCTTCAACATATTATATAACACTGGTTTGGAGGTGATAACTCCTTTAGCTTTTTCTTGTCTATGAAGCTCTTTATCTGACCTTCAATTCTGAACAATAGCTTTGCGGGGTAGAGTAATCTTGGTTGTAGATCCTTGCTATTCATCATTTTGAATATTTCTTGCCACTCCCGTCTGGCCATAAAGTTTCCGTTGAGACATGAGCTGACAGTTGTATGGACATTCCCTTGTAGGCAACTAACTGCTTTTCTCTTGTTGCTTTTAAGATTCTCTCTTTGTCTTTAAACCTTGGCATTTTAATTATGGTGTCTCCTGGTGTGGGCCTCTTTGGGTTCCTCTTGTGTGGGGCTCTCTGGGATTCTTGGATTTATAAGCCTTTTTCTTTTACTAGGTAGGGGAAATTTTATGTCATTCTGTCTTTTTTCTTTTATAAAAAATATTTTTATTTGATTTCAGAGAGGAAAGGACAGCGGGAGAGAGATAGAAACATCAATGATGAGAGAGAATCATTGATTGGCTGCCTCCTGCACTCTGCCTACTGGGGATTGAGCCCACAACCTAGGCATGTGCCCTTGATCAGGATTGAAACCAGGACCCTTCAGTCCAGAGACCAATGTACTATCCATTGAGCCAAACCAGCTAGAGCTTTGTCATTATTTCTTCAAATAGGTTTTCAATATCTTGCTCTCTCTCTTTTCCTTTTGGCACCTCCATAATGCGAATATTGGTACACTTGAAGTTTTCCCAGAGGTTCCTTATACTGTCTTCATATTTTTGGGTTATTTTTTCTTTTTTGCTCTTCTGATTAGATGTTTTTTGCTCCCTCATACTCCAAATTGTTTATTTAATTCTCACAATCCTCAGGCTGAGCTCTAGCTGCTCTGCTACCCTGCCTCTCCTAATGGGCCCTGGCATGTTTTGGCGACTGGTCAGTGGGCTGCCGGACCTGCAGGCAAGCACCCTGGCTGTGGGTGCAGCAGCCCCTGATAGGTAGCGTCAGTGCATGCTATGCTGAGGCTGTTCCTTGTGCCTGTCATCAGGCTCCCTGTTTGGGTTACTGGGTCAGGGAGGTCTTGGATGTTGTGTGCACTGGCAGCTCAGGTGTGGGCACAGGTATTTTTCTGGGAGGAAGCATCCCTGCCTGAACTCAGGAGAGGTCACTGGCTGCATTTCTGTGGCAGGGAAGGGGCCCTGGGTTTATTTTGGCCAGTCCAGCTCCAAAGATATTCTAGTCTTCAAAGTGAAGTGTATTAGAGCAGCAGGTGTGAAATGAGGTGTGTGTGAGCAGCAGGTGTGAGGCGAGGTGAGTGTGAGCAGCAGGTGTGAGGCGAGGTGTGTGTGAGCAGCAGGTGTGAGGCGAGGTGTGTGTGAGCAGCAGGTGTGAGGCGAGGTGTGTGAGCAGCAGCTGTGAGGCGAGCAGCAGGTGTGAGGCGAGGTGTGTGTGAGCAGCGGGTGTGAGGCGAGGTGAGTGTGAGCAGCGGGTGTGAGGCGAGGTGTGTGTGAGCAGCAGGTGTGAGGCGAGGTGTGTGTGAGTAGCAGGTGTGAAGTGAGGTGTGAGCAGCAGGTGTGAGGCGAGGTGTGTGTGAGCAGCAGGTGTGAGGCGAGGTGTGTGTGAGCAGCAGGTGTGAGGCGAGGTGTGTGTGAGCAGCAGGTGTGAGGCGAGGTGTGTGTGAGCAGCAGGTGTGAGGCGAGGTGTGTGTGAGCAGCAGGTGTGAGGCGAGGTGTGTGTGAGCAGCAGGTGTGAGGCGAGGTGTGTGTGAGCAGCAGGTGTGAGGCGAGGTGTGTGTGAGCAGCAGGTGTGAGGCGAGGTGTGTGTGAGCAGCAGGTGTGAGGCGAGGTGTGTGTGAGCAGCAGGTGTGAGGCGAGGTGAGTGTGAGCAGCAGGTGTGAGGCGAGGTGAGTGTGAGCAGCAGGTGTGAGGCGAGGTGTGTGAGCAGCAGGTGTGAGGCGAGGTGAGTGTGAGCAGCAGGTGTGAGGCGAGGTGAGTGTGAGCAGCAGGTGTGAGGCGAGGTGTGTGAGCAGCAGGGTGCAGCAGTGGTGGAGTCTGCTGTCCAGGTCGTTTTTCAGGAAGCCCTGAAGTAGGGCCTGGGCTTTGCTCCCCTATGGCTCCTGCCTGGCTGTGTTGCTGATGGAGTGGATGGGGTGCAGCAGGCCCTGGAACAGGGACTTTTCTACTTGATGTGCCTCCCTCCCTACCACACACACTCCTCAGAACTGCTGTGGCCCAAGGCTTCTTCCTCAAGTGTAGTCCTTCGATTCCTCAGTCGCTGGTCTGAGACCCGTGTTGGAAGTCTTTCCTCCCTCCTTTATACTTCACAAGCATTTCCCCCATAAATGGATGGCACCGCGACTCATGCTGGCACGTGCGCTCAGAGCCTGAGTGAGTGCTCTTCTGAGGACCCGTCCCGGGGCCTGTGCAGGGGCTTAGAGGAGGCTGCACCTGCTGCTGTGAGGAGGTGTCCTCTCTGCTGCCTTTTGAAGACGAGAAATAGAAATCCTGACTCCAGTGCTTTTCACATGGCTCTCCGTCAGTCATTGTGAATAGATGCTGGCCCATCTGTGATCTCACGATTTGTCTCTCAGGGTGGGAACGAGAGGCTCGTCCCTTGAGAATGTGGCAGGTGGATGGAGGTGGACCTCCAGGCAGCGGAGCCCTGCTGCTCCGCGGATGGGGTCTGGTGGGGCACCCCGAGTCATCATAGCGTTCATAGTCAGTGGGTCTGGGAGCCAGATGTCTGTGTTCCCCAAAGCTTTGGGAGTGGTTGATAACCACTGGTGTCAGGACTGGAGCACTGGCCTAGTAGTCGAGGAGACCCGACTTGCGGCAAGCCTTTAAACGCTTTGTACTGACTTCTGCCATCTTCCTTTCTGACTTGACCCACACTCCCCAGGAGTCTCCAGGAACAAGCCAGCCTGACGAGAAGGCCCTTTCTCCTGACTCGGTGGCCGCCAGCCCCTCGACTCCCGCCAGGCTCTCCGGCCAAGGTGCAGACAGCAGCCTGGCCAGCGTAGGCATCAGAGGGCCACAGGGAAGAGGGGCGAGTCCCCGGCTCCCAGGAAGAGACAAGAATCACAAGAGTGACCCTGCGACGACGGCCACGAGTCCCGTGGGCCCCGGTGGCGATCAGCCCGCCAGGTCCAGTAGGAGAGACGCACCCCAGGACCCGGCTGCAGCGGGGGAGGCTTCCAGGAAGGAGGAGGCCCCCGTCCTGGGAGAGAGCGGGTCAGACGGCAGTGACGTGAGTGCCTCGCAGGCGTCCCGGGCAGCCTCTGCTGCCCCCGCTCCCGGGCCTTTGTCACAGAGGCCGGCGCTCCCTCTGCAGGCCTGGGGGCGTGGGGCATCAGCCAGAGGCCTTCGTGTGATGAACAAGCCACTCAGTGGGCGGAACATCTGAAGGAAATTCGGAGCAGACTCTTGCCTTTCCATTGGGAGCCTCCTGGGATTTTCACATCTTCTGCTCTACTTCCTTCCTCTTCCCATTACCGCTTCCCCTACTGCTTCTCCTTTTTAAAAAAAATTTTTTTTTTTTATTGATTTTTAGAGAGAGAGAAAGAGCGAGGGAGAGAGATAGCAACATCAGTGATGAGAGAGAATCATTGATTGGTTGCCTCCTGCATGCCTCCCTACTGGGGATCGAGCCTGCAACCCGGGCACCTGGGCGTGTGCCCTCACCCGAATCGGACCAGCGACCTCTTGGTTCCTGGGTCAGTGCTCACCTCCTGAGCCATGCCAGCCGGGCTCCCCTGCTGCTTCGTGCCTTCATTTTGGGATTGGCCTTGGTTGCAGCAGTCTGAGTTCCTCTGGAGAGAGGACAACCCCGAAAGGGCAGAGCAGTTGGGGTTCCTGCTCAGCCCTGGGCAGGTAGGTCATAAGACAACTCCTCATTGAGTTCTGTGGCTCTTTCTGCACCAATCCAGGACCCAGCCAATGACCCAACGGTCAGCAGTCAGCCCTGGGGGAGAGCCTTGGGCATTTTTGGTTTTCTAGCCCTTAGTCCTGCTGCTCCTCCAGGTGGATGGCGGGGGGAATTTATTTGAGGAGCTTTTAACTACTTCCTGGAACGGATACTCATGCTGTGTTTGTTTTCAGCATAGCATCGAACTTCTATAGGCCACCTTTCTAGCCATGCCCACTGCACTCACTGGCTTTCCTTGGCATGCAAACCCTTCTTGTCCGTATGCAGCTGGGCTGCCCACCTGAGGGCTGGGGGTTGGGGGATGTGCCCAGAGGGAATGGGAGGGTCCATAGGCCTCTCTGTTTTCTAGAAAAGGTGGGCTCTCGTTTGGGCTCAGCCCCATGTTGTCATCCTGGCCTGATAGAGCTCCCTGGGTAGTGACCAAGATCCCCAGCACTCTGTTCCTGTGACTGGTGTGGGTCTGTGTCCCAGCGATCATGACCCCTGCCCTCTGTCCGGTGACTGTCTGTGGGTCTGTGTCCCAGCGATCATGACCCCTGCCCTCTGTCCGGTGACTGTGGGTCTGTGTCCCAGCGATCATGACCCCTGCCCTCTGTCCGGTGACTGTCTGTGGGTCTGTGTCCCAGCGATCATGACCCCTGCCCTCTGTCCGGTGACTGGTGTGGGTCTGTGTCCCAGCGATCATGACCCCTGCCCTCTGTCCGGTGACTGTGGGTCTGTGTCCCAGCGATCATGACCCCTGCCCTCTGTCCGGTGACTGTCTGTGGGTCTGTGTCCCAGCGATCATGACCCCTGCCCTCTGTCCGGTGACTGACTGTGGGTCTGTGTTCCAGCCATCATGACCCCTGCCCTCTGTCCGGTGACTGTCTGTGGGTCTGTGTCCCAGCGATCATGACCCCTGCCCTCTGTCCGGTGACTGTGGGTCTGTGTCCCAGCGATCATGACCCCTGCCCTCTGTCCGGTGACTGTCTGTGGGTCTGTGTCCCAGCGATCATGACCCCTGCCCTCTGTCCGGTGACTGACTGTGGGTCTGTGTTCCAGCCATCATGACCCCTGCCCTCTGTCCGGTGACTGTCTGTGGGTCTGTGTCCCAGCGATCATGACCCCTGCCCTCTGTCCGGTGACTGACTGTGGGTCTGTGTCCCAGCGATCATGACCCCTGCCCTTTGCTCTGGTGACTGTCTGTGGGTCTGTGTCCCAGCGATCATGACCCCTGCCCTCTGTCCGGTGACTGGTGTGGGTCTGTGTCCCAGCGATCATGACCCCTGCCCTCTGTCCGGTGACTGTCTGTGGGTCTGTGTCCCAGCGATCATGACCCCTGCCCTCTGTCCGGTGACTGTCTGTGGGTCTGTGTCCCAGCGATCATGACCCCTGCCCTCTGTCCGGTGACTGTCTGTGGGTCTGTGTCCCAGCGATCATGACCCCTGCCCTTTGCTCTGGTGACTGTGGGTCTCTCTCCCCAGGCGCTGGAGATCAGTGAACACATGAAGGAGCTCCAGGGCTCAGAATCTGAAGCCTCTGACTCCAAGTCCCTCCTTGGCCTGGTGAGTCGGAGGGAGCAGGGCCTGGGAAAAAGCATGCGTTTGCGGATTACGGTGCTTAAGTGTCTGCCTCTCATCACGGCTTATACCTGGGCCATCACTAAGGATAATACTGCCTACTTTATAGTTTGTCATGAGAAGAAATTGGGCCAAGGGAACCATCAACACATAAACCTTAAAGAAAGGTTGCTGCTGTTGTCTTGAATGCCCTGAGGTCCTGCAGGGTCAGCGCCTCTGGGCTCCGCAGGAACGTCACCTGGATCTCGGCGGCCACAGACCGTGTGTGCATTTGTGTGTATGCGTGTGTGTATGCGCGTGTGTGTGTGCGTGTGTGTATGTGCGTGTGTGTATGTGCGTGTGTGTATGCGAATGTGTGTATGTGCGTGTGTGTATGTGAATGTGTGTATGTGCGTGTGTGTGCGTATGTGCGTGTGTGTGCGTATGTGCGTGTGTGTATGCGTGTGTGTATGTGCGTGTGTGTATGCGAATGTGTGTATGTGCGTGTGTGTATGTGAATGTGTGTATGTGCGTGTGTGTGCGTATGTGCGTGTGTGTGCGTATGTGCGTGTATGTGCGTATGTGCGTGTGTGTATGCGTGTGTGTATGTGCGTGTGTGTATGTGCGTGTGTGTATGCGAATGTGTGTATGTGCGTGTGTGTATGTGAATGTGTGTATGTGCGTGTGTGTGCGTATGTGCGTGTGTGCGCGTATGTGCGTGTGTGTATGTGCGTGTGTGTGTGTGCGTGTGTGTATGTGCGTGTGTATGTGCGTGTGTGTGTGTGTGTGTATGTGCGTGTGTGTGTGCGTGTGTGTATGTGCGTGTGTGTATGTGCGTGTGTGTATGTGCGTGTGTGTATGTGCGTGTGTATGTGAATGTGTGTGTGAATGTGTGTGTGTGCGTGTGTGACCACTGAGCGATGGCGGGCACCGTCTCAGGCTCTGGCCGGGAGGGTGCTGGGGTTTCATTTCTAAAGTTAGGAAATTGTCCTGGAATGCCAGCTTCCATGGTTTCCTTGCCCCAGCCCTTCCCCCAGCCCCTGGTATCCTGCTTCCTGCCAGGCCTGTGTCTGGGGAAGGGTGTGCTTCGGGCTGCATCTGGGCCAAGCATTGCCTCTGGAAGCCACGCTCCCTCTGTTTGGAGGCGGTGGACCAAGGGGAGAGCTCATGGAAGAGGGTCAGGCTGAGCAGCAGCGATGTGAGGGGTGCAGAGGAGGCAGAAAGTGTGTGTTCCAGCCCCTTCCCGGGCCCTGGGCTAAGGAAGCAGATGGAGCTGCATGAAGTGGAGAAGAACTCAGCCTGAAAGGAAATGTCACCAAAAAGGAACCTCATAAATTAGGAAGGCAAGGCAAAGAGCCCCTGCTGGCAAAGGCTGTTGGGAAGGATGGCCATGTTGTGGGGCTCTTTGATGGGCTCTGCCCTTCCGAGGGGCCACTGTGTGGAGACGGTGCCCACTGTCCTCTCTTCTCTGAGGGGGTGCCTGGAGGACAGCATGGGCTGCAGGCCCAGAACATGGCTGGGCATCCGCCATTTGTCAGGGCAGATGACAGCAGCCCCTCACATTGCCCAGTGGGGTCTCAGGTGTGGAGGGCAGCAGGGAGCTGGCGCCTGGGTGGCACTTGCCTGCCCCAGCAAGAAGCCTGTAGGAAGCATTGCAGCTGAGTGTCAGTGTTTCGGAGGCACCTGTACACGAGCCGGACAAGCTGTAAGGAGCCCACACGCCATTTCCGAGCTGCCCACAGGTCTTTAGGTGCTTCGGTTGGGCACAGGAGGGAGAGATAGCGGGAAGGTGACAAGCTTTGTGGGAGGCATCATGCCAAGAGCTTGGGCTTTGGAGTCTGTCCCGGGCAAATCTGCCCGCAGCCCGTTGTCTGTCAGTGACACGTGCTGTGAGGCCTTCCTCAGCTGGGAGGTGCAGATAGGAGCACTGCTCCAGCAGGGCCCTTTCTACGAGAAATGTCAAGCACACAGAACAGTTAGGAGGCTTAGAGTGACTGCGCTCACACCACCTGCAGTCCACAGCGGACATGTTAGCTCACTTGCTTGGTCACCTCTTTCCATCTGCTCACGTGTTGTTTTGAAGATTAAAATAATTAGATGTCAGGATATTTAGTGCAGTGCCTGGCATGTGGCAGGCTCTTCCTGGAAGACTGGTCAGAGCCTGGTGGGTGCCAGTGTGAGGGGCAGCGTTGACACCCCTCCTTCTCCCACCGTCTCCAGGACTTCGGTTTTCATGGCCGGATCTCAGAGCACCTGCTGGACGTGGACCTGCTTTCCCCGGTCCTGGATGGAGCCCGCTGGGCGGTGAGTCTCTGGGTGGTGGCCAGCGTCTCCCTTTTTGGGGTAGCCCAGAGGTGAGCCCTGCCCATCCCAGGATACATTTACGGGAATTTCCTCCTTTGGAGTCCCTGAGGCCTGACTCTGTCTAGGATGGAGCTTCTGACCAGTCCTTTGCTGATGCTGTGCGAATCAAGACTCCCCCCCCCACCCCCCACCCCCGCTCCGCCAACCACCGCATTTACCTGCTGAACCATTGTTTAGCCCCGAAGGTTGCCCATCTGCTCATGTGCAAAGTGCTGTATGGATTGTGGATTCCACAGTGCTTCCCAGCCTTGGCAGCCTTATCCTCAGCTTCCCTGTGGGCTGTGCCCTCTTCTCTGCACTCCCTACTCTGCCTGCTGCTCCTTCCCCTCTGCCCAGGCCCTTTCCTGGTCTCCAGGCAGGATGCAGCAGTCCCTCCCTTTCTCCCCTTAGTGCTTCTTTTGTTCGTAGGTTCTTTGTCTCCCTGTTAGAAGCTCTGTGTGGGCATGGGTGATGTCTGACCCAGAGTAGGGTACCAGGATGACTCAAATACAAATCCTGTCCATAGGGAGCAGTTATGAGAAGAAAATGGTGCAAAGAATGTAAAAATTCGCATGTAAATTTCAAACATGCTTAGCTGTTCTGACTGATCCTGCCGAGTGAATTGCCTATGAGAACATCGCCTCTAGGAGTCTGGAGGCTGGGCATGGGGTGTGTGTGTGTTTATGGCATCACTGAGTCAGGAAGGGTCCTGTGGGGTCATTTCCAAAGTGAAGACAAGCAGGTCTTCCTCCTCTGGTTTAACAGAAGAGAGGTTCTGGCCCATGGACTCTGCAAGCTTGAGGGGCATTTGGTTTGAAATGGATACGTGGGTGAAACGAACAGAAGCTTGATGTGAATCTAGTGGATGTGCTGGAGCCAGGAGAGGCCATCAGGCCCGCGTGAGGCGGCATGGTCCTCGGCCTGCTGCCAGGCCCGGCACTGCCTCGCCACCAGTGCTCGGCTGCACGTGATCGCCCGTGAGCAGCCCTGAAGGGGTGGGAAGGCACAGAGCAGGGCGGGTGGGATTCGTCAGGAGGCGTGGGGAGCAGGTGACTTGTGGGGCACCTTTGGCAGGAAGTAGGTGGGGAGGTTACTGACTCGGCTGGGTTCTGGCTCTGAAACCTAGACAATAGCAGATGCTTGGGGGCTTCAGTGAGGATATGTTTCCGGTCCTGCCCGAGCCCGAGGAGGCCGTGGCACTTGTTCTGAAGCGGGAGCAGGACCTGGCTTAGATTTGGTTCTCGGGGGGCCCCTCTGCCATCCACGCTGGCCCAGGATGTTGGGTGTGGAGCAGGTCTGGGTGCTCAGGTGGCTGATCACACAGAGCCCTCTGCGGGGCTCAGCCTCCTGCTCTCCCCTGTCTTCAGGCCAGGAGAACCGAGCAGAGCCTCTTGTGGGCCAGACAGCCATGGGGGCAGCTCCTTTGTCGTTCCTGCAGCTCCTGTCTTGTACTTGCTGGACCTCTCCCAGGGACAAAGCTAGTGCAGAGGCTCAGAACTGAGCTCAGTGAGGTTTTGGCCATTTAAACTATGAGATACAGCTTAATGAAGTATCTAACTGACATGTAATAAACGACATGCTTAAAGTGTACCATTTGACAACTTTTACTGTATGAATGTAACTTTTAGAACATCACCATATTTAAGATGATGATTATGATCAGTTATAAATATGATGGATTTTATGATATGTTACAAAAGTGATCATAAGCCCTAGCTGGTGTGGCTCAATGGATAGGGCATTGGCCTGTGGACCAAAGGGTGCGGGTTCGAGTCTGATCACAGGTCTTGATTGCAGGCTCCTTGCCTGCCCGGGCTCTGGTCAGAACGCATGTAGAAGGCAACCATTCGATGTGTCTCACATTGATTTTTCTCTCTGTCTTTCCCCTGTCTTTCACTCTCTCTAAAAATCAATGGGAAAATTGATTTCTCTGCCGTGACTGGGTGCAGAGCATTCTGCTTTCTGAAAGCACCGTGTGTATTTAAGTGGGGGCTAGATGGTCTGCAAATGAAACCCGAGCCTGAGTGAGGCCTCCCCCCCCAGCCTCTGATGAGCGAGTCACAGGATTTCTTTTTGGATCATGACTCCTTTTGTGTGGGGTCAAGTGAAGCTCTACCCGAAGGCCCTCTGGGTCCTGTCCTGGGCATCCCCTTTACTGAGCAGGGGTTCCTGGCGGATATACGGAGATGAGATGAGGTGGAAGCAGGCGCTGTCTGCAGCGAGTTCTTCGATTCAGGGCTTAGCTCAGTCTCTGCAGTGTTATGATGGCCGCCTCACTTTGTTACTCACCCTCATCATGGCTTACTAGATTGGCCCGTGGGATCTGTTTTCTTGAGAAACCAGAGTGGGAGCCCTTTACTGAGCCGGGCGAGGGAAGACAGGCTCTGATTTGAACAGGACGGAGGGCGGTGGGGCCGGAGGAGCACTGTGTCCCGCTGTGGTCTGCGGCTGACGTGAGGAGGAGTGGCAGCCCTGGCAGGCAACCCTGCTGCTGTGGGTACCAGAAGGTACTCCAGCAGCCTGTTTTTTTGTTTTTTTAAATATATGTTTTTATTGACTTCAGAGAGGAAGGGAGAGGGAGAGAGAGATAGAAACATCAGTAATGAGAGAGAATCGTTGATTGGCTGCCTCTTGCACGCTTACCACTGGGGAGTGAGCCAGGCAGAACCTGGGAATATTCAGTCCGCCGGCCAATGCTCTTTTCCTCTGAGCCAAACCAGGTAGGGCAGCCTTTTTTTTTTTTAATGTAATTTGGGGACCTGGCTTTTAGCTCAGGCCCTGCTCTTCCTTGTGGCCCGCTGATGGGAGCCCCGTCGGGCTCCCTTCCTGTCTTCCTGTCTTCCTGTCTTCCTGTCTTCCTGTCTTCTTGTCTTCCTGTCTTCCTGTCTGGGTGCAGCTCTCTCGTTCCCTGGAGCCTTCCTCTCAAGAGTAGCTGTCTGCTGCTCCCTCAGCCGTGTCGTCTCAGCATCCTTGGTGTCACTGGCATGGGAGGTCCGAGCCTTAGGACGTGGGGTTCACAGGTCTCTTTTTCAACAACAGTGAACGTGTCCAGCGGCAGGGGCAGGCTTTCCTTTCTCTTGTGTGTCTTCCTGCAGCCCTGGCTCTGGTTCTGGTGCAGTGGCTGTGGTGTCTGGCTCGCCCTCCCCAGCCAGCCTGGCTGGCCCTGGGAGCAGCTTGGAGCCAGAACTGAGCCAGAGCCCAGGGGGCTTGACTGGAGAGTAGACAGGCTGCTTTTGCTGCATTCCGAGGGGTCCTCACCACCAAGGAGCCACTCTCAGTGCTTCCTCCAAGCATGGCAGGCGGGGAGGGTTGAGGGATCCACATCCAGACCCTCGACTGTGCACTTTCTGCTGCTGCTGCCCGCAGGCCCAGAATTCGGGAGGAGACCAGGATAACAGCCAGTCCAGCCATGAGGAGCTGCAGAGCAAGCCCTCCCATGGCTCCAAGAGGTATGGCGGGGAGAGTCGCCGCAGGGAACTCTGGGATGTGTGCTGGTCCGTGTGACTCAGGTGCTCCTGTCTGAAGGCGCATGGGAATTGACAGGATGGCCTGGTAAAGTGTGTGTGTGTATGTGTGTGTGTGTGTGTGTGTGAGGGGGGGGGGAGGGAGAAAGAGAGAGTATATGCTTGTGTGTGTGTGTGTGTGTGTGAGTGTGTGTGTGTGAGTATATGTGTTTATGTGTGTGTGACAGAGTATGTGTGTGAGTATATGTGCTTGTGTAAGTGTGTGTGAGTGTGTGAATGTGGGTGAGAATCGTTGATTGGCTGCTTTCTGCATGCTCACCACTGGGGAGTGAGCATATATGCTTGTGTAAATGTGTGTGTGTGTCTGTGTGTGAGAGAGTGTGTGTATGAGTGAGTGTATATGCTTGTGTGTGTATGTGTGAGTGTGTGTGAGAGAGAGTAAACGTATATGCTTGTGTGAGTGAGTGTGAGTGTGGTTGAGAGAGGGAGAGTGAGTGTGTATATGAGTGAGTGTATATGCTTGTGTGAGTGTGTGTGTGTGAGAGAGAGTGAGTGTGTGTATGAGTGAGTGTATATGCTAGTGTGAGTGTGTGTGTGAGAGAGTGAGTGTGTGTATGAGTGAGTGTATATGCTTGTGTGAGTGTGTGTGTGAGAGAGAGTGTGTGGATGAGTGAGTGTATATGCTTGTGTGAGTGTGTGTGTGAGAGAGTGTGTGTATGAGTGAGTGTATATGCTTGTGTGAGTGTGTGTGTGAGAGAGAGTGAGTGTGTGTATGAGTGAGTGTATATGCTTGTGTGAGTGTGTGTGTGTGAGAGTGAGTGTGTGTATGAGTGAGTGTATATGCTTGTGTGAGTGTGTGTGTGAGAGAGAGAGTGAGTGTGTGTATGAGTGAGTGTATATGCTTGTGTGTGTGTGTGTGTGAGAGAGAGAGTGAGTGTGTGTATGAGTGAGTGAATATGCTTGTGTGAGTGTGTGTGTGAGAGAGAGAGTGAGTGTGTGTATGAGTGAGTGTATATGCTTGTGTGTGTGTGTGTGTGAGAGAGAGAGTGAGCGTGTGTATGAGAGAGTGAATATGCTTTATGTGAGTGTGGGTGAGAGAGAGAGTGAGCGTGTGTATGAGAGAGTGAATATGCTTTATGGGAGTGTGTGTGAGAGAGAGTGAGTGTGTGTATGAGTGAGTGAATATGCTTTATGGGAGTGTGTGTGAGAGAGAGAGTGAGCATGTGTATGAGAGAGTGAATATGCTTTATGTGAGTGTGTGAGAGAGAGAGTGAGTGTGTGTATGAGTGAGTGAATATGCTTTATGTGAGTGTGTGAGAGAGAGAGTGAGTGTGTGTATGAGTGAGTGAATATGCTTTATGTGAGTGTGTGAGAGAGAGAGTGAGTGTGTGTATGAGTGAGTGAATATGCTTTATGTGAGTGTGTGAGAGAGAGAGAGAGAGTGTGTGTATGAGTGAGTGAATATGCTTTATGTGAGTGTGTGTGTGTGAGAGAGTGAGCGTGTGTATGAGTGAGTGTATATGCTTGTGTGAGTGTGTGTGTGTGAGAGAGAGTGAGTGTGTGTATGAGTGAGTGAATATGCTTTATGTGAGTGTGTGTGTGAGAGAGAGTGTGTGTATGAGTGAGTGAATATGCTTTATGTGAGTGTGTGAGAGAGTGAGTGTGTGTATGAGTGAGTGTATATGCTTGTGTGAGTGTGTGTGTGTGAGAGAGTGAGTGTGTGTATGAGTGAGTGAATATGCTTTATGTGAGTGTGTGAGAGAGAGAGAGTGTGTGTATGAGTGAGTGAATATGCTTTATGTGAGTGTGTGAGAGAGAGAGTGAGCGTGTGTATGAGAGAGTGAATATGCTTTATGTGAGTGTGTGAGAGAGAGAGTGAGCGTGTGTATGAGAGAGTGAATATGCTTTATGTGAGTGTGTGTGTGAGAGAGAGTGTGTGTATGAGTGAGTGAATATGCTTTATGTGAGTGTGTGAGAGAGAGAGTGAGTGTGTGTATGAGTGAGTGTATATGCTTGTGTGAGTGTGTGTGTGTGAGAGAGTGAGTGTGTGTATGAGTGAGTGAATATGCTTTATGTGAGTGTGTGAGAGAGAGAGAGTGTGTGTATGAGTGAGTGAATATGCTTTATGTGAGTGTGTGAGAGAGAGAGTGAGCGTGTGTATGAGAGAGTGAATATGCTTTATGTGAGTGTGGGTGAGAGAGAGAGTGAGCGTGTGTATGAGAGAGTGAATATGCTTTATGGGAGTGTGTGTGAGAGAGAGTGAGTGTGTGTATGAGTGAGTGAATATGCTTTATGGGAGTGTGTGTGAGAGAGAGAGTGAGCATGTGTATGAGAGAGTGAATATGCTTTATGTGAGTGTGTGAGAGAGAGAGTGAGTGTGTGTATGAGTGAGTGAATATGCTTTATGTGAGTGTGTGAGAGAGAGAGTGAGTGTGTGTATGAGTGAGTGAATATGCTTTATGTGAGTGTGTGAGAGAGAGAGAGTGTTTGTATGAGTGAGTGAATATGCTTTATGTGAGTGTGTGTGAGAGAGAGTGAGTGTGTGTATGAGTGAGTGAATATGCTTTATGTGAGTGTGGGTGAGAGAGAGTGAGTGTGTGTATGAGTGAGTGAATATGCTTTATGGGAGTGTGTGTGAGAGAGAGTGAGTGTGTGTATGAGTGAGTGAATATGCTTTATGGGAGTGTGTGTGAGAGAGAGTGAGTGTGTGTATGAGTGAGTGAATATGCTTTATGTGAGTGTGTGAGAGAGAGTGAGTTTGTGTATGAGTGAGTGAATATGCTTTATGTGAGTGTGTGAGAGAGAGAGTGAGTGTGTGTATGAGTGAGTGAATATGCTTTATGTGAGTGTGTGAGAGAGAGAGAGAGTGTGTGTATGAGTGAGTGAATATGCTTTATGTGAGTGTGTGTGTGTGAGAGAGTGAGCGTGTGTATGAGTGAGTGTATATGCTTGTGTGAGTGTGTGTGTGTGAGAGAGAGAGTGTGTGTATGAGTGAGTGAATATGCTTTATGTGAGTGTGTGTGTGAGAGAGAGTGTGTGTATGAGTGAGTGAATATGCTTTATGTGAGTGTGTGTGAGAGAGAGTGAGTGTGTGTATGAGTGAGTGTATATGCTTGTGTGAGTGTGTGTGTGTGAGAGAGTGAGTGTGTGTATGAGTGAGTGAATATGCTTTATGTGAGTGTGTGAGAGAGAGAGAGTGTGTGTATGAGTGAGTGAATATGCTTTATGTGAGTGTGTGAGAGAGAGAGTGAGCGTGTGTATGAGAGAGTGAATATGCTTTATGTGAGTGTGTGAGAGAGAGAGTGAGCGTGTGTATGAGAGAGTGAATATGCTTTATGTGAGTGTGTGTGTGAGAGAGAGTGTGTGTATGAGTGAGTGAATATGCTTTATGTGAGTGTGTGAGAGAGAGAGTGAGTGTGTGTATGAGTGAGTGTATATGCTTGTGTGAGTGTGTGTGTGTGAGAGAGTGAGTGTGTGTATGAGTGAGTGAATATGCTTTATGTGAGTGTGTGAGAGAGAGAGAGTGTGTGTATGAGTGAGTGAATATGCTTTATGTGAGTGTGTGAGAGAGAGAGTGAGCGTGTGTATGAGAGAGTGAATATGCTTTATGTGAGTGTGGGTGAGAGAGAGAGTGAGCGTGTGTATGAGAGAGTGAATATGCTTTATGGGAGTGTGTGTGAGAGAGAGTGAGTGTGTGTATGAGTGAGTGAATATGCTTTATGGGAGTGTGTGTGAGAGAGAGAGTGAGCATGTGTATGAGAGAGTGAATATGCTTTATGTGAGTGTGTGAGAGAGAGAGTGAGTGTGTGTATGAGTGAGTGAATATGCTTTATGTGAGTGTGTGAGAGAGAGAGTGAGTGTGTGTATGAGTGAGTGAATATGCTTTATGTGAGTGTGTGAGAGAGAGAGTGAGTGTGTGTATGAGTGAGTGAATATGCTTTATGTGAGTGTGTGAGAGAGAGAGAGAGTGTGTGTATGAGTGAGTGAATATGCTTTATGTGAGTGTGTGTGTGTGAGAGAGTGAGCGTGTGTATGAGTGAGTGTATATGCTTGTGTGAGTGTGTGTGTGTGAGAGAGAGAGTGTGTGTATGAGTGAGTGAATATGCTTTATGTGAGTGTGTGTGTGAGAGAGAGTGTGTGTATGAGTGAGTGAATATGCTTTATGTGAGTGTGTGAGAGAGAGAGTGAGTGTGTGTATGAGTGAGTGTATATGCTTGTGTGAGTGTGTGTGTGTGAGAGAGAGAGTGTGTGTATGAGTGAGTGAATATGCTTTATGTGAGTGTGTGAGAGAGAGAGTGTGTGTATGAGTGAGTGAATATGCTTTATGTGAGTGTGTGAGAGAGTGAGTGTTTGTATGAGTGAGTGAATATGCTTTATGTGAGTGTGTGAGAGAGTGAGTGTGTGTATGAGTGAGTGAATATGCTTTATGGGAGTGTGTGTGAGAGAGAGTGAGTGTGTGTATGAGAGAGTGAATATGCTTTATGGGAAAGTGTGTGTGAGAGAGTGAGTGTGTGTATGAGTGAGTGAATATGCTTTATGGGAGTGTGTGTGAGAGAGAGTGAGTGTGTATGAGAGAGTGAATATGCTTTATGGGAGTGTGTGTGAGAGAGAGTGAGTGTGTGTATGAGTGAGTGAATATGCTTTATGTGAGTGTGTGAGAGAGAGAGAGTGTGTGTATGAGTGAGTGAATATGCTTTATGTGAGTGTGTGAGAGAGAGAGTGTGTGTATGAGTGAGTGAATATGCTTTATGTGAGTGTGTGAGAGAGAGAGAGTGTGTGTATGAGTGAGTGAATATGCTTTATGGGAGTGTGTGTGAGAGAGAGAGAGTGTGTGTATGAGTGAGTGAATATGCTTTATGTGAGTGTGTGTGAGAGAGAGTGAGTGTGTGTATGAGTGAGTGAATATGCTTTATGTGAGTGTCGGTGAGAGAGAGAGAGTGTTTGTATGAGTGAGTGAATATGCTTTATGTGAGTGTGGGTGAGAGAGAGTGAGTGTGTGTATGAGTGAGTGAATATGCTTTATGGGAGTGTGGGTGAGAGAGAGTGAGTGTGTGTATGAGTGAGTGAATATGCTTTATGGGAGTGTGTGTGAGAGAGAGTGAGTGTGTGTATGAGTGAGTGAATATGCTTTATGGGAGTGTGTGTGAGAGAGAGTGAGTGTGTGTATGAGTGAGTGAATATGCTTTATGTGAGTGTGTGAGAGAGAGTGAGTTTGTGTATGAGTGAGTGAATATGCTTTATGTGAGTGTGTGAGAGAGAGTGAGTTTGTGTATGAGTGAGTGAATATGCTTTATGTGAGTGTGTGTGAGAGAGAGTGAGTGTGTGTATGAGTGAGTGAATATGCTGGGACTGAATGTGTGTTTGGTTGTGGCTGGCACTGGAGTAGCCGTAGGAGCCCTGGAGGTCATGGGGGAGGGTCAGTTCTGCAGCTCAGAGCTGGACCAGGGCCCTGCACAGCAGAACAGGCGTGACTGTGTGTGTGTGGGGGTGGGGGGGCAGGGGGGGAGGCGTTCCCGCTTCTCAGGCTTGAGCTATGATAAGGCAAAGGCTCCCTCCTAGAAGGGGGAGGGCAGTCATTCTACCTTTTGGACCTTGAAAAACCATCATAATTCTTTCTTGAAGCAACAGCTCCATGCGTTTCTGATAGTCTGACCACTTGAATCTGGCTTCCCCTTTTCTTCCTATTTCCTGCTGGGTCCTTCCATCCCTCCCTGGCCCAGTGATGCAGCCTTTGCGCCCAAGGGTACGTGCCACTCTGCTCCTGGGCCAGCGTATTCAGTGCAGGGCTCTGGTCCTGTCCCAGACGGGAGCACTCAGCAGGGAGTCTTCCTTCCTGCTCTTCCAGCTGTTCTGTCCTCTGCCCCTCACCACTCCGTGAACCTGGAACCCAGGCTGGGGTCCAGCTGGAAGGAGGAGTGGACATAGGTCCCCACTGCACTCCAGTCTCCTCCTGACTCCCCTCTCTGGCTGATCTGACCAGGGTATCCCCTTCACTTCTGTACGGGGAGCTGCTTGGGAGTCCCCGGCACAGCCAGGCCACAGTGAAAGAGCCTCTGCAGGCCCCTGATGGGCAGCCTGATCAGCGGGAGACACAGGAGCCCCTGGAGCACTCTGCACACAGCCCCCTCCCGCCCGAGTCCCTGCACAGGTAAGCGTGAGTGTGTGCCTCCTGAGAAGGTACAGCCGACATGGGTGGAGTTGTGTGTGTGGGGCTGGGGGCCTAGGGCTTGGAGAAGTGGGGGAGCGAGTGGCCCTCCTGGAGCTGGAGGGTGAGGAAATTGGCTTCTTCTGAGTAGTCTGCAGCTGAAATTGGGGTGCCTCATCTGATTAGGGGAGCTTAGGAACTCTTGAATGAGGGAGATCTCTTCTGACCCAGCTGCCTCCTTACCGGGACTGGGCAGAGACTGCTATTACCTGTTACGGGGCTGTGCTGGGCCTCCCAGGGGTCCTTTCTCCTAGTCTCTGCCCAGCAGCCCCTCCCACCCAGTGGTCTTCCCACCTCTGGTGAGGTAGCACCCCTGTGGGGCCCTGTAGTGTGTCAGGCGAGGGAGGTGTCCTACCCCAGGCTCCTGTGGCCAGCCGAGGTCCAGACCCCGGTGCTGGTGCTGTCTGTAAGGGGAGACGCTGGCCTAAGTGCTCACCCTGCGCAGTGAGCCCCTGGGGGAAGGTGAGCATCTGTGCTCGGTTGCCAGCATCTATGGGGCACCTGCTGTAGGCAGAAGTTCTTGGGTCCAGTAAGCATTCTGCCTCCCAGGTGGGAGGGGCGCATCTGTTCTTCATTGTAAACAGCTCTGGAAGAGGCAGGGAGAGCAGAGGGAGCGTTAAGACCTGAGGGAGGGAAACTGTTGGGGCTGCCTCCCTGTCCCCTCACAGCTGTCTGATCCCGAAGAGGGTGCCACTGGAGCCCCCTGCATTTCTGCTGGCTGTAACACATTTGCTTCTTTATTGCCACCAAGGGCTGAAACTCCAAGTCCACTTGACCCCTGCAAGAGTGGCGAGGCGCCGTGCTCCCAGGTGGAGGAGGCCGAGGAGCCCGCGGAGGAGGTGGTGGCCAGCCCCACCCTGCCCATCTCTCCAGAGGGGTGAGGGCCAGTTCTTGTGTGTCGTGTGTGGGTAGCTGTAGATCCCATCCACTCTTTTTTTTTTTTTTTTTAAATCCTCACCCAAGGACAAACCCACAACTGAAATGTGCCCTTGACCAGGAATCGAACCTGGGACCCTTTGGTCCACGGGCTGACACTCTAACCACTGAGCCGGACCAGCCAGGGCTGTTTCCACCCACTCTTGGGTGGTAGGGAAAGATGCTCCAATCCGCCCAGAGCTGGCGTTGGGGAGGGGGTGTGCCCTTGGTTTTGTGAGAGCCTTGAGACCCCAAGAAGCCATCACCGTCCTCAGGGTTTCCCTTTCAGGACTGGGGAGCAAGGGTGCAAGGGAAGGGTACTCCTGGGGCATTAGCAGAGACCTGGTAAGTCATGTTCTCCCCTTTACCAACCACTGTTTCCTTTTTATTTTTTATTATTTTTTAATGTTGAAAGTATTATATATGTCTCCCTTTGACCCCCCTTGAGCCTCTCCAGCCTGCCCTCTCTCCCCCTGTTTGCTCTTTCCTCTGTAATTGGAGAAATATGCCCGTGTCTAAAAACAGACAAAAGTTTTTTGGAGCTATTTATATTTATGGAAGCACAAGTCCAAGTTGTACAAGTCAATGAATGTTTACACATGTACACACCACAGACCCACCCCCGGATCACACGGGGAGCATCCCGTTCCCCGAGAGTCTTTCCTCATGCCCCCCCCCCCCCCCCATCTTCTCCCCCGGCCGCCCCGTCCTGGCTTCTGCTCGAAGACTTGGCTTTCCAGGTCTCCGCCTGCATGTGAGTGGATTGGATCGTACACAGCTCTGTGTCTGGGTTTGAAAATCACCAAAACTTAGATTAGACATCATTTAGCGTTTCTCTGCCCAGTTCACCTTCCCCTCTCCTACCCCTTTTGCCGATGGGGAAACCGAGGTTCAGGGAGGTAAAGGGCATGCCCAAGGGCACATGGCTAGCTGCCTGCAGAATTAGAACTCGATTCTGGTCACTGGGTCATCTGGCGTCATAGGGCCTCTGCTGTTCTCAACAAGACAGGCAGGGCCAAGGTCACCAGCTGTGCCTGTCTGTGGTCTGAGTGTTTGGGAAGCACCCTTGCCCTCGGGCCCGGGGCTGGCTGCCGAGCAGAGACTGTCCATCCGAGGTGGCTCGCTGACAGTGCCCCAGGGCTGGTGAGGCAGGCCATGCACTGCGGGAGCGAGGCAGCAAGAAGCCCGTACTCAGGTGCTGACCAGCCGGCAGCAATAGCTCTGCCCCGAGGGGTGAAGTGGCGTTTCCAGGCCTCCTCGGTGGTCAGGGTGCTTTCTATGAGGACAGAGGCAAGTGGTTCAGAGAAGGGGCCCTCTGGGCAGAGGTCAGAGGTCAGAGGTCAGAGGGTGGTCCCCAGCACCTCTGGGAGAAAGTCTGGACAGTGAGGGCAGCCAGGGCACCTTCCGTTTCTCCCTGTCCCAGTGATGCTACCCTGCTGGGGCCTCGGGGACACTTGCCCTGAGCAGTGCACACAGGGCCCGCGGGACACGCCTTCTGCGTCTTCCCCGGCCCCGCACTCCCTTGTCCTCACTCCTCGTAGCCGTGTTGGGAATGGGGTGGTTTTCCCAGTTTTGTGGTGAGCAGCTCTGTGCCTCATTCCAACCTGAGGAATTCTAATACACAGAGGTGAGTGGCATCATGGAGAGGCCGATGGCCCCAAAAGAGGACTGAGCTACTCACAGTTCCAGAGAGGAGGGCATGCCATGCCACCCAGGGCCGGGGGGAAGGACCAGGGCTGGTCCGGAGGCAGGGGCGGTGGGAAGGAGGGCATGGCCCGGAACCTTTGTTAGGGCTTTCGTGGGAAGGGATGGGTGAGGCAGGGCAGGTACCTGAAGGGTGGGATTGGGTGGTTTGAATAATGTTGTGGACTTGGGGTTACGGGCGGTCTCTGGGTGATTTAGGGCAGGGAGATACCTCCGTGGTGTGCGATAAGGAGGGGCTGGGGCGTGGATGCAGGACTATCTGTAGAGTTGGCTAGTCCTGGGAGGGGCAGCCTCTCTTGATCAGCAAGCTTTTAACAGAAGCTGAGTACTAGAGCCTTTCATAGATGTCACCTTTTGTAGATGTCATGATGAGTCAGAGGGGGTAGGAGCAAAGGGCAGGGCAGTGAGCCTGGGCTGGGCTCGCAAGCAGCCACTGCCATGCACGCTTCATGCCAGGCCCGGGTCTGGGAGCCGGGGACATTCTTCCCTTTGCCACACCCACATATTCCATGAGGCGAACCATGGGGTGGTGTGTGGGGACAAAGGTGTCTCTGGTTGCAACCCCAGTGTCAGTGGTGCATGGCTGTGCCAGAAGGTCTGGGTGCCATGTCTCCCTCTCCCTCTCCCTGCCACCCTCCCTCCCCCTCTCCTTCACGCCGGCCTGCCTTGACTGTGCTGCAGGGACCCCCTGGGGCTGGTGCCCGAGGGCGGCCTAGAAAGCAGACATGCCTCTCCCTCTGCAGGCTTCACCCCCCAGTTGCCGCAGGGGTCTGCTTTGTGGGCCAGTGCTGCCTGCCTTGGGCCTGAGGGAGTTCAGGACGGTACATCTTTAGATCAGGGCCGCGGAGAAGAGGTGCACTAAGAATTAGGCCAGTGTGCCCGCTCACCAGGCGTGTGAGCCAGCTCACCGGTGCGTACAGCTGGGCTTAGGCTGCCATGCTGTCGATGGGACGCCTCATCTTTCCGCAGCATCTGTCTCTGGGGTTCCACATAGCTACACAACCCAAGGGAGACACAGTAAAGGAGCCATCTCAGGGAAAAAAGTGTTTGCAGCCAAGGTTGGAAATGAGTTGGAGAGTTGATGAGGCGGAGAGCTGGGGAGGTTCTTTCAAGGGCAGAATGTTTGCTTGAGGGGGTGGCAGCCGCATCGCTTACATCTGCATTGCTGGGCTGTGGGGCCTGGGAGGAAGCTGGCATTGGGAGGAGGTGGGTGGAGCTGGCAGCAGAGGAGAATTAAAGACAGCTCAGGACCGGTTCTGGTCTGAGTTATAATTTTAGGAATGGAGGAAGGAAAGATTTTAATGGTATTTCAGCGATGTGCCTGTCTTCTCTCTGTGGTCTCAGGGGCTGAGAGGGAATTGTTCCAAAGGCCCGTTGTCACCTGCCATCATAACCACGCCCGTGGCCGCCCTCCATCCACTGCAGGGCTAGAGCTGGAGGGAGGAGGGGGTTCTGTGACCCCAGCCAGGAGTGGCTCCCTGCTACTGGGTTTGGACCCAGCCACATGCTGCTGAGATTGCCGGGGCCCTCTGCCAGGCCTGAGCACTGTGGGAGGAGGTGGTGATCGAGCGGCAAGAGCAATTTCTAACATAAGATTTAGGGACCTGGGAATGCAAACACGTATTAGCTTTTAGGAAAACCACTCTGGGAGGTGAAACACTTTATCTCCCTTGTGCTTTCATTGTTCTTTTTTTTTTAGAGAGAGAGTGGGGGGGAGGGGGGAGAGAGAAACATCGATGTGAGAGACCTATCGATTGATTGCCTCCTGCATGAGCCCCAACCAGGACCAGGGATCGAGCCTGCAGCTGAGGTACATGCCCTTGATTGGAATCGAACCCGAGACCCTTTTGGTGTATGGGCTGACACTAACCACTGAGCACACCAGCCAGGACTCCTGATCTACTTTTAAACATGGATTCCTCTCAGTGGATGAATGTGCGGCCTCATGCGGAGCTCTGGAGCCTGGTGTCTGTTGTTCTCCTGCTTCTCTCTCTGGCTTAGGGGTGGTCCCCGCCTGGCTCACTGGGCAGTGTGGGGGGTGGGGTTTCCTGTCCCTGGCCCTCTGTGGACTGTTCTGAGTCTCGGCTGGAAGGGATGCTGCTGCATCCCCCTGGCTCTATGCTTTGGCCTCTGTGCAGTTTGGGAGGCAAAGAGCCGCCTCTGGGGACTTCCATACTGGTGGCAGGAGCCTTGAGTGGCAGGCCCAACCGCAGTGGAGGGACAGAGCGGGCTTGAGCCACGCAGGAGGAAGATCAGGGCCAGCACTCCCATTTCTCCTCTGTGCCAGCTTGGAGCCTCATCTCCACACGGGCCCGAGCCTGCGGGCCTGCCCTTCTCCCTAGGCTCTCGGGCCTTAGCCAGCCGCTGTGGGGCTTGTCTTGTAGAATGGATGCTCACTGCATCTCTGAGGGCGTGTGTAGCCTTCTGCCCACCTGGGGGACCCGAATTGCATGAGTGATTCCTGATGGAGGGCCCTCCATGAGGGTCTACGATGACCCGTAGCTCTATAAACCTGATGCTGAAGGCGGGCGCTATTAACACTGTGAACTGCTGTTCCTTCCCCTTCGTAGGCGATCTCCAGAGCTCTTGGCTCTCCCAGATCAGCTCCCAGAGGCCGCCCAGAAGGCCGTGGAGGAGGCAGTGGCTCAGGAACTGGAGCAAGAGCAGAGGCGGCTCCTGGAACTGAGACGGGAGAAGGTGCAGCAGCTGCGGCAGAGGCTGCAGCAGGAGGAGGAGGAGGAGGCGCTCCAGCTTCGAAAGCGGAAAGAGGAGTCTCTGAGGTGCGGGGACCCCCCTCCCCAGACAAGCTTCAGGGCCTCCAGGACCTGTGGGAGGGGACTCACCCCTCCCTCCTGGGGACCATGGCTTCCTCGCAGGCCTGCTGCCTCTCCTCACTGGCCTGTGAAGTGGAATGGGTTCCTGAGCCAGGGCGCCTGACCCCCCTGGTGGGGAGTTGGGAGGTGTGGTTGTAATGGGAGTAGCTGGCATCTTTTGAGAGACTACACTGATCCATGTGATATATATATATATATATATATATATATATATATATATATATGTTAATTTCAGAGAGGAAGGGAGAGGGGGAGAGAGAGAGAAACATCAATGATGAGGGAGAATTGTTGATCAGCTGCCTGCTGCACGCCCCCTGCTGGGATGGAGCCCACAACCCAGACATGTGTCCTGACCGGGAATCGAACCGTAGATTGATAGTCAAACACCTCCTACTAGCCTTAAAGGAATTTTTCTTCTGTCCCTGCCTCCGAAATGCAGGCAGGTAGGCAGTGCTCCATGTGCTTTATGTCTGTGACTTTGTTAATCTTCTGAACGGCTCTTACGGGGTGTTACTATCAGCCCCATTTTATAGAATGTGGAATGCAGACAAAGAAATTGAGGCACCAGTAGGTGAAGTCCCCTGTGCCAGGTCTGGAAGCTGAGGCACAGCAGAGCCTCTGATTTCTGAAGCCCCTTGTCTTACTGCCTGCGGGTTCTCTTCCTTAGGAGCCAGGGCCCTGGGGGCCTGCGTTTGGAGGGCCCTCATGCTGCAGCGGGAAAGCTCTTGCCCAGGGCCCACAAGTTTCCGTTTGGGTTCCTGCTCTTTGCGTAGCTGGCTGGGAGGCCCTAGATAAATAAGACCCTTAAGCCTGTATGTGTGTGATTGTGTGTGTGTACAGTGGTACAGTGGAACCTCATTCCAGAAAGCTGTTTGAGAAGCAATTTGTTCAAAAACGCAATCTTCTTTTCCCATTAGAAATAATGTAAATGGAAATAATCTGTTCCAGACCCTCAAATGATTCCGTTTCCACCTTTCTTATACATAGTACACGGCTAATATATGTTTAATCTATAGTAATAAAAGGGTAATATGCTAATTAGACTGGGCATCTTCCAGACAAAGCCATGGTGGTGGGGGCTGAGGAAGAGGCAGTTAGGTGTGATCAGGCTGGCAGGGGAGTAGTTAGGGGGTGATTAGGCTGGCAGGCAGTCGAGCAGTTAAGACATGGTCCCAGATTGTGAGAGGGATATCCTGTTGCTGGTTTAGGCCTGATCCCAGCAGACCTAAACCAGCAGTTGGACATTCCCTTAGGCATTCTAGATTGGAGAGGGTACAGGCTGGGCTAAGGGCCCCCCTCACCCCCCCGCAAAAATTTCATGCACTGGGCCTTTAGTCTATAAAATAAACACTTCTTAAATTCATTGAACCACCTCCTACCAGCCTTAAAGGGATTTTTTCATCTGTCCCTGCCTCCAAAATGCTATCACAGGCTCACTGCTTTTCCTTTATCCAAATCAAAAACAGCTTTTCTGCCTCTTCAATTGCCTGTGATTGCTGTTTTGTGAGCACTTTCACACCCTTAGCAAAATTATTAGCACTCTTTTTTTTTTTTTAAATGTGTTTTTATTGATTTCAGAGAAGAAGGGCCAGATAGATAGAAACATCAATGATGGAGAGAATAATTTATCGGCTGCCTTCTGCACACCCCACATTAGGAATCGACTCCACATCCCGGGCATGTGTCTTGACTGGAATTGAGCTATAACCTTCTGGTTCATAGGTCAAAGCTCAACCACTGAGCCGTGCTGGCCAGGCAACATTAGCACTCTTGATAGCCTCTTTATGTTTTAAAATTATGCTAATCGGCCAGCAACAGAAGCATTCTCTCCTTTGCTTGTCAGGCGGAGGTTTTGGTTGACAACTGAGATATTTTTTGTCTGTAAACAACTTGATCGAGAACTGAAGTGTTGAAGGTGGGAGACATTTGAGAAATGAGGTTTGGCTGTTTAAGTTTGAACAAGCTAGAGGTTGCTTTTTGTAATAAAAGGCAGCCTTGGGCTGGCACAGGGGCATGCCGGGTCCCTGTCTTCTTTCATCTCTGCCGCTTTAGTGCTGGTTTTACTCTCAGGGTCTCTTCTCAGTCCAGTATAGCTGCTGGCTCTCTAGCCATCATGTCTGTGCTCCAGGCAGGAAAGACAGGGGAGAGTATAAAGAGGGTACCTTCTAGTTCCTTCAGTTCCATTAATGGGAGTTTTCCCGGAAACCTTACCTAATAATTCCCACCTAAATCTCATTGGTTACCCCTGGCTGCAAAGGAGACTGGGAAATGTCCTTTAGCTGGGCCTCTTTCCTGATAGAATAAAATGAGGGTCCTGTTAGTAAGGAAAGTGGGAGAATGACTGCTGAAGAGGTGAAAAGCAGTCTGCCACAGCCCCAGGATGGGAGAGGTGCAATAGAGAGAGTTAATATAATTCATGTACTTGGCAATTTAACTAAATCTTACCCTCTTGGACCGAACATCCAAAGTGGTAGACTATGGAGAGTGGCTGCAGTGTTTGGACAGGTTCAAGCCTCGGACTAATGAGAGGGCCCAGTCCTCTCATAGCCACGTGCAAGTCCCAGCTGGGAGGACAGAGCTGTCCCAGCACAATTATAGGTAGAGGCTATAGTTGTAAGCTTGAACCTATGGTCCGAACATGTAACCCTATGTGCCTGAGTGATGTGGGCTTGATAGGGTTCAGGTGCATGTAATTGAGTAGATGCAAAACTCATGAGAACGTTTTAACCACGCCCTTACTTTGCCTCATGGAATCCTATATAATAAAAGCAATATGCAAATTGACCATCACTCCAACACACAAGATGGCTGCCCCCATGTGAACACAAGATGGCTGCCAGAAGATGGGAGGGACCAGGTCTGCAAGAGAGGGCAGTTGTGGGCAATCAGACCAGCAGAGGAAGACAGTTGGGAGGAAAAGGCCTGCAAGGGAGGGCAGTTGGGGGCAATCAAGCCTGCAGGGGAGGGCAGTTAGGGGTGACCAGGCCGGCAGAGGAGGGAAGTTGGGGGTGACCAGGCCTGCAGGAAAGGGCAGCTCTGGGGGACCAGGCCTGCAGGGGAGGGTGGTTAGGGGCAATCAGGCTGGTGGGGGAGTAGGTAGGCATCAATCAGGCTGGCAAGGGAGTGGTTAGACATCAATCAGGCTGGCAGGGGAGTGGTTAGGGGTGATCAGGCTGGCAGGCAAAAGTGGTTAGAGGCAATCAGGAAGGCAGGCAGGTGAGCAGTTGGGAGCCAGCAGTCTTGGATTGTGAGAGAGCAGTCGGACGTCCCTCAAGGGGTCCCAAATTGGTGAGGGTGCAGGCTGGGCTGAGGGACACCCCCCTCCTGGTGTATGAATTTCGTCCTCCAGGCCTCTAGTATAGCTATAAAATAAAGACTCGGCTTACAGGCTGTGGTGCTGTCACTAGCTCTCCATCAGAGGGGACAGCATCCCACCCAAATCCAACTTTCATTCCCTTGTCTGTCTTTTCTCAATCCTACACCGTCCCCTCTCAGGCTCACCAAACCTGATTAAGCTGACTTGGCATAGTAGAGACTTCTTTTTTATCAGAGATAACAAAGTGTGTATGAAGAACGGTCATGCTTTATTTATTTATTTATTTATCTATCTATGTATTTATTTTTATCTTTATTGTTCAGTTTATTAATTACATTGTTTCCCCTTTTTTATCCCTCTATATCTCCCCTCCACCCTGTACCTATCCCACCCTCCACCCTCACCTCCCCCTCCCCAATGTCCTCTCCCATTGTTGCAATATTTTTGTCCAATCTCTTGCTGTACTTCCCACAACCCTTTTCTCCCCAAGAATTATCAGTCCATTCCCTCTCTATGTCCATGTTCCTGTTATATTCACCAGTTTATCTTGTTCATCAGCCTATCAATTCACTTGATTTTTATGTTCATTTGTTGATAGATGTGTATTTGTTCATAATTTATATTTTTACCTTTTTCTTCTTCCTCTTCTTAAAGAATATCTTTCAGCATTTCATATAATATTGGTTTGGTGGTGATGAACTCCTTTAGCTTTTTCTTATCTGTGAAGCACTTTATCTGATCTTCAATTCTGAATGATAGCTTTGCTGGTTAGAGTAATCTTGGTTGTAGATTCTTGCTATTCATCATTTTGAATATTTCTTGCCACTCCCGTCTGGCCTGCATCGTTTCTGTTGAGAAATCAGCTGACAATCGTATGGGTGCTCCCCTGTAGGTAGCCAACTGTTTTTCTCTTTCTGCTTTTAATATTCTCTCTTTGTCTTTTGCTCTTGGCATTTTAATTATGATATGTCTTGGTGTGGTCCTCTTTAGAGTCCTATATTTTGGGGTTCTGTGTACTTCTTGGGCTTTTAAGTCAGTTTCTTTCACCAGGTGGGGGAAGTTTTCAGTCACTATTTCTTCAAGTAGGTTTTCATTAACTTGCTCTCTCTCTTTTTCTGGCACCCCAATAATTCGGATGTTGGCATACTTGAGGTTGTCCCAGAGGCCCCTTACACTATCTTCAATTATCTGAATTCTTTTTGTTTCTTGCTTTTCCAGCCGAGTGGATTTTGCTTCTTTGTATTTCAAATCTTTGACTTGGTTCTTGTGGCCCTCTGGACTGCTTTTAGGACTTTGTGTAATATTTTTTATTTCAGTCTGTGTATGCTTGAATTCTGGTTGGTCCTTTTTCATATCCGTGAGGGTCTCGTTCATATCCTCAGAGGTCTTGTTCATTTCCTTGAGGGTCTCATTCATTTCCTTGTAAGTCTCATTCATTTCCTGGTTGGTCTTGTTTATTTCCTCATAATTCTCATTAAGTTCATCGGCCTTTTCTAGGAGCCTCTTGAAAAGCCTTACAACCGTGGTTTTGAACTCAATGTCTTGTCATCTTTTCTCCTCCATTTCTTTCACACCTGATTTCTTTCCATGTCTCTGCATGGTGGCTGCTTTATGTGGTAGTTATCCTCTAAGGGTCAGTGGCACAGCCTCCCCAGTTACCTGAGGTGGGTACTCTTACTGCAATCCTTTATGGGTTGTACAGTATTTTTGAATTTAAACCCAGCTTGTTGTTGTTAGCCCTAGGAGGGTTTGACCTCCAGGCCAATTGGCTGTGAAGGGAGACTGTGTTCAGGTTGGATGGGCGGAGTCTCTGAGCTGTGCAGGCAGCCTCAGTGTCTGCTATGTCCTATGTGGCACTCGTGAGCGTGCGCGGGTCTCTGTTGGATGGGGATGGCTGCAGGCACCTCCAAGAGAAAGCCGCTAGTGTCTTCCCCTTGCCAGACAACTCTGCCTCTCCCCACATGAGTCTGCACACCCAAAGTCTAGCCCAAGGTTGTAAAATAGGTGGTTTCTGGGACCAGGAGACAAGTTTCCAGGGGGTAAGTCGAGGGTTTGTGCGACACTTGCGCGCAAACTTCTTTTCCCAGCCTCCGGGTTTCTCCTCAGACTAGGAGACCTCTGCCGCGCCCCGCTTCCAGGGTGCATTCCCCGGACCTCGGACCTCGCCTGGCACTGGGGAATCTGTGGAGTGGGACGTCTCCACGTACCCCGGATCTCGGACCTCGCCTGGCATTGGGGAATTCGTGTAGTGGGATGTCTCCGTCCTCCCCGTTGGCGAAATCCAGCCGGGGTTGCTGCTCCAGCCCTACAGCCCCCGCGCGAGACCAGGACGGCTCCTAACCTGTTTCCGTCTTCAAGGCTGCGCTCCTGCTGCTCCTCTGAGTCTCAGTGTCCCACCTTTACTCTTATTTGTGGAGTTTTCACTCAGCCAGCTTTCTGGCGATTCTGGGTGATGTCTGTTCTGCTGTTATGTTGTAGTTCTTAAATCGTTGCTCGGGGCAGAACAATAGGTGTTTACCTATGCCGCCATCTTGGTTCTCTCTTGGTCATGCTTTATTTAGAGAAGAAAACCAGCCCCTGACTATCCAGAGGGTGGGGACTGTCTCTCTCATAGCCAACACTGGATCTATGACCCAGGGCCCGACCTTACACCCTGCCCCTGGGTCCCCTGCTCGGGAGCAGCCCATGGAATAGACCCCCAGAGCATCCTCCTCTTCCACCCAACTGGGAACAGAGTCCAACAGTGGGGCTCAACTCACCTGGAGAGGCAGTGCCAGGAAGAGCAGGCGGGTGCTGCGTCCCTGCCCACCCCCCAGGCCCCTCCTCTCCTCCTGCCCCTCCCTGAGCTCAGTGGACTGTGCCTTCCATCAGGTTGTGGTGAAGACCAGATGCCCCAGTGTCCGCCTCAGCCTGCACCCGGAGCGTGTTTTTAATTTATTTTTATTTTTTATTTCAACTTGCTTTATTGCACTACATATTTTAATGCAGTGGTTGGAACAACCAATCAGGTCTGCCTGTAACTGAGTGGACTGGTCTGTGGAAAACAATTGGATGTTTAGCGGAGAGTAAGTACTGCAACTGTCGAGAGCACTCTGTCCTCAGTGCAGTTCAACAACTCTCCAGTTTTAGGCGAAGATAAGCCGTGTTCTTGTTTCCCTTTAGGAGGAATGTATCCCCTGAGACGGGAGGACAAACTCCGTTTCCCACGAGCCTGTTTAACTTTGGGCTTCATTTTCTTTTTGTCAGGGTCATGCACAATGGCACGCCTAGTGAGACTCTGTTTCATGGCAAAAGTCTTGCCACAGCCAGCGTGTTCACACACAAACGGACGCCGTTCCTCATAAAAGGAGAGAGTGTGGCTCTGGAGATTGAACACAGTTGTGTGGGTTCTACCACAGCCTTCTCTTGGACATCGACACACATCCCTTTCTGGAGTATGCGTTTTCATATGTTGCTTCAGATAATCTTTGCGTTTAAATGTTTTCTGGCATACTTCACATATTATTTTCTCTTTATGGGTTTCTCTCACATGTTTCAGAAGCTCTGCCCGTGTTTTTCCACAAAGGAACATTCTTTTTGACATTTATAGCCCTCGTGGGCCTTCCCGTGTCGCTTCAGCCTGCTGGGTGAAGCAAAGTGTTTCCCGCAGCCTTCATGGGTGCACTTGAACAGTGGTTCATTGGTATGCTGGCACTGATGGGTTTTCAGCGGCTGATGTTTCCTAAAGGTCTTCTTACAGCCTTCAAAAGTGCACACATATTGTTTTTGTTGATTTTCATGTTTGTGTTCAAAATGTTTCTTCAAGTTTGATTTTGTGTTGAATTTTTGGTCACAGCCACTAGCTGCACAAACAGAAGGCTTTTCTCCAGTGTGAAGCAGGGCCTGGCGGCTCAGGTGGCAGTCCCTGCCGAAGGCTTTGCCACACCCTTCCTGGTCACAAACAAACGGTCTCTCTCCTGTGGGCTGGCACAGGCGCGTGTAACTTCCAGGCCTTATTGTGCCTGGCGCTGCGGTGGGAAGGAGATGAACCTCCCAGGAAGCGCGGGCGTGGCGGGCGGGGCTCTCGCGGCCCTGACCAAGGCCTCGGAGGCGGTCGGGGTGACACCGCCGCAGCCGGAGGGCGCGGCCCACGCCGGGCCGAGCGCCCGCGGCTGCCCTAGCGCTCGGTTTTATTTTCAGTTGAGATCAGCCTGGTTTCGGCAGTCTTGGCTGAGTGAGGTCTCCATGGGCAGCGCCTTGCCTGGCTGTCTGAAATAGCTCATCCCGAGCACCTTGCTTCTGTGTACACGGGAGCCTTCCTGGGGGGCTCTCCCTCTGGGAAACTTCCACTGGGTAGAAATTTCTGGAAGCCACACTGATCTTAGAGCAAATATTTCTGTCTCTTTTTAAAAAAATTTAAAGTAATTTTAATTACAGTTTACATTTAGTGGCATTTTGTCTCAGTATCGGGTGTACAGCGTCGTGGTTAGACCATCGTGTGCTTGGCAGCACGTTCCCCTGACACGTCTAGGCCCCGCGGGCCGCACCGCATGGGCAGCGGTTGTGGCTGACTCCCGCCCTGCGCTCCTGCCTGTGGCATTCTGTGGCGGCGTCTCCCGGGAGCGGGCAGGAGGGCGGCCGGTTGTACAGGGAGGAGGCCGAGCTGGGTTGTGAGAGGAAGTCCCCCCGGAGCCTCCCGTTCTGTGGAGCCTGCACAGCAGTCACCTCAGGCCAGGCAGGGTTGCCACTGACTCCCGTTCAGTCCTGAGGAGGAGAGCCGTGAGCTGATGACCCGAGATAGCAAAGGCCCTACGTCTTCTTTGGCTTTGGAATTCATCAGCGAAGCTTCTCAAAGACAGCGTCCTCCTGAGTCATGTGTTCCTTGGGCGCGGACTCCCCGAGCACACTCCCAACCCTGGCCTGGGGACGGGGGGCTGGGGCGGGAGGCCTGGGGGCTGGGAGACGTTGGTGCCAGCAGCGGGATGTCTGCTGGGGGGCCACATGGTTCCCGTGGCTTGTCTGTCCAGAGGATACCCTCATATACACCCCCCCCCCCCCCAGAGCTTGCTTATACAGGGTGGTCCTTGAGTCACTTTACCATTTAAAAATGGAATAAATTATTTAATGTTTCCTATTTTTTACAATACAAAGTACAGAAAATGGGAATTTTTAAAACTATGTGTGAAAAATGACATCGCATAAATGTCCTTTACTTTCCACTTCACAAGAACAGGATCTTTCCATGGCATTTTCCATGATGGCTCTTAACATGTCCCTAAGCTGCTGGGCAGTCCTGGGTGTGAGTTCATGTACCAGTGCACCTTATGTGGTTCCGTCTGTAAGTCTGTGGCATGCGCTGCCCTAGTTAGCCTTGCTTCTCCCCAGTACCCTACGCATGCTCAGCCTGCTCCCCCAGCTCCCTGCACACGCTCAGTCCTGTTCTTCCCCAGCACCCTGCACATGCTCAGTCCTGCTCTTCCCCAGCACCCTGCACATGCTCAGTCCTGCTCCCCAGCTCCCTGCACATGCTCAGTCCTGCTCCCCAGCTCCCTGCACATGCTCAGTCCTGCTCCCCAGCTCCCTGCACATGCTCAGTCCTGCTCCCCAGCTCCCTGCACATGCTCAGTCCTGCTCCCCAGCTCCCTGCACATGCTCAGTCCTGTTCCCCCAGCTCCCTGCACACGCTCAGCCCTGCTCCCCCAGTGCCCTCAGCGTTCCTCTGTTGTGTGAGCTGAGCACAGTCTCCTGCTCCATCACCAACAGCTGCCTGGGATGCACTGCTGGGTCAGTGGCTGGACCGGAAGGAAAGTGCATGTGTGCTCTCTGTGTTAGTCATGGAGGCTGATTTCAAAATGAAATTCAGGGATTTTTATGTGTTGTTTCATCATTCATTTTCCCATAATAAATTTCCAGGGAACAAGTTTTCAGAATCTGAAACAAAAATTTAAAAAAAATTAGTGCCAAAAATGTTATTAAAGTTTTCAGTGGGAAAGTGACTTACGGGCCGCCCTGTGTTGGGGCTAGGTGACACTGTTCCAAGCCAACCAACAGCATGGAGCACCTGCCTCATGTCGGTCCTGTGCTGAGGACCTGGGATGGAACACATTTTGAAACGAGGTTCTTTTCTGGAGGAGCTCCCAAACTTGAAAGAAAAGCAGACGTGCAGACGATTACTTATGAGGCGGTGTGGAACAGCCGGGATGGAACTGATGGGGTAGATTGGTGAACTGGGGGGCCGTGTCGAAAGACTTCTCCGAGAGGGCGGGGCTTGGCACTGTATGATTAATGTGGATGGGCAGGCAGAAAGGGGATTCTCACAGAGCAGTTGGCATGAGCAAGGCCCAGAGGCCAGGAGAGCGGTGGGGTCAGAGGTGGCTCATCTGAAGTGGCTGAGCAGAACCTGTGGGTGGAGAGAGAAAGATGTGGACCAGGGTCAGGCTAGGGTCAGATGGGGTGAACCTGAGGCAGAGGGAGCTGGGGGAGAAACGCTGGTCTGGGATCAGGCCGCTGTAACCGCTTGCTGAGGAAAGGACAGGGGAGTTCACCGTCCCTCTCCCCTGGGAGGCATAGGGAGGCAGCAGGATCAGAGGCTCGGGTCAGTGCCCCTATAAGATTTCAGAAACTTCCCAGCAGGCCACAGGCCTGTGAGCTGAGAGCTGGCATATGGCTGGAGAAGGGAAGACCACGTGGACCCTCAGCAGACTTGCCTTGCCTTTCCTCCCCAGGCTCCTGCAGGAGCAGCTGCAGAAGGCCACTGAGGAGGAGGGCACTCGGATGAGAGAGGCGGAGAGCCGGAGGCTGGACCGGCTCCGGGCCCAGGTCCAGTCCAGCACAGAGGCAGATGCAGACCGAATCAGGTGAGTGCCCATGGGAGCTGCCCAGCCCCTGGGTGCACCCTGAGGGCTCAACTCCTTTCCCACTCCCTTCTGTCTGTCCAGGGCCGAGCACGAGGCTTCCCTGCAGAGTCTGAGAGAGGAGCTGGCAGCCCTGCAGGCGGCCGAGAGGGCCAGCTTGGAGCAGGGCAGCCAGCGCGAGCTGGAGCGGCTCCGGGGAGAGATGGAGGCTTTGGAGAGGAGAGAGCAGGCTGCCCTGAATGCTGAGAAGGAGAAGGTCTGGCAGCAGCAGAGGGAGCAGCTGGAAGGGGAGAGGAAAGAGGTGAGCAAGTAGAGTGGGACCTTCCTCTCTGACATCGCACCACACACCCTGGGCTGCCTGGGGAGGGACTGAGTGCAGAGGGAGAGCCAGCCTTGGGCATGCAGGTGGGCACCAGGTGGAGAGTGGGTTCCACACAGATGGAGCGCAGACTCTGGACCCATTGCTCCATGTGACCCAGCTGGCCTGGGGCAGGACTTGGGTCCAGTCCCTGCAGGGAGTAGTGGCAGAGGCTCCCGGAGGGCTGGTGGGCCTGGTGCCTGGGTGCTGCCGCGGCTGGGAGTCTGTCTCCATCCAGGTGAGAGGCTGAAGTGAGTAACAGCCAGGCTGAGGGGCTTCTCTTTCCTTTTGCTGAGGGATGGGGCCTCAGCGGAGACCAGGAGACCAGGAGACCAGCAGGTGGGTGTGGGGCTGAAGCATGCAGCCTCCCTGCCTGGCCCCGTTCACCAGCGGGAGTTCCCGAGCGCCCAGGGCCGCGTGGCAGCAGTGGCCGAGGCCGCCGCAGTGCCCTCCACACTGCCCACATGCCTGTCTGTTGGCTGGTTGCAGGTGTCAGGGGCTGAGCTGTATTGGGAGAAGGAATTTGTATCCGAGGCTCCCCAACCCCTGAGCTTGCAGCGTTGGGGCTGGTATTCCTGGCTCCTCCTGGGTCTGGGTCACTGCCCAGCAGCCTTCTCTGCCCAGCATCCCTCACTGGCCCTTGCTTGCTCCCCAGGCGGCAGCAGCACTGGAGACAGAGCACAGGGCTGAGCTGGCGCGGCTCCTGTCCTCGCTGGAGGCCAAGCACAGAGAGGTAGGGGCCAGGCCTGGCCTGCGGACAGAGCCTGGGCTGTGGCCCTGAGCACATGCTCAGTCCCTTCACTGCAGCCTGCGGGAGGGGCAACAGGTCCCTGGGAAGCGGGTCTCCTGGCCACTCGAGTGCAATCTGAGCCACTCCCTGTGGCCCCCCCAGGCGGTCTCCAGCCTCCAGAAGGAGGTAGAGGGAGCTCAGCAGAAGGAGGAGGCCCAGCCGCAGGAGAGCCTGGGGTGGGCGGAGCAGAGAGCTCGGCAGCTGCTGGAGTACGAGCAGGAGGTGCGTGTGGCGCTGGGCCCAGCTCGGGTGGTGTCGTAGGTGCTCTGACCACTGAGCGTCTTGGCCCAGAGGGTCCTTCTCACTCGGGCACTTCCACTCCCATTTCACAGCCCAGCGCCCCGAGGCAGTGCTTCTCCATGCTGTGCCTGTATGTGGGAGGCGGCAGGAAGTGTGACTGTCACGTGTCATGCACCTGCGTGTGTGGGGAGCCTTCGGGGGGTGCTGTGTGAGGCCGGATGCTCAGTGCCACGTGCTGCCCGCTTAACCCCCATTGTGTCCTGCCACCTGCCCTGCAGCTCAGCGGCCTTCTGCGAGAGAAGCGCCGGGAGGTGGAACGGGAGCACGAGGGGAGGATGGACAAGATGAGGGAGGAGCACCGGCAAGCTGTGGCGGAGGCCAGAGAGCAGTACGAAGCTGAGGTGACGGCCCTCCCCCGTAGGCACATGGGGGCACCGCCGGGGCCCTGGCGGGCTGGCTGGAGGCAGGGGAAGGGGAGGCCGGGGTGTTTGTGAGTGGCTCTTCCCTGGCCCTGACCGGGCGGAGTCACCTGTGCCTCAGACATCAGCTGAGGAGGGACCCTCTGCCGGGTAGGCTGCCTTCGCCTTGGCGGTGGCGGCACTGGCATTGAGCGTGGGCCGCCTGCCAGGCCTGATCTCAGCGCTCGGTGCTCGGTCTAGATGAGCTCGTTCAGCCCTCACAACCCCCCGGGGTATGTACTGTCTTTATCTCCATTTTAAAAGTGAGCAAACAGAGAGTTGGGGAGCGTGAGGACTTTCCTCGACTCGTGGCCGACAGGCAGGAGCTAGGGTTCAAGCCTAGATTGTCCGGTCCCAAAGCCTCAGCCTTGGCCACCCTGACCCCGCCAGCGGGGTTGGAACCCAGGACACTAGGAAATAGCCTGGCAGAAGCCTAACGGTTGGCAAACATCACCTGCCCGCTAGCCTTGGCCTGGGTGGGGAAGGTGTTACCTGAGCGGCCGATCTCGGCTTGCCTTGCTACTGTCGGCCGAGCAGTGGCCATGGCTGACTTTGGCCCATGGCTGGGCCTCTGTCTGGACTTCAAGGCTGTGGCTCCAGGGACCCCAGATCCCAGACCCTCTGTGCCGTCTTCCTGGGCGAACCAGCGGGCCGTGATGGATTTGACTCCCTTCCCAAAACAGCCCTGACCTGCAAGGAAGAGGGAACTTACTAACAGCCTCTCCCGCGAGAGGCAGCAGCCTCCATAGGAGGCTCCCCACCCTGCCCAGCCTCTTCTCTCTGGGGGCACCCTGCTGTCCTAAGGGCTGGCCCTGGGGCACTGGCAGGGTCCCTGACCTTACTGACCTGAAGCGGCAGGGGTGGGGGGACTGCGGTATCCTATTAGAGGCCCCCCTTTGTGCAGGAGAGGACACAGCGGGCCGCGTTGCTGGGGCACCTGACTGGGGAGCTGGAACGCCTGCGCAGGACCCACGAACAGGAGCTGGAGGCGGCGAAGCAGGAGCAGGCCAGGCAGCTGGAGGGCCTGGGGCTCCGGCAACGGGAGCAGGTGGGCCCCACATGGTCATGTGGGCGGGAATAGTTGAGGTAGCAGGCCAGCAGCTGCAGGAGGGGGTCTCGCTGGCCAGCCCTAGTCTCGGACATCTGTTCTTTGTTTTCTGGGCCAAGGGGGTAAGCCCCTCTAGGACCTTGGGGTTGGCACCTCTGCTGCTCCTGGCCCATCCTGGGCATAATCAAGGGGTGGTACTTTTCTCGGAGGCCACAGGGGCTCAGGGAGGGAGCGGGAGCCTATCTGGGTTTGTGCCATGTCTTCGGGGTCGACCCCGCCTGTCCCTCACCTACTGCCTCCCACCATTTCTACACACACATTTTTTTTCTCCACCTTTGCTCTGTGCAGGAAAAGAAACTTCAAGATTTAGAGGTGGAGGTTGAAACCAGAGCCAAAGAGTTCAAGGCCTGGTTGACTCAGCTGGATGTTCAGGTGAGGGAGTAGGGGTGGAAGTCCCTAGGTGCCCTTGACCTTGGAGACCTGGTTTCCCCCCGAGAGAATGGGCCTTTCTGCCCCTGTGCCCTGGGGCCTGGATGTGGCCCAGGCTCATTCCCTCCCTCAGGAGGAGGCTGCCCCAAGGAGAGGCAGCTGTCGGCCAGAGAGGCAGGTGGCGCTGGAAAGAGAGCCTGGTCTCCTCACCTGGCCTCCCTGTCTCGCCCTCCCTCTCTTCACCATCCCCCACCTCTTGTTCACTGGGTCTCTGCAAGGCCTGGGGCTATTCCCCCAGCAGTGCCATGTGGAGAAGCCAGCACAGGGTGCCAGGCAGTGGGGAGTGGCAGGAGGGGGGAGGACCCAGTGTGTGGGCCCCGCCGGACTCTGTCCTGGGGCTTCCCGGCTCCCGGCCTTCGCCCACTCTTTCTCCAGGTGCTTCTTGTCTTTTCCGTTGCCCAGGAAGTCACAGCCACCCGTCAGCACCTGGAAGAGGCAAAGCAGGAGCACACACACCTGCTTGAGTCAAACCGGCAGCTCCAAAGAAGTCTGGGCGAACTGCGGGCCCACAAGCTGGAGCTGGAAGCCCAGGTGGACCGGCTGCAGGCCCAGGCCAAGGGGCTGCAGGAACGCATCAGGTGGCATGCCCTCTGACCTCCGCGGCTCAGCCTGTCCCACGCAGGGCTGGAGCCAGGCTCTGCTGCCTGTTGTAGGGGTGGGGGTGTGAGGAGGCGGGAGCAGCTGGGGCCTTGTTTTCATCGTTCAAGCCCCAGCCCTGTCTCAGGAGCTTGACCGGGAGTGAAGGGATGGAGATGGTCTTACTTTCTTTCTTGGGTGGGACTCCAAGCCCACCAGGGGTCCCAACAGTGTGCTCACGGGAGCCTGCTCACCTCCTGCACCCCCACCTGCAGTGACCTGGAGGCTGAAGCTCAGAGGAAGCAGGAGGCGCTGAAAGGGTTGGTGGTCGAGGCCAACAGTGCTTCCCCCTATTGTGAGCCAGATCTCCACATCGAGGACCTGAGGACACCCCCTGGCACCGTGAGCTCCTCTGGTCTTGGCAGGGACAGGACGTCAGGGGATGGACTCCAGGAGGGGTGGGGCTCTGCTCTGTATTGGGCTTCCCGTTCCTGTTCTTACTGTGTTCCCGGCTCCCCACTTCCATAGTCCGGAGTCTCTGGGGTGAACAGTGCCCCGTCTTCAGGGTGCTGGCTCTGGGAGGGTTTCAGGCCTGGAGATTGCATGCACCTGTTGGCCTGGGTCAGTGGGTTTTTCTTTGTCCTCAGAAGCAGACCAAAGAGGCACCTCCTTCTGTCTCCCAGATCCCCGAGGTCGCCGACTCATCCTTGGACAGGTGTGTCGATGGCCTGTCCTATTTGGGGTTGGGCCGGGTGAAGCGAGGTCATGGCAGTCACCTGTGGGTGTGACTCAGAGAAGCTGGTGTCTGCTGGGACTGTGGACATGGCAGGCTGGCATCTACTGATGCCTGGGTGAGGGTCAGGCTGATGGGACGTCATGGAGTGCCACACGCCCTGTGTGGTCTGCAGTGGCTGGGTTCCTATCATCAGCCGCCCCACCCTGCCCAGCCCACAGTCTGCTCAAGATGGCTGTCTGCCAGGAGTGTGGAGTGACCCAGAACCGGGCTCTGGAGTCTCTGTAGGCCTCTCACCCCTCACCCCCGCCTGTTCCCATCAGCTTCCGGCACTACCTCTCTGCCGAGGGGGCGGCTCTCTGCAGTGCCAAGGCCTTCCTGGTGCGGCAGACGCGCTCTGTGCGCAGGCGGCAGGCAGCCCTGAAAGCCGCCCGGCAGCACTGGGGCCGCAAGCTGGCTGCCGCTCCGGATGCACCTGCGGACCTGCTGGGCACCCAGGCCCCGGGCGACGATGTGCACAAGGGTCTGGAGGAGGTCAGAGCCTGGAGGACAGCCTGGGCCCCCGGGAGGGTGGCTGGGGAGCTGGGCTGTGCCCTCCACGGCTCGTTCTGGGGACCCCTGAGGGCGGATGCACAGCCGTAGGCTCTGGGCACTCGTCACGTAGGGCGGTGGATGGGGATGGAGAGTCTGTGGCTCCACCTTAGGCTCGCGAGCTGGGCCCTGTGTGCAGGATGCTCTAATGGAAGCCGCCTGGCCTCCCAGAAACCTTAGAGGATGTGCAAGGGGCAGTGTTACTCCGTTTTCTGGGTGAAGAGTGCAGTGAGCGTCTCTGAATGTCACATCCAGCACATCCCTGGTAACACACTGTGGCTCAGGTGATGCTCAGGGCCCATGAAACGGAGCAGCTCTCTCGGATGAGAATCTAGACTGAGAGTTAAGTTTTTCACGATGACCCAGCGAACAGAGGGCGAGCTGGGCTCCAGCGTCTGTGCGTCACTCAGGCCCGCCCCTGCCTGTGGCTGCAGGAGGCCAGGCACCTGGGGGAGATGCAGTCTGCCATGCGGAGAGGCCACGACCTGCTGCAGAGGAAGGAGAAGAAGCTGAGTGAGCTGGAGGCCTCTCTGCGGGACGAGGTGAGCCCCTGGCCATACAGCCCAGTACATTGGGTGTTTGGTCTTGTTGAGGCTCTGGGTGGGGAACGGCATGGCTTCAGCTTTGCGTTGGGCTATTTGTGCTGCGTGGTTCTGAGAGACCCGGAGCTCCTTGGCTGAAGCTTCTTGGGAGAGGATCTAGCCCTGGCCCTTCTCGGGCCATGGAACCTGAGGACAGGTGTTCCGGGGGGTAGATGCCCCTGGGAGGGTGGGGAGACCCTGCAGGGCGAGTTTACTGGGGAGACAGGGCGGGCATTAACCTGGTCCTGGTGGCCTGCCCGCCCGTGTCTGAGATGCTTTTGGTGAGTTCCGTTAGTCTCCCGCTCCTCCTGGCGAGGCAGCTACAGGGTGTGCCTCTCCCAGAACCCTGGCCCCAAAGGTCCCGCATGTGAATGGGTGAAGGGCTCATCTCCAGCACAAAGCCAGTGGGCAAAGGCGCACGGTGAGGGCCAGCAGGAACTGCTGCTTCTACCCACAGGCTCTAGATGAGGACGCTCTGAGAGGGCCCCCCACCAAGAAAGTGGTGACCTTTGACCTCAGTGACACAGAAGACACTACCAGTGGAAGCTCGGAGTCCTGTCCCCTGCCTCACGGTGAGCGGTGGCCGCAGGGAGGAGAGGGAGGGCGGCTGGGGAAGGGCGGTTTCCGTGGAGAGGGAAACTGGCCGCCCCCCTCAGCTCTGTGCGGGCCTCTGGGAGCCCGTGTCTGAGCGGGTCCTCGGTGGGTGCTGGGCAAGGAGGAGCCGCTCTGACTTTGCCCGCTCACGGGCCACACGCCCTGGAGAGCCTTCCGAGCGCGCAGCCTGACCTGCCTCTGCACTCTGGCCGGCTGCTCTGGGACCCGAGGCCCTGACCACCGCCGCCACAGTGCCTGCAGGGCCTGGGTTCCTCACCGCCCGCCTCTTCTTTCAGGCAGCCTGGCCAGCCCCGCCATCCCCGACAAGATCTGGGGCTTGAACAACTCCCTGCAGCACATCAGCAGCCAGCTGCACCAGGTCCTCAGCCTGCTGGGGGTCCTCAGCACACAGCCACCGCTCCTCCCCTCCATCCCGGCCCCGGCCCCCTCCTCCCGGAGGACCCCCACCCAGTGGGCCTGGGACCCGGGGCTGAGCCCCAGGCTCTCCTCAACCACCACGCAGGCCGTGGACGACTTCCTGGTGGAGAAGTGGCGGAAGTACTTCCCAGGTGAGCTTGCTTCGGCCGCCTGCGATCTGGGCCCAGTCTTCCCCCTCTTCCTCTGCTGCTCCTCCTCTTTCTCTCTTCTTCCCCCACCCCCGCTACTCTCAGCTTTGGGTCACTGCTCCGTTGACTGGCCCCTTGGAAGTAGGCCTGGCGGGGCCAGCAGCTGCGGCTCCGTGGGCCAGGGCGGTTTGCCTGGGCTTGGGCCACTGGGGCCTGGCGGCTCCGGAGCTCACAGAACCAGAAGGCTGTTGTCCTCACCATGGTGAGGCTCTGCTGTAGGCTGGCGTTTCATGGAAAGCTGTTCATTTAGGCCTGTCACCCTCCAAGGTCATCATTTGTTTTTGTTGTTGTTTGTTTTTTAATGTTTTTACTGATGTTTAGAGAGAGAGGAAGAGAGAGGGATAGAGAGAGAACGTCAGTGAGAGAGAAACACTGATGGGCTGCCTCTTGCATGCCCTGCGCTGGGAGTCAAGCCTGCAGCCCGGGCATGCACCCTGACCGGGCGTCGAGCCGATCAGACACGGGAACCGAAAAGTAGGTTCAGTAGGCAGGGTGGCTTCTGTCTCCCTCTTTCGCTTCCAGCTGCCGCAGGTCTCCCTGTGTGTCTCTTTGGGAGGGGCGCTGCCTTTTCTGTTGTGAGGAGGCAGAGGTGCTGGGGGGCAGGGGGAGTTTTCCGCGGGGCGGGCGCCGAGGCTCAGGCCCAGCTGGCCCCTGTCCTGAGCCATTGCTTCTTGCTTCCCAGCTGGGACCCCCAGCCTCTGCAGCAGCCCTGCCACCTTGGAGAACAGGCTGGGCTACGTATCTGCCAGGTAAGACTCCCTGCAGCTCTGGCGCCACCTCTGAGGGGGGCAGAGTTTAAGGTCCAGCAGCCCTGGGGTGTCAGGCAGACCTGGGTCCCAGCCGCCCCTCCACACCGCCAGAGGAGAGTCCCCGAAGCCCAGCTCCATGAGGAAGTGCCCTCTGGGGTCTTGAGAGGAAGCAGGCCTGGCAGCCCCTGGCACAGCCCTCCCGTGGCCCGCCAGCTCCAGCCTGGAGCGGGCCTCTGTCTTTGCCCACAGCTCCCTGCCTCCCCAGTCCTGCGAGCAGCATCTGGAGGAGAGGGGTGCTTTGGGGGAGACAGATGGGCCAGCATTTGAGCCTGCTATTTCTCACATCCTTCTCCTTGCCACATGTGCCCCCACACAGGCCCCAACCATTAGTAACCCCCAACTCTCTGACCAGTGGGAGTTGACGCTGATGAGATGGGACCAGAATCTGTGGGTATGGAGCCCACAGCGTGGATGTCAGGAGTACTCGCCCTGGGGGAGGCAGTCCGAAGGGCCTCCTGCCAGTGGGGGAAGCTTTGAATGGCTAAAGCGACCTCACAGCCTGTAGCTGATATTGGAGGAAGGGGACGATGTGCTGCCTCTGGCTGCTGAGTCACAGGCCCTTCCCCTGGCCCTCCTGCCCCTGCCTTCCCCTCCCAGGGAGCAGCTCCGCCTCCTGCAGCCTCCCCGCTCCTACGCACCTGAGGTGGGCAGCGCTGGTCTGCAGGGCATGATCGAAGCTAACCGGCGGTGGCTGGAACACTACAGGAATGACCCCAAGTTATATCCTTTCAGCCAGCTCTCAAACCCTGGCCCCTTCCTGCTGTAGCCGGGGTGGCTGAGCTGGGCTGTGGCTGTGTTTGTGCCCTGGGGGTCCGAGGATGATCCTGTTTGGCTTCCTCCCCTTCCTCCCTTCCTCTCTTGGCTCTTGCTCCCCTTCCTTCCTTCCTCTCCTCTTCCCTTCCTCCCTTCCTCCTCTTCCTCCCCTTCTCTCCTTCCTCCCCTTCCTCCTCTCCTCCCTCCCTCCCTTCCTTCCTTCCTCCCCTCCTCCCCTTCCTCCCCTTCTCTCCTTCTTCTCCTCCCTTCCTCCCTCCCTCCCCTCCTCCCCTCCTCCCCTGGCCCTTCCGATTGCTCAGGTGCCTGCAGTTCTCCTTCACCTGGTGACCAGGCCTCTGTGCTTAGCGCCCATGTCAGCAGCTTCGGGCCTCCTGCAGCTGAGTCTGGATGAGAACAACAAGCTGCAGGTGCACCGCTGCTGAGGCCGAGCGGCCATGTGGCCCCGCATCTCCTGCATCCAGGCCAGGCCGAGGCGGGGCCTGCACCCGCTGCCTCAGACGAAGCTCTCCGGCGGGGGAAGCTGGCTGGGTGGAGAGGATGGCGGAGCTGAGAGCAATAAGCCACCTGCAGCTACCGTGGAGCGTCTGTGAGCTCCTGTGAGGATATGGCAGCACTGATGTGGGGCTCCCGGGACATGGCCCCCTTCGGGGGGCGTCACAGGCATTGATGTCAGAGGCCCAGGGATGCTGTGGTGCGAGGTGAGCCTGCACCTGCCTGCAGGGCTCCGCACAGTGACAGGGTGCGGTTCTCCAGGAGCAAGGCCCCAGCATCCTGTGTCCTGTGCCCAGTGCTGGGGATGCTGTCTCTCCAATACCTCAGCGTGTGAGCTCAGGCCCCTTTCTCTCTCTCTTCTCTCCTCCTTCCCTTCTTTTTTAAAACATCCCCTTTCTTGAGTTCTCTGTTTCTCCTTTTGACTATCTCAGGATTGGGCCCAGCCCTGCCGAGGGTGCTGGGGGCACCCCTTTCCTCGGCCGCACTGTGCTGTCCCCCGGGACCTTTCCCTGTGCTGGGCTCTGTTCGGAGTCCTCTCCATGGCCTCTCAGGTTTCAAGCACACAGCTCGGAAGATAGCTGCCCTGGAAAGCTGGCGGGGCTCTGGGCCTCTCGCCCTTCAGGCTGGGGGTGTACCCATGTGTTCTTGTTTCTGTCTCTGTTTTCTGCTGTGCCCATGCTGCTCAGCCGGGAGTCTCGGTCTAAGGAGGTGGGGCGGGGCCGGAGTGGGGCCTTAGAGGGAGGGGTCTTGTGCCCCAGGAGCCACTGCTGATCTGCACAGCCCTCTCACCAGTGGCCCCCCGGGGCCCCAGACATATCCTCTGACATCTGCCTTGGTGTTTAAAGAAAAGAAAAAGCCCATTCTTCTTGGGAAAGCTGTGGGGTTGCCCTGGCCTCTCTAGTGCATAGAGACAGACCCTCCACCCTCCCACCGAGAACCTCTCAGTCATGGAATAGGAAATGAAGACCTGATGCTGTTTATCCACTCTGCTTGCTCGGCTCGGTCTGCCACACGGAAGAAGGCCCGTTCCGTGGCTGATCCTGGGGGACTCGCATACGTATCGTACCATCTCTGTAACAAGCCTGTGTTTGTACATCAATTAAATCTCTGCTGGCCCATTTTCTGTAAGGCGGTGTGTGAGGGTGTCTTCTCTGGGGCCTCTGCCTCCTCCCTCGTGAGAACAGAGGACGGAGCCCTAGCTTGTGTGGCTCAGTGGGTAGAGCGTCAGTTTGTGGACCGGAGGGTCCCAGGTTCTATTCTGGTCAAGGCTGTGTACCTTGGGCTGCAGGCTCCTCCCCGGACCCCGGTCGGGGCTTGTGCGGGAGGCAACCAATGGATGTGTTTCTCTCACATGGATGTTTGTTTCTCTGTCTTTCCTCTCTCTTCCGCTTTCTCTAAAAAAAATATCCTCGGTGAGGACTGACAATAACAATAGTAACAGAACAACAGAGGGAACTGCTCTCAGTGCGTCTAGGAGGCTGATGTGGTCACAACACTGTGCTGCAGGGCTCCTTGTCTTCCTTCCTATGGGTGAGGAAATAGGCTCAGGCCCCTTTAAGTGCCGGGTCCCGGAGAAAGTAGCTGAGCTCCCTACCAGGCAGATCCCTCCCCACCCTGTGCCCTGGAGCTCCCTGGCCCCTGCTGCCAGCTTGGGGGGTGTTGACCCTCCACCGCTCCCTTCATCCTCCTCCTATCCCACTGCCCACCTGGAGCCCTAAGCAGGCAGTTCAGGGGTATTCCCCCTCCAGGGGTGTGAGCACTCGACACATTGTTATTGGATCTGCAGCAGCAAAATGCATGGGAGCCAGCTTGAGGTGGCCGTGTGTCATGGGTTTGCATGAGAAAACCAGCTTCAAGGCAAGCATGCACACTGACCCCGCTCCTGTGGGCCCGGGGCCACTTGCTCTGATGGAGGGAGGGAAGGAAGCAGGGAACCTCTGTGGGGCACCTGGATGCCAGTGCTGTTCATGTTGCCTTGTGCGGTCCTTTTACCCGACGAGGTTGGTATTATTTTGTAGAAGAAGTAACACAGGCACAGAGAGGTTAAATGGTGATAGCTCAGGGTCACCCACGTCCATGTGTCTCCGAGAGCCAGGTTCCAGCTACCACACTCCCTCCCCTACCTCAGCCTCCTGCGGGCTGAAGACGGGGTCCCAGGAAGGGGGTGGCTTCCAGCTGAGTAAGCACCGCCCCCCCTACCCCCCCCCACAAGGTTTACAAAGGGACTTTTTCAAGACTCCTAAACCGTCCCCTCCTCCCTCAGGGCTTTTCCACGCAGGCTGGGGAGTCTGGAAGCAGAGTTGGAGCCGCCCAGCCTTGAGCCTGCGCTTACCGGCTCGGCGCTCACTGGTCCGGACCAGAGGCCCGTGAGGACCCCGCTGACCGAGTTGGCGTGTGGCAGGCGTGCGGCCAGAGCCAGGGCCAGTTCCGGAACCCCCAGCCTGGGCCTAGAAGTGTTTTTAGAGGACTTTGTTTTGAATAGGCTACATGTGCCCAGACTCTATGCTCAGACGGGCCATCTGGGTCCTCCTTGAGGGTCACAAATGGGTCAGTCCCTCCTGGAGATTTTATGCGAAGACCGGCGGGCTGAGGTCATCCTAACCCAGGAGCAGAGGGCTTCCCAGAGCCCTTTGGGGGGCCTCTGACTGCTTATGGGAGCAGCACTCCCATAAGATAATGGCCCCACTCTACCCCCTCAACTGCATGCAGACTTCTCACAGGACGGCAGTGTGGTGCGGAGGGAAAGCTCCGGCCTGAGGACACCTCCTGGCTCTGTGACCTGCGCCAATGCCTTTCCTGGTCCAAAGCTCAAAGCCTGAATCCATGTCCAGGGATGAAGCAGGGGGTGCCTCAGCTTCAGGGAAGATTCTGCTGTGTGGGGAGCTACCCTCATTCAGAGCCTGAGATAGGGCTGGGCTGGGGCGGGGTACTGGGAGAGGGAGGTACTGGGTGGGGAGGGTGCTGTGGGGGAGGGGTGCTGGAGGGAAGGGGTGCCGGTCTGGGGAGGGGTGCCAGGCTAGGGAGGGGTGCCATGGCAGGAAGGGGTGCTGGGGAGGGGGAGGAGTACTGGGTGAGAGGGGTACTGGGTGGGAGGAGTGCTGGGCAGTGGATGGGGTGTTGGAGTGGGAGGGGTGCTGGGCAGTGGAGGAGTGTTGGAGTGGGAGGGGTGCTGTGCTGGGGAGGGGTGCCATGGCAGGAAGGGGTGCTGGGGAGGGGTGCCATGGCAGGAAGGGGTGCTGGGGAGGGGGAGGAGTACTGGGTGAGAGGGATACTGGGTGGGAGGGGTGCTGGGCAGTGGAGGGGTGTTGGAGTGGGAGAGGTGCTGGGCAGTGGAGGGGTGCCGGGCTGGGGAGGGGTGCCAGGCTAGGGAGGGGTGCCATGGCAGGAAGGGGTGCTGGGGAGGGGGAGGAGTACTGGGTGGGAGGAGTGCTGGGCAGTGGAGGGGTGTTGGAGTGGGAGGGGTGCTGGGCAGTGGAGGGGTGTTGGAGTGGGAGGGGTGCTGGGCTGGGGAGGGGTGTTGGAGTGGGAGGGGTGCTGGGCAGTGGAGGGGTGTTGGAGTGGGAGGGGTGCTGGGGGTGCTGCCAGTCCCACCACCAGCTTGAAGCTGGTTTTCTCATTCGAACCCATGACACGTGGCCATCTCAAGCTGGCTCCCATGCATTTCTGCTGCTGCAGATCCAGTGGTGATGGGAAGGGTGGGGCTGTCACACTGTCCTGATGAATTGGAAGTCTGGTGCCTCATTTCCTTGCATCTCCAGTCCACATGCCTGCACTTCCGCCGAGCCTGCTACTTAGCAGGTGTCCCACAGAGGCCCCGTGAGGGCGGTGCATCATGGCGGAGAGGGTGCCTGCTCTTGGGGGTGGGGGCCGTGAAACAGCTTGGCGAGTCCCACATGCAGAGCTAGAAGCGGGGGGCATGAAACAAGTAAGGACTCCCACCACATTCTCTGCCTCAATGCTCACGTCTGCACAGCAGGATTGGCAGTGGCCTTGTAAAGTGGTTGTGAGGGTTAAAGAAGTTGCTCCGTGTGCGTCCTCAGGACCGCTCGGCCCCGCCTGAGGGAGAGGTCACCAGAGGGCAGCGCGGTTGTCCTGGCTCTGCTCCTTGTGAGAGAGAGCTGACGGCTGTGCACTGCAGGTGCGGCTGAGACCGGCACTAGAGGCCGAGTGGCCACGGGCTGACAGCGTCACACACCAGGGGTCTCCCCCGAGCCTGTGGTCCCTCCAAAGGTAAAAGGGAGCCAAGGGTCATTTCCTGGGAGCCCCTGCTCTGGTTTTGCCCTTCGGATTGCAGCGGGTGTGGGGCTTAGCCACCGGGAAGTTGATTGTGACGGAGAAGGGGACGTGCTTCCAATACCCGGATCTCGGCAGACCAGGGTCCAACCTGCAGCACCCAAGCAGTCACTCCAGCAGTGGCTTTGCTCATGCAGAAACAAGGTGCTGGTGCAGTCAGACCAGAGGGCTTGGCAGGCACAGGTCTGCCTGATTGGGGTCTTCAAATAAGGGGTTTTGCTGGCCCTGGATCCTGGTCTGCCCACGCCCAGGCAGAGAGCCCAGTAGCTGTGGGCCGTGGCTCCTGGTCCCTCCAACAGGAAGAGCTGGTGAGAAGCCGAACCCAGCAAGGCTTGCTCTGGGAGGCGGGTGGGCAGGGCTACTGCCTCCAGAGCAAAGCCAGTGGACTTGTTTGGCCGGGAAACATGGGAATGATTTGGTTAAGTCAAGACCACAAAGAGCCTCAGAGGCCTTGGAGCTGCTGCTCCCAGGCAGGGGCGCTAATTTATAGCCCCACTTAGAGCCAAATAAAGCACTCAGCTCACCTGACCAGGGAGCCTTACTAGAGCCCGTGGGCTGCATAGCCCTCCGACGGCCCTGCCTACAGTGGCACTGGAAGAGAGAGACAGTTCATCTTCCCCTATCTTTGGGTGTCATGTTTATGGTGTGGGGAGAGGGAGAGGGAGAGAGAGAGAGAGAGGGAGGGAGAGAGGGAGAGAGAAAGAAGAAGAAGAAGAAGAAGAAGAAGAAGAAGAAGAAGAAGGAGGAGGAGGAGGAGGAGGAGGAGGAGGAGGAGGAGGAGGAGGAGGAGGAGGAGGAGGAGGAGGAGGAGGAGGAGGGGGAGGGGGAGGGGGAGGAGGAGGGGAGGGGGAGGGGGAGGGGAGGAGGAGAGAGAGAAGAGGAGAGAGGAGGAGAGAGAGAGAGAGAGAGAAACGGGAAGGGAGGGAGGGAGAGGCCTCACCTGACCAGGATATTCAGTGCACACTCTTGCCTAATTGGCTCCCCAAACAATGAGCCATGCAGGCCCTGGGTGCTGTCCTGCTGTGTGCCAGGCAGGGGCAGGGCAGGTCTGACAATCCAGGAAAGCTGACCAAGAATTCTGTTAGCCCCGGAGCTCATCCTAGAGCTCCACTGGGGCAGCGAGCCAAGCCAGCAGCCCTGTTCAGCTAGACTCACAGGTGGCACACCCCTCATCTGACCTCAAGGCTCAAACAGTTCCCTTACCCCCAGATAGACTCTTAACAGTGGCCCTGTCTGCCCAAGGACATTACCAGCAGCCATCCTGAAAGCCACAATAAACTGAGGAGTGAAACTCTCCCAACACAATCCTGCAAAGTCTGGAAGAAGTGACCACTTATTCAAATGCACAGATACCAACTAAGGAATCAGGATCTCTCTCTCTCTCTCTCTCTCTCTCTCTCTCTCTCTCTCTCTCTCTCTCTCTCATACACATCATAAACATGACCCCCCCCAAAGAAAATTAATCTCTTATAATTGACTCTAATGAAACAGAGTTCTACAATTTTTAAAAGAAGTTTATTGAACTAAAAGAATACACAGACTAAATAAAATTAGGAAAACATTGCATGAACAAAACAAAGAAATAGAAACCATTGAAACACACACACACACATACACCAAAACCTGAAAAATACAATAATCAAATTGAATTCAAGAGAGAACTTCAAGAACAGATTCAATCATGCAGAAGAAAGAATCAGTGACCTGGAAGATAGGAAATTTGAAATTATCCAGTCAGAGGGGCAAAAAGAAAATAATGCAAAAGAGTGCAGAAAACCTATGGGACACAATTAAAAAATGTAGCTTTAGAAAAATTTTAGAAATTTTTATTGATTGATTTTTAGAGAGAGAAAAGGGGGTAAAGGAGGAGAAACATCGCGTTGTTGTTTCACTTGTTTATCCATTCACTGGTTGCTTCTTGTATGTGCTCTGATCAGGGATGGGACCTGCAATCTTGGCAAACTGAAATGACTATAAACAACTGAGTTACCTGGCCAGGCCCTCCCCCCCCAATATTCACAATGTGAATTCCAGAAGGAGAAATTACATGGAACACAACACTAAGTATATTTAAAGCAATAATAGCTGAAAAATTCTCAAACATGGGAAGAGAAACATACATCCAGATTCAAGACGCTCCCAAATTCCCAAATAGATTGAACCTGAATAGGGCCACACCAACACACATTATAATTAAATTATTAAAAAGTCAAAGAATCTTAACATTTACATGTTTTTACTGATTTTCAGAGAGAGGAAGGGAGAAAAAGGTAGAAACATCAGTGATGAGAGAGACTCAACTGTCTGCTGCACACCCCCTACTGGGGATCAAGCCCACAATTTGGGCCTGTGCCCTGACCAGGAATTGAACCATGATTTCCTGGTTCATGGGTTGATGCTCAACCACAGAACCACACTAGCCAGGCAAGACAGAAAGAATTTAAAAAGCAGCAAGAGAAAAAGACGAATTACAAACAAAGGAACCCCTGTAGACTTCCTAACAATTTTCAGGCCAGAAGAGAATGGGAGAGCTTATTTAAAAGATTGAAAGAATAAAACCATCAATCAAGAATACTATAACTAGTGAAGCTGTTCTTCAGAAATGGAGGGATAAAGATTTTCTTGAACAAATAAAAGCAGAGGGAATTATAAGAAATGCTAGGGGGAATTTTTTGAGTGGAAATAGAAGGATGCTCATTAATCCTATCTAATAAAAGCAATATGCAAATTGACTGTACCTCTGCTGCACCCATAAACAACACCCATCAGCCAATCAGAAGAAAATATGCAAATTAACCCAACCAAGATGGCTGTGGCCACAGAAAGAGCAGGAGGCTTGGGTTTCCCCTGCAATGGAGGAAGCTAAGCTTTCCACCTGCCCTTGGTGGCCTAGGCCTCCACTCAATGCTAAAAAGTTTCAATTATAGAAGATACATAATCCCAACAGAAATGGCAGCAGCCACGGAGCTGGAGAGAGCAGAGGCTAGGGTTGTCTGGGCAATGGAGGAAGCCAAGCTTCTGCAGCCTTGGTGGACCTAGGCCTCTATTTAAGGCTACAAAGTTTCAATTATTGAAGGTAGATATACCCGAACATAAATGGCTGCAGCCATGGAGCAAGCAGAAGGCTTAGCTCCACTCTAGGCTACAAAGTTTCAATTGTAGAACATAAATCTCAGATACCAGGGCCTCTGCTTGGGTCGCTGGGGGCATGGCTGGCCTGCAAACAACCACAGGGCCCTCTCCCAGGCTGCCCCACACCACAAAGGAACCCCCACCCTGATCAGGGACACTCTTCAGGGCAAACCAGCTTGCCCCACCCATGGACCAGGCCCCTATCCTGTCTAATAAAAGAGTAATATGCAGATTGACCATCACTCCAACACACAAGACAGCTGCCCCCAAGTGGTCAAAGATCCTGCTCCCATGTGGACACAAGATGCCCACCACAAGATGGCCAGCAGGGGAGGGCAGTTGGGGGTGACCAGGCCAGCAGAGGAGGGAAGTTGGGAGCAAACAGGCTGGCAGGGGAGCAGTTAGACATCAATTAGGCTGGCAGGGTAGTGGTTAGGAGGTGATCAGGCTGGCAGGCAGAAGCAGTTAGAGCAATCAGGAAGGCAGGCAGATGAGCAGTTGGGAGCCAGCAGTCCTGGATTGTGAGGGGGATGTTCAACTGCCCATTTAGGCCCGATCCCGGTAGGTAGGATCGGGCCTAAATGGGCAGTCGGACATCCCTCGAGGGGTCCCAGACTGAAAGGGTGCAGGCTGGGCTGAGGGACACAGCCCTCTAGTATAAAACATAAAAAGCAGTGAAATACTCACTGGTAATGGTAAATATATAGTCAGATTATGTAATATGGTGATGGTGCATAATTTACTTACAAGTCTAGTTTAAAATACAAACATGGTAAAAATAGCCATACTATAATAATATGCTGTTAGTTATAAAAATATATAAATTGAATATCAATAACCTAAAATGTGAGGGAGAGAAGTAAAAATGTAAAGCTTAGGATTTCTATCAAAGTTAATTTATTACTTTCAAATAGGGTGTTATAATTTTAAGATATTTTTGTAAGCCTTATGATAAACACAAGGGAAAGACTTGTGGTAATTACACAAAAGAACTGATAAAGAAGTCAAGCACACTGATGCCACAAGACATAAAAGCAAAAAGTGATAGTAGGTTCATAAACAAGGAGCAATGGGTTTACAAAATAACCAGAAAACAATGAACAAATGGCAATAGTAAGTCCTCACTTACCAATAATTAGTTTATATGTAAAAAAGTTAAATTCTCCAATCCAAAGACAGAGAATGGCCTAATGGCTACAACACAAAACCACACAAAAAATACACAAGATCCAACTATATGATGCCTACAAGAGACTCACTTTAGCCTTAAAGACACACATATACTGAGAGTGAAGGAATGAAAAAGCTATTTCAAGCAAATTGTAACAACAAAAAGACAGGGAGTGCATCAAAAACAACAAAATACTTAGAAATACACTTAAACTACAAATCATTAATGAAAGAAATGAAAGGAGACGCAGGAAATGGAAAAGTTCTGTGTTTGTGGATTGAGAGACTTAATATTCTTAAAACATCAATACTATCCAAATGTATCTAAGATTCAATGCAATTCAGGACTCCATTTAAAATTTATATGGGACTAGAAAACCCTCAAACAGCTAAAGAAATCCTGAGAAAAAAGAACAATCAGGAAGCTCTCACACATCCTGATTTCAAGAGACCCTATAAAGCTAAGGTGGCCAAAACAGCAGGGCACTGGCCTAAAAACAGACAACGCGATCAATGGAACAGAATCAAGGGCCCAGGAAGAAACCCAAGCATATATAGTCAACTAATACTTGACATGGGAGCCAGGAAAACTCAATGGGAAAAGACAGTCTTTTCAATAAATGTGCAGGTAAAACTGGATATTCACATGTAAAGGGATAAAACCTGGCCCCTGTCTTACACCACTCACAAAAATTAACTCAAAGGGATTAAAGGCTTAAGTGTAAGAGGTATATCATGAAATCCTAGAAGAAAACGCAGAAAAAAATCAACTTCTTGACATGGGTTTTGGTAATGAATTTTTTGGTATAATACCTAAAGCATAAGCAGCAGCAGCAGCAGCAAAACAACAACAAAAAGGGAAAAAAAGGAAGAAAGAAAAAAAGAAAATAAGTGGGGCTATATCGACCTACGATGCTTCTGCACAGCAAAAGAAATGATTAACAAAGTGATCAACAAGGGGAAAAATATTTGCAATTATGTATCTGATAAGGGGTTAATACACAAAATTTATAAAGAACTGCTACTACTCAGTAATGAAAAACAAATAATCCAATTCAAATGAGCTATAAATAAACATTTTCCCAAAGACGTACAAATGGTCAGCAGGCATATGAAAAGGTGCTCAGTGTCACCAGTCATTAGGGAATGCAAATCAAAACTACAATGAGATGTCACGTCGCCACTGCTACAATGTGGAGGTTCCTCAAAAAATTAAAAATAGAACTTTCATGTGATCCAGCAATTTCACTTCTGGAATGATATCCAAACGAAATGAACTGGAGAAGACACGAACTCAAGAAGATACATGCTGTCACACATCCTGATTTCAAGTGACCCTATAAAGCTAAGGTAGTCAAAACAGCAGGGCACTGGCTAAAAACAGGCAATGTGATCAATGGAACAGAATCAAGGGCCCATGTTCATAACAGAATTATTTATAATAACCAAGACAAGGAAACAGCCACCAATGGATGCATGGATAAAAAAGTCACACACACACACACACACACACACACACACACACACACAGGAATATTATTGAGTCTTAAAAACAAAATCCTATCATTTATGACAACATGGATGGACCTTGAGGGCATTATGCTCATTGAAATATCAGAGAAAGACAAACACTGTATGATCTCACTTATATGTGGACTCTTAAAAAAATAAAAACCCATAAAGAGATCAGATTTGTGGTTAGTAGAGGTGGATAGGTGGATGGTTGGGGAGCAAGAATTGGATGAAGATGGTCCAAAGGTGACCACTTGCAGTTATGAGTAAGTAGTGGGGATGTGATGTACAACTGAGACCATAGCTAACACTGCTGAAGATGGATGCATAAAAGTTGTTAAGTGAGTAGATGCTAAGAACTCTCATTACAAGGAAGAAAATTATTCTTTTTGCATTTTCTAAATGGATGCTAAACTGAGCTTATTGCCATATTCATCTCAATATGTGTAAGTCAAAGCATTATGCTCTATACTTTGAACTTATACAGTGACATATGTCAATTAAGTCTCAATAAACCACATAGTAAGAAGGACGCAGTAAATGTTAGCTATTATCACCTTTGTAAGGAAGTTAGGAACCATGAGTGAGATTCTGGGACCTGTGTGACGTCTCATGATTAACAGCAAAGTCTTGGCAAAAACCCTGATCTGGACGGCTTCACAGAAGAGTTTACCAAACATTCAAAGAAGAGCTAACACCCACCCTCCTCAAACTGTTCCAAAAACCCAAGAGGAAGGCACACTTCCAACCTCTTTCTATGAGGCCAGCATTACCTTAACTCCAAAACCAGATAAAGACACTAAGAAGAAAGAGAACTACAGGCCAATATCCCTGATGAACACAGATGCTAAAATCCTCAACAAAATATTAGCAAATTGGATCCAGCAATATATTAAAAAGATCATACACCATGACCAAGTGGGATTTATTCCAGGGATGCAAGGCTGGCACAACATTCCCTAATCAATAAACGTGATACATCACATAAACAAACTGAAAGATAAAATCCCATGATCATATCAATAGATGAAAAAAAAAAAGCATTTGACAAAACCCCACACCCATTTTTGATAAAAATCTCTCAACAAAGTGGGTATAGAGGGGGCATATCTCAACATGATAAAGGCCAAAGATGACAAACCTATAGCTAACATCATACTCAATGGGTAAAAACAGCAAAGTCTTGGACATGAAGAACAAACCAATGTCAAGGAAGAAGTCTGCAGGGTGGAGTAGGGGTGGGGGTGGTCCTCCCTCTCAGGGCCAATGTGTGTGAAGAGAGGGAGAGGGATGTAGGGAGAGGAAGGGAGGGAGAGGGAGGGAAGAAGAAAGAGGGAAGAAGAGGGAGAGAAGACAAGGAAACAGCCACCAATGGACAGGCTGCCTTACCTGGAGTGCTCAGTTAAGCTGGACAAAGGCATGTGTTTCCCTGACGCTGTGCTTCCAGGGCGCTTCACCCAGGGTTTGCAACAGGTTATTCCATTCATCCCCTCAGGGCGAGGTACCAGATAGGAGAGGGGAAGGGACCTCCCATGAGAAAGGAGGGGAAGGGACCTCACATGAGAAAGGCATACAAACCTGAACCATGGGTGGTCTGCAGGAAACCAGGAGGCAGAGGGGAGGCTGTGGGGTTTGAGAAGTCACCTGGGGTGAAAGGGGAGACTGGCTCTTGGCTCCCCCACGTGCCTGCCAACCACACGGAGGCTGAGAGCCTGAGGGACACAGACTTGGCTGTGCCCTGGTCACTGGCGCGCCTGCGGAGCTGCTGTGAGCACCTTGGCCCAAGATGGGCAAAGGGAGTGGGGAGAGCTGGGCCCTTTCGAGACATGGGTCTAAAGTTGGCTCCAAGGCCTTGTCTCCAAAAGACCGCCGTTTACTGTGGCAACGTGGGAGCGAGTCCGCTCTTGAGGCATTTCTCCATGTGTATAATCGGGTAGATGCCACCCGAGGTATCTGGTACCTCGCCCTGAGGGGATGAATGGAATAACCTGTTGCAAACCCTGGGCGAAGTGCCCTCCCTGGAAGCACAGGGTCAGGGAAACACACGCCTTTGCCCAGCTCAGCTGAGCACTCCAGGTAAGGCAGCCCGTCTCTGCGTCTCTGTGGACCTCTCGAGCCCGTCATCAGAAAAAATGCCCATCCCCCTTCCACACGACACTGACACAGGTTGTCACAGATACTCCGCCCCCCGTGTTACTTATGAATGCACTCGTGTGCGCTCATGCAGGAGGTGGTGAAGAGTGCTCGTGCAGACTCTCCCAGGCTTCTCTTCCATGACAGCCTTGCCAGGGCTTCTCCCGCAGACCTCACAGGATCCTCCCCACACCCTACAAAGGGGCCCATCTATAAGAAGGGGGTCAGGGGGGGAGTGGAAAGGTTAAGCCAATAGGTGGCAGAACACATGCACCCACACAGAAAAGGCTCCCCGCTTCGGCATGGCTGCACATGTGGGCACATTTACTCACCCCCATGAGCCAGTGCCCTCCCTCCTGCCACTGGCACTGGAAGGCAAATAGGAAGGGATAGGGAAGGTGGTTCTGAGCCACTTGCCTCTTCATACCAACAGGGAAAGTCTTCTTAGAGGAGAGCCTCCGGGTCCACCTTTCCTCCTCTCCCCTCTCCCTCCAACTGGCCCGGCCCCAAGCAGCACAGGTTTGTGGTGAAATTAATAGCTGTTATTTCTTAGTGTTTCCCAGTAGGACCAACATCCACTCAGCTGCAGCCAGGAGAGGCAGGGGTGCAGGGCTGGGTGACCACCCCAGGAACATTCTAGGGATTTAGACCCCAGACAGGCATGCTGTTGGGGTCAGGGGACCTTCGGCGTTACGCCGATTACCCCCTGAGCTCTGGCTAAGTGACTATGCAGAGACTGAGACCGTTACATGCAGCTGGGGAAGCCCACCACCTGCCCTCCCTCTTCTCCCGGTGCCCCCATGCTGGCAATGTACCAGACACAGTAGGCACTGGACGAGACTTTCCTCCATGGAAGGCATGTGTCTAATCCCCTCCCCCATAGGTTCCAGGTATCTAGGGCCTGGTTGGACTTCCCAGCAGCCCTACGATAAGCCCTGCTCAGCTGTTCATTCACTGCTTGGCTCAAGAGCAATCCAGCCCTGCCTGTCTCTCCCTCCAGAACACCGGATTGGGGGGTGCCAGCTCTCTTTTAGTCTTTTGTTCCCCTGCAGGGGTCTTGGAGCCTGAGCACTGGGGACCTGGGGGTCCTGTGAAAGAGGGTGTGGCAGGACCCAGGGGTGGGGCAGACTCAGACACTGTAGAAACTCGGTGGAGGGTGAGGTGAGGGGCTTATGTCTCAGGCCCCATTCACTCAGGGGGCACTAGGTGGGCAGCTCTGGGCCAGGCTTTGGCTGGTGTCAGGGAGCAGGACAAGAGTGTGCGCACTGTGATTCGGGCAGTTGTGGACACACAAGGCAGTGCCTCTACCTTGGCTTCAAAAGGAGGGAACTAAAGAGAGAAAGAATGACACTGACAGCAGGAAAGGGTCACAGGGCAGAGCCTCCTGGGGGCACATAAGGCACAGACTTAGCCGGGCTGGGTGCACTTAACCACATTGCCCCTCTCCTGGAGTATCTCTTGTTTGGGGTCAGAGAGCCATCTGCCAGCTCTTGGTTGCTGCCAACATTAATGGGTTTGAGGATATTATAAGCCTTCAGAACTTCCTTCCCTCTGGCAGACACTGTGAGCTCTCATGGTGACTTTCAGCAGGTTCTTTAGGGCAGCAAATCCCACTTGCTATCCTAGATGCAGCCAAAGCAGTTTTAAGAGTAAAGTTCATAGTGATAAATGTCTATCTCAAAAAACAAGAAAAATCTTAAGGAACCAGAAAATGAAGACTAAGCAAAGCTCAAAGTTAGTAGAAGGAAGGGAATAACAAGATCCAAGTGGAAATAAAGACAAAAGAAAATAAAAAAACTATGGTAAGAGCTGGTTCTTTGAAAAGATAAACGAAATTGACATATCTTTAGCTGGCCTCACCAAAAATAAATAAATAAATAAATAAATAAATAAATAAATAATAAATAAAATCAGAGAAGGCTTAAATAAATAAAATCAGAAATGAAAGAGGAGATGTTACAACTGATACCACAGAAATACAAAAGATCATAAGAGGCTATTATGAACAATTATATGCCAACATATCGGATAACCTAACAGAAATGCATATATTTCTGGAAACATATAACCTATTAAGACTGAATCAGGAAGAATTAGAAAATCTGAGTAGATCAATTGAATCAGTAATCAAAAACCTCAACAACCAGAAGTCTAGGACCAGATGGCTTCACTGGTGAGTTCTACCAAATATTTAAAAAATACCAATCTTTCTAAAACTCCTCAAAAAAGGGAAGAGGAGGGGATGCCTTCAAACTCATTTTATGAGGTCAATGTTACTCTGATACATAAACTAGACAAGGACACAAGAAAAGAAAATTACAGGCTAATATCTCTGACAAACATAGATGCAAAAGTTCCAATAAAATGTTAGCTAGCTGAATTCAACAATACATTAAAGGGATCATACATCATAATCAAGTGGGACTTATCCCAGAGATGCAAGGGTAGTTAAACAGCCACAAATCAGTCAAGGTGATATACCACAACAACAAAATAAAGAATAAAAATTGTATTATTATTTAGCAGATGCAGGAGTAGCATTTGACAAAATTCAATATCCATTTATGATAAAAACTCTCAAATAATCAGGTATAGAGAGAATGTACATCAACATAATAAAGGTCATATATTACAAGCACATAGCTAACATCATACTCAATGATGAAAAGTTCAAAGTTTTCCTCTAAGACTGAAAACAAGACAAGGATGCCTACTCTCACCACTCCTGTTTAACATGGTACTGTAACCAGAGCAACTAGGCATGGAAAAAAAAGCCATCCAAACTGGAAAGAAGTAAAACTGTCACTATTTGAAGATGATGGTATATACAGAAAACCATAGAGACTCCACTTAAAAACTGTTAGAAACAAACAAAAATTCAGTAAAGTTGTAGGATACAAAATTAATATACAAAAATCTGTTGCAGGAGAACCAAGATGGCAGCATAGGTAAACACCTGTACTTGCTGCTGCCCACAACCACTTCAAAATTACAACTAAAATACAGAACAACTATCATCCAGAACTGCAGGAAAGCTGGTTGAGTGGAAGTACTGCAACTAGAGAAGTAAAGAGGAAAGCGCATGAGCCTGGTAGGAGGTTAGGAGGTGCAGAATAGCCTGGCATCCGGGTGTTCTGCTTTTCTAATCGGGAGGAAGATAAAAGCTCCCATTTGCTCTGAGCTCCAGTGCCAGGCGAGACTCTGGGAGACCCACACACACACGGAGAGAAACTGGACTGGCTGGAATCGGGCAGGAATGTGGGGGCAGCTTTCTTTCAGACAGAGGTGCTGGCAGCGGTCATTGTTCCTGTGCTGGAACCTCCCCAGTGCAGGGCTGACTGGCAGCCATTGCTGTTTGCTCTGCCCTGGAGATTCCCTGAGATTCCACCCTACCCAATTTACAACCTCAACCAATATGTGTGCAGCAGCTTTTGCATATGAATAGCCTGTCCTTTCTCAGCCTAAAACCTGTCAAACAAGCTCCAGCTGGGTCAGGGAGCCCCAAAGCTATCAAAAGAAGGCCCAAGGCCAGCACCAGCAGCAGCCTGCCTTGCTTCACAGCTGGGCCTCATCTGGGCACTTCCAAACCCCACACAAAGAGGAGGAGTCTGCAGATCTCTCTGTAGTTTCTGCTGGGCAGCCTCAGGCATTGGCTGACTTTGCACCTCCTTGAATATCCAAGAGCCAGTGTATTCAGTGGTCAGTGTGAGACCATGCCTGATTACAACTCTTCACATCCATAAGCAACACACTCAAGGGGCAGATTTAGTGAGGACCAAAGCCCCACAGAAGCAAGTCCTGACCCATAAGGGTGTCTCCTGCACAGCAGCTCTTCCATTGTAGTCAGAGCTGGTCCTCACAGCCAATTGGCCTGGTGGTCAATTCTTCCCAATGATACCAATAGCAATCACAGCAATCAAAGCTCAACTACAATAAGACTGTGCACACAACCCACAAAGGGGTGCACCAAGAGTGCCCACCTTGGGTGATTGGGGAGGCTGAGCCACTGGGTCCTATAGGACACCTACTACACAAGGCCACTTTATCAACTCAAGGAGACATAGCAGCTCTACCCAATACATAGAAACAAACACAAGGAAGCAGCCAAAATGTGGAGACAAAGAAACATGTCAAAAATGAAAGAAATAGAAGAAAGCAAACTACGGGATATAGAGTTCAAAACCACAGTTATAAAGTTACTCAAAAATCTTTTAGAAACCTCTGAGGAACATAGTGAGACCTTCAAGGATCTTAGTGAGAATGAAAAAAAAAAAAAAGGAAAAGGACCAGTCAGAAATTAAATATACACTGACTGAAATAAAGAATAATATACAGAGATTCAATAGAGGATCCCAAGGATTAAGTCCAAGATTTGAAATATGAGGAAGCAAAAAACACCCAACTGGAAGGCCAAAAAGAAAAAAAAATCCAAAAATATGAAGATAATGTAAGGAGCCTCTGAGACAACTTCAAGCATACCAACATCAGAATTATGGGGGTGCCAGAAGAGAGAGAGCAAGATATTAAAAACCTATTTGAAGAAATAATGACAGAAAACTTCTCCCACCTGGTGAAAGAAATAGACTTACAGGTCCAAGAAGTGCAGAGAACCCCAAACAAAAGGAATACAAAGAGGACCACACCAAGACACATCATAATTAAAATGCCAAAAGTAAAAGACAAAGAGAGAATCTTAAAAGGAGCAAAAGAAAAGCAGTTAGTTACCTACAAGGGAGCATCCATACGACTGTCAGCTGATTTCTCAACAGAAACTATGCAGGCCAGAAGGGAGTGGCAAGAAATATACAAAATGATGAGTAGCAAGAACCTACAACCAAAATTACTCTACCCACAAAAGCTATCATTTAGAATTGAAGGTCAGATAAAGAGCTTCACAGACAAGAAAAAGCTAAAGGAGTTCATCACCACCAAACCAGGATTATATGAAATGCTGAAGGGTATTCTTTAAGAAGAGGAAGAAGAAGAAAAAGGTAAAGATAAAAATTATGAACAACAAAGTGACAACAAATACATTTCTATCAACAAGTGAATCTAAAAAATCAAATGAATAAAGAATCTGATGAACAGAATGAACTGGTGAATGTAATAGAATCAGGGACAATTCTCGGGGGGAAGGAGGTGTGGGAAGACATTGGACAAGGATCTTATGTGCATGTATGCAGTACCTATGGATGTGGACAGTGGGGTGACGAGGGCCTGGGGGAGGGTGGGAACTGGGTGGAGGGGAGCTATGGAGGAAAAAGAGGGACATCTGTAATAATCTGAACAATAAAGATTAAAAAATAGATTAGTAGGAGAAAAAAATCTGTTGCATTTCTATACATTAATAATGAACCATCTGAAAGAGAAAGTAAGAAATCAGCCCTACTAACAATTGCATTCAAAGAATAAAATACTCAGAATAGATTTAACCAAGGAGGTGAAAGGCCTGTCCAGTAAAAACTGTAAGACCTGTGAAGATACTGAGAAAGACACAAGTAAGTGGGAAGATATTCTGTGTTCAGGGACTGGAAGAGTTAATATTGCTAAAATGTCCAAACTACCCAAAGCAATCAACAGATTCAATGTTATCCTAATCAAAATAAATGCCAGTGGCATTTTTCACAGAAATAGAACAAATAATCCTAAAATTTGCATGGACCACAAAAGATCCTAAATAACCAAAGTAACGTTGAGAAAGAAAACCAAAACTGGAGGCATCATACTCCCTGATTTCAAACTACATTACAAAGCTATAGAAATTAAAGTATAATTAAAGCCCAAAACACACATGGATATATGTATCAGAATAGCCCAGAAACAAACCCACACATAGATGGCCAATTAATTTACGACAAGGAGCCAAGAATATACAATGGTGAAAAGACAGTCTAATGAATGGCAATGGGGAAGCTGAACCACCAGCTTACAGCACAGACAAAGATTAACTCAAAATAAATTAAAGGCTTGAACATAAGACTCAAAACCATAAAGAGTCTAGAAGGAAACATAGGTTGTAAGCTCCTTAACATGGGTCTTGGGATGATTTTTTTGGATCTGATTCCAAAAGCAGAGGCAACAAAAGCAAAAGTAAACCCCATTAAACTAAAAAGCTTTTGCACAACAAAGGAACCATCAACAAAATGAAAAGGCAATCTATTGAATGGAAGAAAATATTTGCAAATCACATATCCGATGAGGGGTTAATATTCAAAATATATAAAGAAATCATATGATTCTATAAAAAACCCTCAAACAATTGGATTAAAAATGGGCAAATGAGCTGAATAGACATTTTTCCAAAGAAGACATACAGATGGCCAACAGGTACATGAAAAGATGCTCAACATCATTGATTGTCAGGGAAATGCAAATCAAAACCACCGAGATGGCACTTCACACCTGTAAATGGCTATTACATAAAAAATAAGATGTAAGTCCTGGAGAGGGTGTGGAGAAAAGAGAACACTGGTTCACTGTTGGTGGGGATGTAAATTGTTATAGACACTGTGGAAACAGTATGATGTTCCTCAAAATATTAAAAATAGAACTATCACATAACCCAGCAATTCCTCTTCTGAGCATTCATCCACAAAAATGAAAACACTAATTAAAAAAGATATCTGGCCTGGCCAGTGCTCAGTGGTTGAGTGTTGACCCATGAACAAGGAGGTCAAGGTTCGATTACTGGTCAGGGATGTGAGCCTGATCCCCAGTATGGGGCATACAGGAGGCAGCCAATTAATAATTCTCTCTCATAATTGATGTTTCTATCTCTGTCTCCCTCTCTCTATGAAATAAATAAAAACATTAAAAAAGATATCTGTCCTGCTGTATTCATAGCAGCAAGATTTCCAATAGTTAAGGTATGAAAACAACCTAAGTGTTTATTGATGAATGAATGGCTACAGAAGATGTGCTGTATGTATCCAGTGGAGTACTGTTCAGCCACAAAAAGAAGGAAAGCTTGCCCTTTGCTACAAAAGAATGGAACTTGAGGGCATTATGAGTTATAAAGTAAGTAAGCCCTGGGGAAAATAAAGCATGGTGACTACAGTTAGTAATACTGTGCTGCATGTTTGAAAGTTGCTAAGAGAGTAAATCTAAAGTCCACATCACAAGAAAATTTTTTTATAACTATATGTGGTGATAGATGTTAACTAGACTTACCTTATCATTCCCCAATATGCACAAAGGTTGAATCATTATGTTGTACATGAAACTGATATGCTATTGTCAATTATACCTCAATAAAAATAAGTTTAAAAGTTGGCAGAAACAACAAGAAAAAGGCAGGGCAGTGTGTCTGTACACATTTCTTTAAAACACACTCACAGTTCAAGTAAGATAAGAGCAAAGTCTTGCTTCTATTCCCCAGGCTACTACTATCCAGTTACAACCCAAAGCACGTTGACGCTCTCCCTAAAAGAGGTTAAAAACTCTCTTATTATAAAAAAGGTAAATTTTATGTTGTATATCTTCTTCCACAATAAACATAAAACCTAAAGCAAATGCTGGCTGCACACCCACAAACACTGAGATTGGTGAGATCTGGACTTGTTTTTTCTAAAAATATATATTTTTATTGATTTCAGAAAGGAAGGGCGAGGGAGAGAGAGAGAGAAACATCGATGATGAGAGAGAATCATGGATCGGCTGCCTCTTGCACGCCCCCCACTGGGATCCATCCTGAAACCCGGGCCTGTGCCCTGACCGGGAATCGAACCCTAACCTCCTGGATCATAGGTCAGTGCTCAACCACTGAGTGATGCCGGCTGGATAGACTTGTTGTTTTTAAAACAAGCTCCTCAGCTGAATCTGATGCGCAACTAAGTTTGAGACCCATAGTCTGGCTGGGTTGTAGGCAGTGCGAGAATGGGACGTGGCCTCCCGGAAGGCCTGCTAGAGGAGGGCTTCTTGAACTTGAACATGCATCTGTATCTTCTGAGGCTTTTCCTCAATGGCAGACTCTGATCCAGTGGGTGTGGGGGAGGCCTCAGGCTGTGCGTTTCTCACCAGCTCCTGGGGGACGCTAATGCTGCGTCCTGTGGCCCCACTTTGAGGATGAAGGCTCTGAGCCAGGTGGTGGCCTCATCTGTAGTGCACAAAGGGCCACTCTGGAAAGGAGCAGACCTCGTTTCTGAGAATTGTCCCGGCTCCCAGCTCAGCAGGAGGAGCGGGTCAGCTGCTCTGTGAGCTTCGGGTGCGGCCGGGCCGGCTGCAGGTCTGGCTCTAGGACACGCTGTGGCAGAGGCAACCAGCACCAACGCGGTGGGTTTGGCGCAAGCTGGTCTCAATCCCCAGGCCTCCTGTTCCACAGGAGGGGGCCCGGCTCAGCTGAACACCAGCTGAACTGGCTCAAATTGTGCTTCTCTGCTGCCCTTCCAAATCCTTCTCTTCCCACCTGGCCCACCTCAGGCCCAGACTGCCTCCTGCCTCCATTCACTGCCCCTCCCCCGGAGCACGTGGGGCTCCCTGCCGCCCAGCCCAAATACTGGCACGCTGCCCTGATGGGTCAGTAACAGCTCTGCACTGACTAGAGTGCAGCCAGGAAGTGCCAGGAATGCAGCTAGCTCACCTGGTCCTGGGCCTCTTCCCCTGGCAGCATCCTCGGTGGAACTGACACTCTGCCTCTGGTGAAGGCAGCAGACACTCTCCACCTCTCCCTGCCACCTCTCCACCTCTCCCTGCAAAGTGGTGAGGGGGTTCCCAGAGCCAATGCACAGAAAGGGCTCTGCTTAGCACCGCACAGGGCTCTCCTGTATCCTTGGCGGCTGGCTCCCTCCACTCTGGCTTCTGGGGATTCATTCTTCTATGTGTGCTGGTTGGAGCGGGGGCTGAGTTGTGATTTTCCAGGGCCCAGCGTGCGCATGCGTGTGTGCACGTGTGCGTGTGTGCGTGTGTGTGTGTGTGCGTGTGTGTGTGTGTGTGTGTGTGTGTGTGTGTGTGAGCCATGGGGCGAGGGAAGAACTGGCCTGATCACTGCTTGCAGTTCCATGCCAGCAGCCCGGGGCGGGGGCGGGGGTGTCGTGTCCTCCAGGCTGGAGCGGAGCTGGCCCATCAGCAGGTGTCTGGAGCGGAGAGCCTCCTCCTTCCTGTTCTTCTTAATCCACCAGCTGGGTCTTGGGGTGGGTTCTGAGTGCAGGCTAGATGGAATTTCCCTGGGGACCCAGGAGTCCCCGAGGGGCCCTTCTCTGCCCCTCCTCTGTCCCCAGGCTCCTCACTGGATGCTCAGGGAATGTTTGTGGAATAAGCTCCTTGTTGACGGAGCCGAGCATCTCAGGTGTGCTGCCTCATGCGGCCTCCACTCGCAGGCACCAACTCCCACCTTCCCCCCAGCGTCTCCTCTCAGCCGAGGGTGCAGACCTCAGGAGTGCCCTGTCCTTCTTAGGGGCCCTCTTTACACCTGGGGTTCCCCCCACCTCCCAGTGCAGGGAGGTCCCCCCACAACTGCATGCCCTGGTCTGGGCTTTCCCTAGAGTCTGGCTCTGTCTCTTCACCTGGAACCTGGTGGCCAATTCCTCCAAATCAGGTGAAGCAGGATCTGGCCTGACTCCTGGCTGAGCTCCGTCCCCCTCCACCAGATGACCTCCTTCCCCGCCCCAGGGCTCACCTGGCCCTGACGGTCACCCCAGAGGCTCTGAAAGTCTCTCTGTGAGAAAGGATGGCCTGGGATAGGCCCCCCCCCCCCGGCCCCCCACAGCTGGGAGAAAGCCACCACATAGAAACATAACCTTTATTGCACACGGCGCTGGGTCTCTTTTCATAGAAAAAGGTATTAACACATAAGCATCTGCAAATTGAAGCAACTCCTGGCTTTCTTGGGACGGTGAAATCGCATGCAGTGTCTCTGAGTTGGAATTTTGGTCTTTGTCAAAACCACTGAGATTAGGGGGAGTGGGGAGGGGGAGTGGGGGAGGAGAAATTGCTGAGTCTGTGCTTCTGTCTCAAAATAAGGTGAGAGAAATACGCAGACATAGCTGGTGGGTGTGCTTCTATGTGTATGTGTATCTCTCACTCCACACGTGGTTCCTGGGTGGGGTGACGTGTACTGTCAAGTTCTTTGTGCCCTGGCTTCACGGAGAAGAAGAAAATAGTGTCATTTGTACAAAAGAGTCCTATGTACAAGGGTCCTTGTCACGGCGGGTTGGTTCTGCCCATCAGTTCAACGTCATGGTGCAGGAAAGCGGCCAAGTTGGTGTTTGAGGGCTGGGGTCCCAGAGGGGCCCCTACACCAGGGTGTAGGACTTGGAGTAGGCCCCTGCCCCCTGCTTCTGAGACCTCCCTACCCCCGACGTGCTCATCTCGAGCAGCGAGTCCCTGGAGCCCCCCATTTTGGTGTTAGGGCCCCCGGCCCGGGGAGGCTCAGTGCTGGGGGCTGGAGGGGCAGCGCTGGGGGCAGCGGGGGGCTCGGCAGAGGTGGGGCCGGGTGCTGGGGGCGCTGTGCCAGCCGGGGGCGCTGGCATGGCCAGAGTCCTCTGAGGTAAAGTGGCCGTGGAGGCGGCGGCGGCGGCGGGGGCCCCTGGGTGGGGGAGGCCCAAGGGCTTGCTGGCGGGGTCCAGAGTCAGGTGGCGAGCCTGGGTGTGATAGGCTCGAGCCAGGTTCCGGATGGAGGCCTCTCGGGGCGGGACCGCTGGACAGGGCTCCCGCCCCTCTGCCTTTCGGAAGAAGGCCTCCGACTTGCCATACAGGGGCAGGTTACAGTAGTCACCTGGGCCAAAAGAGCAGAGGAGGTGAGAGGTGGGGCTCAGCCAACCTCCCGCCCCTCGATACCCCCCTGCCCCAGCTGGCTAGGAGTCCCTCTCCAGGATGGACAATGAAGAGTTGAGAGAAGGTCAGCTCTTCGGCCTCTCTGAGCCCCAGTGTCCACATCTGTGCAATGGGGCTGATCACATCCCCTCAGGACACCTGAGCAGTGACTAAGGTAAGTATGGGGTCCTCAACACTGTGACTGGCACACGGCACTGCTGGTGAGCCAGTGCTTATTCGTCAGTGGTCACTCTGAACAGGGCAGCTGCCGCAGAGGGCTCCCTGCTGAAAGCAGGCTCCCCAAGGGCTCTGGCTGGGGGAAGCTTTTCCTCCTGGGAGAAGAAAAGGAGTCCCTCCTGCCACTTCTACACCGTGAACCTGATTCTGCCCTCTGAGGACCGGCAGGGCAGGGCTCCCCTCTTTCCTGCACGGCCTCTCAGGCAGAAAGGCCTTAATTTCTCCACATCCTGCTGGCCGAGCAGCACTTCTGCAGATGACCCCGCTTGGCCCTGAAACCCCTGGGTAGGCTGCCTGCATTTTGCAGGTAAGGACAGGAGGTTCAGAAAGATAAAGTAATTTGCCCAAATTCACACAGCTACAAGGGGCGGGCATCATCTGGACTGCTGGTCTCCTGAATCCTTGATCTTTGTTACCCAGGCTCTTCTCCAGATGACCCAGGGCCTCAGGTTAGCCTGGCCACTGAGCAAGGCCAGTATCGAGCAGACCAGACTCACGGTGTAATGGCCTGGGCCTTGTCTGCAGTGCCCCAACATCTGCTGATGGACTCATTCACCTGCCCCTGCTCATCCTAGACCTGTGCCACCAGCCCCAAGCAGCACAGGCCCTGCCAGGCCCTGCGGTGGGCTGGTTCTAGCCGGGCTAAGTTGCTGCCCACCGGCAGGCTAGGTCGCCGTAGGCTGAGCTGCCAGGTCTGTGCTTTTAGGTGGGGATTAAGTTCCTAGCATTGAGGCCAACCGCCACTGCGCAGTTGATCCCATGGGGATCTCTTTCCATCCCGGCATAGCTTCAGACTGGCCACTACTTAGTGAGAACGTACTGCATGCCAAGCACGTGTATCATTTCTAATGCCCACCGCCACAAGGAAAAGCATATGTGGCCATTGCATTTTACAACAGCGAGGCCAGAGAGGTTAAATGACCTGCCCAAGGTCACAGAGATATGAGAAGGTTGAACCAGGACATGGGCCCTGATCTGCCTGCTTCCAAGTCCCGTCCTTTGCACTACCCACACTGCCATGGGACCCACGAGGCTGGCAGGCCCCAGTGCCGTCAGGGCCAGGCCTAGCCGGGCTTATCGGTCTGGGGAAGGGGACACCGCGAGGGAGGTGTCCTGGGCACTCACTCTTGTTGGCCCGGTGAGGGATGGGCACAGCCACGTTCTTGCCCCGGTCCGCATCCTGGGGCTTGGGCGGGGAGGCGGTGAAGCGGCAGATGCCGGGCTCCGAGGGGGTGCTCATGGATGTCATGCTGTCAGCGTTCTCGTTGGTGCCCGTGGTCATCTGGTCTGAGGAGCTGTCCGAGATGAAGCACTCGGTGATCTCGAACTTGGCGTGCTGCAGCTGCTCCTCCAGCTTGGCGTGCTCGTAGGCCCGGGCCAGCTCCTCATACGTGGAAGAGGCGCTCTCCGTGGACACCATGCTGTTCCGTCCTTTGTCTGGGGAGGCAGGAGGTGGGGGGGGGGGGCATCGAGTCAGGAGGAAGTACGTAGCTTACCCGGAGGAGGGAGCCAACGAGACCCGACTGAGCAGCTCCCCCCCCCCCCCCCCCAGCCACCTGGGAGCCTGGCGGCAGATGTGGGTGAACCTGGCCGAGACCTGCCCTCCTGCTGCAAAGAGAGCAGGTTTGGGCTCTGGGCCATGGAGGGCAAACACCTTTCGTTCTGGGAACTAAGCATCTCCTCGGACACTCAGCCCTTCCGCCAGCCGACGCCACACAGACTATTTTCTCTATTTGGGGGAGAAGAAAACGAAGCCCTGATCAGGCAGGGCTCAGCGAGGCCTGGTGTTGGGTCACAGCCACACAGCGTGTCAGCAGCCAGCTGGGACTAAGCTGACAGTGTCTTGGATCCCATGGCCGGCGGGTAGGAGGTGGGAGGACGGCAGGTGGAGCTGGGCGAGCGGGAGCAGGCACAGGCAGGGGCCCCTGGCTCACCTGTGTCCTGGGAGAGACTTGCGCTGTAGCTGTCACTCTCGGTGACAGTGACGCCATGCTGGGAGCCCACAGTGCGCCAGTCCGAGGTGAGTGTGCGGGCAGGTGTGGAGGCCTGGCATTTGGTCAGAGTCCACTGGCTGGAGTACCGGTTCCGGGTACTGTGGGCTGACTTCACATTCTTCCTGGACACTGGGTCTACACAGAGGAAGTGAGACCCAGCTGCTTTCAACCCTGCCAGCACTGCTACCCCCACAGTGGGCGGGCACTGGGGCTTGGGCAGAAGGCAGTGGGGAGCCAGGGAGGAGGCAGATGCAGCCACAGGATTCCCTTGAGAACACTGAGCAGGCTGCCTTTCCTAACCACACAGCTGGCCTCTGGGCAGAGGAGCAAGAGCAGCTAGGCATGGGGTAGGGGGCAGCATCCCGGTCTTCTCTACCCTTCATCTGTGAAGAACGTCACCTCCCCTCCTGACTGTGCACCCATTCCCTAGAGCCCTTGATGTCTTCTGCTTGCATGTCTGGAGCCACAGAGCTAGAGGCAAAAGGCCCTCGAGGCACAAACACCCAACACCTCAACATTTCTAGGTAAAACCCAGGCTGAGAGGTGTAACATTAGGTAAGTTCCCAAAGTGACAGTGAGTCTGAAAGCAAGGTGCCCAGCTCCAACTCCACTGCTCTTCCTGTTCTCCCATGCTGTTTCACCGTCTTTTTATTTTGAAAACATTACCCCTACCCCATGCTGTGCCCAAGACACTCTGTGTGGGAGGGGCTGCCTCCCTGGGGATCATGCTTACTGGTGCCTGGCCGGATGTCGGACATATCGATGAGGGGTCCGGTGCTCTGGAGGAGGGCTGGGTGGTGCAAGGAGACACCGGTGCAGAAACTCTGCGGGTTGACAGCTTGGCTGAACTCAGCGTCTGCCACAGGGATGGTGGCCTTGTCGTCTCCTGGGGGAAGAAAAACTATCAGATAGCAGGACTCCTTCCCTCTAGGCACCATCTTTAACCTCCAAATTTCTGTTTGTCTTTATCCAGTGAACCTCCAGCAAAATGATCCCTTAGACAGAGAAGGAAACAGTTTTTTCTTTGGTTTGTTATTTTTGTTAATCCTTACCTGAGGATACGTTTCCATTGACTTTAGGGAGAGTAGGAGAGGGAGAGACGGAGAGAAACATGGATGTGAGAGAAACACATCCATTGGTTGTCTCCTGCACACGCCCCGACCAGGGCCCAGGCTGGGGAGGAGCCTGCAACTGAGGTTTGTGCCCTTGACCGGAATCGAACCTGGGACCCTTTGGTCTGCAGGCTTATGCTCTACCCACTGAGTTAAACTAGCTAGGATGGTAAGAGCTCTTGAGAGAAGCTGTAATGTGTTGGAGGTTGTTGAGTTGCTGCTAGGGCTTCAGTGAGAACCACAGCACTGCTGTGAGGGCTGGTGGCTGCCCTTGGTGTGTGTGGCCTGGGAAGCACACTCAGCCCAGGACAGAGAGCTCATGGCACCTGTCACTCACCCAACTGCTTGATGCCCTCCTTGTCCTCGATTAGCAGCTGGACCCTGGGGATGTCAATGTGTAGCCGCGGGCCCTGGGGGGGCCCCTTCACAGGGGTGTCAAAGCTTCGGTTGTTCTTGCTGTGGGGAGAAGGGCTACAGGTGGGTGACTCAGCAGCCATAAAGGGTTGGGGGAGGGTTTTTTGCAAAAACAGCAGGGATTGAAGCTTGTCCCCTGCAGTGGGGAAGAGAGAGGAGAGGAGAGAAGAAGCAACATATGAAACCCACCTTATCAACATCTCTGCCAAACTCTTTGCATCTGGAAAACAGTAGAGAGAGGGTCTGGGTGAGAATGGAGTTTTAGTAGGATGAGAATTTGAGGAGGCATGTGGGAGAATTCCCTGAGCTGGGACCAAGGATGGTCTCTTGGGAAGAAGAGGGAGAAATGTAAACCTCTAAAAACAGTCTAAAGCATGTTTTCCTTTCCTCAGACTTTTATCTAATAGGAAGGTCTTTGCCAAAGGAGAGGGTATATAAAGAGCTCCTTTTAGTTCCTGCAATAACGCTAATCAAACAAGGTGCCAGAGAAGACTGGAAATGGGCATCAATGATGGGTATCTCCTTAGTTATCTGCTGGGGAGAGGAGAGAGTGGAGGATGCAGCAGAGGTGGTCAATGGGAAGTCCCAGATGACTATCAACCAAGCGGTGTCCCTTCCTCCACCAGGGCATCTATCCCCTAGAAAATCCATGCATGGATTTGGAGGGCCCTGCTTTGTTTCAGGGGGCCCTTGAATAGAATTAGAACTCTCAGGGTAGAAATTGGTGAGAGGGGAGAAGCAAAGGTCCTGGTTAATCCATTAACCCCCCCTGATAACTGAGAATGATCTGCCAGAGTGAATCTAGTTCCAGGCATGCATCCAACTGCCACCCGTTCATCCATTTATTATTGATCCAAACACCTGTCCATTTATCTGTCCAACTGGTCACACACTCATATACTCACCCATCCAACTATTTATCCATTATCCACCAATTCAACTACCCATCCATTCAAACATCAACCCATCCAACTATTTCTCCAACCATCTATTCAATTATGCACTCATCTATTTAACTATTCTCTAATCATCCATTCATCCATCCATTAATTTAATTATTTAACCATCTCTTCATCTGATCATCCATCTATCCATCCAAATATGCATCTATACATACAAGTATCCTTTAAACCATCAGTCTATCCAACCATCCATTCACCCATCCATCCATCCATCCATCTATCCATCCATCCACTCCTTCATCCATCTATCTATACAACAACCAATCCATTCAACCATTTATTCAACAAACCTTTTACTTAACCATACTTCCAATCATATTTCCATCTATACATCCTTCTATCCAACCATCAATCAATAATCTAACCTTCCATCCAACTATGTAACCACTCATCCAACCATCCATCCATTCATCTATTCATCTTTCCAGCAGCTATCCAACCATCCTTTAATCACCCATCCATAATTCATCCAAATCCTAAACACCCTAGGCAGTGTCAGTCATCTCCTCTTCTGTGCTACTATTATTCCCCAGCCTCTCACATTAGACTGTTAACTCTATAAGGGCATGGGTTGTTCCTTCTTCATTCATCTTTTGATCTCCAATGTCTGCCAGATACTCAATAAATGTTTTCCAAATGAGTGGTGAACATCTCTTAAGCAGCTAGTAGGTGCCAGACGCATTCATGCCAGACTGCACTATTAGATGTTGGGACAGGAGATGATATTCAAAATATTTGAAAATGGATGTGCATGGAAACTGTGCAGTCAGAAATGAGTGAGGTTCTGAAGAACCCCTGCAGGCATGTTCATTAGTGGCTGGGTCCTGGGTGAGAGATCGGCACATCTAGGGCAAAAGGAGCAACATCTCTGGTATTTACCGATCAACAAGGAAATTTAAAAATCTCTTAACAAGCAATGAGGCTTTCCCAGTGTGGACCTCTAAAAGCAGCCCTGGTTAGGACAGGCACAGAGTCCTGGGGGCTCAGAGAAGGAAACAGTCAGCATGAGGAAGTTTGGAAGGTCGGAGTGCAGCTCTCCTGTCCAGGGCACATGGGCACTCTCTCTTGTCCAGGGAAAGCTGTGAGCCAATGAAGGTGGACAGTGGGACTGAGGGTCAGCGCTCCTGCCTAGGAAGCCATAGGAAGGACCCCCGCCCCCACCTCGCAGCCGCTTCAGCCGTTTCTCCTTCCTCTTCTTCCGTACGACGAAGAGCAGAGCCAGCCCCAGCGTGGCCAGGATGACTGGGCAGCCGATGGTGAACAGCTTCCTCACGTCGTCCCCTTCACCTTGAGCAGACTTGAGGGGAGGAATGGTGCCTGGATGGGGTGAGGAAGGGCATCAGGGATCCCTTACGAGTTGGGTGCTATGCAAATTCCCATGGGTGGGGGAGCCCTGAGACCATTTATTCTGCCCTTGTTCTCATGCTGACCTCCACTTCTTGGTGCAGAGCTCCTCCCCTCTGCTCCCCCAAATTCTGATCCCATCAGGACAACCATGAACAGTGGGGATAGTTTTCATACTCATTTTGATTGATATTAATGACTTCCTGAACCTGTTTCTCTTGTCATTGACATTCACATTCATTCCTAAAGGGTGGATGGGTGGGCTCAGATTCCCACAGCCAGCTGGTCAGGTGGGGTGGGGGAGATGGTGAGAATCTCAGTAGAGAGAAGTCAGGGCTCAGTAGAGAAGAAGTGGGATCCTGGGTTCTCTTCTCCAGATGAAGACAAAAGCTACACGTACACTGCCTTCCCTCCCGCCTCCCCTCCCATGGGCAGTGTCCGCTAGCCTTGGGCACCTGAACCGAGGCAGGAGGAAGCAATGGCTCCCGCTGACAGTGCTCGGCCAAGCCCTGTGCCTGCTTCAGAGCCTTGTCTCAGAGTCCTCTCCTTCATGAAGCCTTTCCTGCTGGAGTCATCCCCTCCACAAGGCTGGAGACAATGTCCCTCTGAACGCAGCCTTCCCGGCACCTTTCATGTTTGCATGTGTCAGTGTGGGTGCACATGTGTGGATGTGTGTGCATGCATGTGCGAGGTGTCTCCGTGTGGCAAACACCAGTTAACGCTCACTGATACCCATGTGCTTGGGTGCATGTCTCAGTGAGAGTCATGCGCCTGGTCCTGGACCTCAGAGCATGAGTAGGAGTCAGGAGTGTCACCTCTTGGCCCAGGACATTGAGAACTGGGAAGCCTTCTCCCTCTCTCTCTTTGGTTACCTTGGAGGTCACAGTTCAAGATGACAGAACTAAAAGCTGGTGGACAGCCAGCCCTCAGGAGACTGTATGAGTGCAAGAAACACATCTCCACTTGACTTAGCCGAGAGCGTGCACATGTCTCTGTTCCTGCAGCGAGACCCTTCCCACCTGCCTCATACATCAAATCAGTAGCAGGTCTCAGGGCAGGGCCTCAACTGTTCCTCCCCCCGCCTCTGAAGCAATGGCCAGCAAGGCTCCCACCTTCGGAGGCCCCAGTGTCTTGACCTGTTTGTCTACTTGCCTCTCATGCACCCGCTGCTTCCCATCTGCACGCCAGTACGCTGCTGCCTTTGCCGGAACCCACCTGTCAGCCTTTCTCCTGACAATAGTCCTGCTGATTTCCCTCTTTGTTAGTTTCTCTCTCTCTCGCAGCTACCCTGGCAACCCTCGGCGTCAGCATCTGTGCTGTTCCCTCCCCTTACGACTCACTGCCATCGTAGTCCAGGGTGGCAAACTGGGCCGTCTCGTTGCCGCAGCCAGCGCTGTTGCAGGCCTTCATGCGGAGCTCGTACCATGTGGCCTCTCGCAGTTCGGTCAGAAACACCTCCCCAGAGGTGTTGGCCGGGAGGCCCTGCCAGGCCCAGGTGCCCTTGGGCCGGAACTCCAGCGTGATGGCCGTGATGGGGCAGCCCCCGTTGCTCCAGCCCTGTAGGTTCAGCCGTGCGTGTGTGGAGTTGATGTGGGTGAAGAGATGCTGGTCTTTGCTGAAGGAGGGCTCTGGGGACCAGAGGCAAGAGGCGTCAAAAAGCCTGGGAGTGGAAGGAGTCCTGCATCTGGGCTGCCCAAGGTCCCTGGGGGCACAGGGGCTGCAGCGGCTCCAGGGGGGCAGTGGGTGGCACAGGTGGCGGTGAGAGGCCCCGGGAAGAGAAGGGGGAGAGGAGGGAAGGATGGAGAGGAGGCCTCGGCTGTAGGCAGAAGGAAGAGAGGTACAAGCACCTGCCGCCCTCATGGTGTAGGGAGACCGTGTTTCCCACTGGGATTCGTGGATGCAGAGCTGATGGGAATGAGGCTGCATCTCCCTGCAGCCCCTGCCTCCCCGCACCCTCCTGCCCAGCCATGCCACCAGGCCTCACCCCGCCCATGGGTCTTGGCCTCGATGATCTCGCTGATTCGCCCGGAGCCCACGCTGTTCTTGGCCGCCAGCTTCACCTTGTACCACGTGCCACACTTGAGACTGTCCAGCTTGAAGGCCCGCTCGCCAGAGCTGATGAACACGTCCTTCCACTCCTCGCTGTTGTCCACTGAGTACTGCAGCACGAAGCCTGCGGGGAGTTCGCCTGGCTCAGGGCGAGGTGCTGGCCAGGGTACTGGCATCGTGGAGGCCGGGCTCCAGGAAAGGGGGCTCTGCTCGTGGGGAGGGGCTGATGCACTTTAGAGGCAAACTTGGGAGGCTTTGAGTGTTTTACTGCTCTCTCTGCAGCTCTCATGTTAGGGTTGAGAGGCCAAGTGGGGGCACGGGCGGGCAGAAAAGCAGGCTGCGAGGCTTCCAAGGGACCCTGCTTGGACCCTGTGCTGCACGTGTGGCCCGTGGCAGCTGCAGCCACCAGGCGCCTGCTGGACATGCAGCGCTCAGCCCACCACAGCCCCTGAGCCAGGTCTTGCAGGACCTGGTGAGTCACGGGCGGGCAGGTGGGCTCAGGTTTGAGAAGCAATCATCCAGTGGTTCATCTACTCGGCAGACGTAGAAACGGGGCCCAGAGAAGAGGAGCCTTCCCCGGGTTTGCACAGCTCTCCGGGGCTAAAGCCCAGAGGCCAGGCCAGGGTGCTCCTCCTCCCGCCCCCCAGTCCCCCCGGGGAATCTCCTGCAGTCACTCCCTGAGCATTCCCGGCACAAGTGGTGGGAGTGGGGGAAGCCCTTCCCCCACCCCTGTGCCTAGGTTCCCTCCCTTGGGTCCCCCTCTCAGTCAGACCCCTCTCACCTCGGATGGAGCTGCCCCCATTGTCCCCTGGAATCCACGTTAGGGTGATGGAGGAGGCGGAGGTTTTGGAGACTGTGAGGCGGGGTTGGTCCGGGGGCACTGTGGAGAAAGCCACAGCCCTCAGCACAGGGCCCACTTATGATGATGGGGGACTGGGGACCCGATGGAGAGGAGGGCGAGGGCCTGGCTTCCCCACTCCCTGGGTGCACCTCACACCTGCTCCTTCTCCCTATGGCACCTGCTTCCCTGAGGGTGGCTTTCCCCGGGGCAGGGGGCGGGAGGTTGTCTCATACAGTGGCGTTCCCAGCGCTTCTCCATCCCCGCCGGGCGCCCGCCTCAGGGGTCTCACCTTGCACGAGCAGGTTGACGATGATGGTGTCAAAGCCCCCGGTGTTGGTGGCCGTGCAGGTGTAGTAGCCCGAGTCCTCTGCCTTGACCGCGCGCAGCAGCAGCGTGCCGTTGGTGTGGATGAGGCGGTGCCCGTCCATGGACATGGGGATGGTCGAGTCCTCACTGTGGGGGACGGGTTAGAGCACACACCCCTCCCCTGGGCCTCCCTCGGGTCTGCACACACATAGAGCTGGGAGCAGGAGGTGGCTTGCTAGGGGTGCCTGACTCATGGGGCTTCACTTAGGACTTTAGGGGCTTCTAGTAACCTTGGCCTTTTGACCATCTGGGGAGGTAGATGCTGAACTCCCAGCAGAGAGGAGTTGGGAGGCCAGGCCTGCTCCTGAGATGGTCCTTCTACTGGGCTCCTCTCAGGGGTCACCCAGGCTTCTGGGTCCCGCACACACCTGTCCTTGGTCCATTTCACAGCCGGGGCCGGATCGCCCACCGAATTGCAGGGCAGCCAGACGTCTCTCATCCAGGGTGTGGTCACGGTGCCCCCAAATGAGATGATCTTTGCTGGGGCTACAAAGAAGAGAGGATGAGGGCCACCCTACTCCTACATCCAACACTGCCTTGGCTCCCCTTTCCCAGGGCTCCCCAAATTTCACAGAAAGTCCTTCCTCTCCCATCTGACCTCAACCTTGGAGTTGGGGTCGGGAATGGGTGCAGGGAACTGCATCTGGGAGTCTTGATTCCACAGCCTTTATCAGCACTGTTATGGGTCAGCTACCACATGAGGCCAAGGAGTCATGACAGATACAATACATTCCCTCAAGTGGCTGACTGTCCAAGAGGGAGACAGGCCCTTTATCAGTCACTAGAGACCGGGTGCACAAAATTTGTGCACTCAGGGGGGTTCCTCAGCCCACCTGTGACCTCTCTCAGTCCAGGAGCTCTTGGGGGATGTCCGACTGATAGCTTAGGCCCGCTCCCCATAGGGAACAGGCTAAGCCAGCAATCAGACATCTTTAGCAGCGCTGCAGTGGAGGTAGGAGAGACTCCCGCTACCTCTGTTGTGCTCAGCCTGGCATCTGGCTAAGCGGTGCTCCCCCTGTGGGAGTGCACTGACCACCAGGTGGCAGCTCCTGCATTGAGTGTCTGCCCCCCTGGTGGTCAGTATGCATCGTAGCGACCAGTCATTCCACCATTTGGTTGATTTGCATATAGCCTTTTATTATACAGAATTACAGGGGAAGCTGCTGCAACCAGGTTGGTACAGATCCTCATGGGGCCCAGAGGAGGCACTGTGAGGCCAAGGGAGGAGCCAGGAGCCAGGACCAGACCTGCCAGGACCTGGGATGTGACTGGAAGGGCAGGTGAGGGTGACTGCTGGGTCCAGCTGGGCCAGCTTGGGGGTGAAAGTGTCCTCATGGAACCAAGGCTCTCAGAAGAAAGAATGGGGGTGCAGGAGAGATGGGGAGGAAGAGTGAGGGTGCTAGAGAGATGGGAGGTGTGGGGGTGCAGGAAAGATGGAAGGAGGAGTGGGGGTGCAGGAGAGATGGGAGGAGTGGGGGCTCATTGAGAGGTGGTTCTGGCAGGAACCTCATGGCCATCAGGCCCACAGGTAGGGCTTTAAATGAACCAGTGACCACAGTGCTTCTGAGCAGAGGAGCCTTCTCAGCTAGGCTTCCTGGGGGACAGCAGATGGAGGCCTGTGCAGAGCTGCGGTACAGGACCTGAGGCTCCTCCCTAGGCCGGCAGCACCGAGCCTTGGGGGAAGAGAGGATCTGGGGGCAGCTGAGGAGGAAACGGGTGCTTGGGTTGGGAGGATGCCTGGAGGCTGGAAGACTCGGATGGAGCCAAGGGGCCCCGGTTATGGCTTCTGTTGGGCCCCAGAGTGGTCCTGAGGGCTTGGGGAGAGCACCAGGTCGCTGGAGGCTGGGTTCTGGCCCGGGCTCCACCGTCTGGCCCCATGCGTGGCCGGGAAGGCCTTGAACTGCCTGGGCCGAGGGCAAGTGTGGCGGCTGGGTGCACAGCTTGTCCCTCCTGCCTCATAGGTTGTGGTGGGTATGGGACAGGAGGATGTGTGAATGTGTTTTGGGAAGGACCGAGTCCCCGGGATGTGACATTCCACACCCACAAGGGAAGGGGTCAGCCTTCTGCTGAGACACTCAGCCCCTCAGACCCTGTGCCAGGCCAATACCCGCTGCCAGGGGACACTCTAGCTCTCAGCCCACTTCCCCCAGAAGGAGACGCGTTTAGGAGAAGGTGATGGTAGTGCCGCTGGGAAGAAGGGTCAGGGGAGGGTAGAGACCCTGAGCCACATGCACAGTGCCCCAGGGTGGAGCCAGGAGGACCAGTCCACCTGCCACAGCAGCCTCCTAGTCCATGCGCCTCTGTGTGTGATCAGCTGTAAATGGGATGCCAAGTTCACTGGCAGAGCGAGACCCTGGCCCACTGTGGGCCCAGGCATGTGAGCTGACTCCAAGCCTGTGTCAGGGAGGGCTGATGCCTCCTGAGTCCCAGCTAAAGTCCCCTTCCTCCAACCCCAGCCGAGTGCTGGTCCTGGGCTCTGGGCTAGAGGTCAGGTGGCCGTGGGGGAGGCAGGGCTGGCAGGAAGGGCCTAGGGAGGCCCAGCATCAAATAGCGAACCGGAGTCAGAGGCTGTGACCACGCCCCGCCTCAGGGTTGGCACAGAGGTGGTCTTGCAGCGCCGTGTGGCTGCCTCTGAGTCAGTCTGGGGCCGTGGCCTCAGAACCGTCGTGCCCTATAAGGGGTTCAGTGGGCACTCCAGAAGGCCAAGCACAGGCTGAGTCACCCGTGTGGCTTCTCCCTAGAGCCATACGCACTTCGTGTGACTTCTGACCCAGCGAACCAGCGAGGGGCGGTGGGCGCCTGTGTGTGAGGTGTCCAGGCTTAGGGCAAGGGCTCTGCTCTGGGCAGGCAGGGACCCTGCCGCAGCCCCTCTGAGGAGCTGGGCACTGGGACAAAGGGTCTGTTTGGGGCTGCAAGGGGCTACCTTCCCCCTTCTCTAACTCCAGAATAGAGTGTGAACTGGGCAGCCAGGTGATCCGTGCCCCCAGGTCCTAGGCATCAGAGCAGCCTCAGCCTGTTGTGAGGTTCTCTGGGCAGCAGGGGGCAGCAGAGGCCCAGTCTTGGTGGATGTAGGAGGGCGGCAGTGGACCAGCCCCTCAGACAGGGTGAAGGGAGACAGCCCCTATTTGTGCAGAAGCAGAATTCCAGAAAAGAGCATCTGGAAGCTCCCATCCCTCTGGCCCAGCCCCAGGCTGCTCACCCTTGCCGGCGGGCTCAACTACGACTTTCTCACTGCCGTTGCCCCGGCCGGCAGAGGTCACGGCCGCCACCCACAGCAGGTACTGCTGCCCTCGGTTCAGATGGGCGATCCGGTAGAAGAGTTGCTCCGGACTCGTCTCGTACTCGCTGGGAGCCTGTGGGGCGGAGGCGAAGACACCCTGAGAACCCAGGCCCTCGGGCCTCCAGACGCAGCCCTAACCTTGCCCTGGGGTCCTGGGCTCAGAGGCAAGGCCTCGGGCTGTGCAGGAAGAGGCACATCCTGCCTCCTTGGCCCTGGATGTGGCTCTGGAGCTGCTGGGCTGCTGGGTCAGCCTCAGGTGCACCTGATTGTCCCTGGCTGGAAACTGCGGCTCCAAGGCGTGTGTGTTCTGGCTGAAAGCTGGAGGGAGTGGGGAGAGGGGCATAGAGGAGGGAGGGTCCTAGCAAAAGCTTGAGAAAGGGAGTTTCTGGAAGAAGCTAAATTACAGTGCTTGACTCCCCCAGTCTGTCCACACGCGAGGCCCCCCAACCCTAATCACCGCTCCTTCATTCTGCAGCCGCCACCGGCCTCACCGTTAGGCAAAGGGGTGAGGGACGGAAGCTCCTGGGGCAGCACTTTATTAATGGTTATCAGCGCAGATCCTGTCTATAGCTGTAGGTTCTATAAATCTATAGGCTTTTAAAAAAAAACCAAATGACAGTTTTGACAAGTTGCCAACAAAACAATATCAGATCCCAGTGGTTTTACCAGTTGCTTTGATGAAAAGATTATGTTACCGTGGAAACCAGAGGCTCAGATATTGAAATGAATTTGAGCAGGAGCTTTTGATAAGCGCTAGTTTGCAGCCCTCCTGGCAGCCTCTTCCCGGCGCAGGCAGGATGGGCTGGCTTTCATTTTATGTTATTTTTTGGTCGGCTGCAGGGAAGGGGGAGGAGGACGGCACTAGAGCCTCTTTGAAATCAGGGCGGAAGTCTAGGGAGGGGGAGCCCCCGGAACAGATGGGGGGCCCTGAGGCCAGAGGGAGCTAATAATTAGTTATCTCTGCAGTCACAGGATCGTGCCCACATATGTGCACATGCGCACTCAGACACGCAGATATGTAGGTGCTTTCATCACATGCGAGGGGGCAGACCTCCACACAGTCTCAGAGGCACGGTCTCTGTGCCCAGTGGCAGGCTGAGGGGCCCCATGACTTACACCAGGAGAAAATGCGTTGGCCCAGGCTGTGTGCAGGAAAGTGCTAAGGAGAAGGCGCGGGCATTCTGCATTGACGGAGAACTCCCTGGCCAACTCCTCCCCACCTCCCCCATAGAGCTGGCCTTGAAGCCAGGAGGTCCCTGCTGGGGGAGTGCAGAGCCACCTGGGCTCTGGTCATGGGGGGACGGTGTGCATATCTGGAATTCATGTCCATGCATGAGGTAGGGTGGGTAGTGACTTTCACACCTGCCTGCCCTTCTCATTAGACATATAACTCCAAGTGTCTCTTAGGGCTCCTGGGGCCTCAGTTTTCTCTGCTGCAAATGAAGAAAGCAATACAGCTCTGCCTGTTCTGCGTGTGTGTGTGTGTGTGTGTGTGTGTGTAGAAGTTGAGTGTAGCGGCTTATGCGTGTGAGTGTGTACTTGAGTGCACATTTTTTTCTACACAGGGAGGGAAAGGTTTGGCTTCCTCTTGCAGGCATTAGCATCTTACTCAGTACACTTCCTTTTACTCTGGACTCCCCCAAGAATCTGCTGAAATACCTTAAAAATATACACAACCATACCCCCAAGTAAAGTTCCAGTGGATCAAAGGTTAAATAAAATCAGTAAGCCTGGCTGGTGTGGCTCAGTGGTTGACATATGAACCAGGAAGTCGCTGGTTTGATTCCCAGTCAGAGCCCAGGTTGTGGGCTCAATCTCCAGTAGGGGGAATGCAGGAGGCAGCCGATCAAAATGATTCTCTCGCATCATTGATGTTTCTCTCTCCCTTTCCCTTTGTCTCTTAATTCAATACAAATATATCCTAGTAACCCAATAAGCCATGTCCACAAGCCACACCCACCAGCCAATCAGGAGCAATATGCAAATTAACACCCAACCAAGATGGCTGTTGCCCATGGCAGGGCTATTGCTTGGGCAGGCAAGCTGGGGCTGGGGTGGAGCCAGCCAGCAATCAGCTGGATTACAGGGCAATTGCTGGCTGGGGTCCCCTGGCTGAGGTCCTCTGCCCAAGGACAAGTCTTGGGCAGGCTGGGGGTGAGCCATCAGTAGGACATCCCCTGAGGGCTCCCAGTATGTGAGAGGGAGCAGGTTTGGCTGAGGGACCACCCACCCCCAGTGCATGAATTTCATGCACCTGGCCCCTAGTGTGTGTATGTGTGTGTGTGTGTGTGTGTGTGTGTGTGTGTATGTATTTTTAAAGCAAGATATATATACATATATATAATATATGTGTATATATATATGTAAAACAAATATATATATATATATAAAACTAGAAGAAACTATAGGTTATCTGTCTTTTAATCACAAAAGTAAAGGCAAAATTATAAATGAAAATGGTTTATAAATTTGAATTATATGAAAAGAAAACCTAATATATAAGTTTTTATACCAAATATAGAATCAAAGGCAAGCAATGAATTGGCGAACACTTGCAACCTCTATAATAAAAGAATGCTTATTATCCTTAATATGCAAAGAGTATTAGCAAATCAATAAGAAAAAAACACACAAGCCATGTAAATAAAAAATGAACAAGGGACATGAATTGACAAAGATGAAAAAAATAACCACAGTAAAAACATGTAACAATAATCAACCTAACTAGTAATTAAAGAAAAAAATTTAAAGTAAAAAAACTTAAAAAAATCCAACTGGCAAAGATGAAAAATATATAGTACTTTGGATTAACATGGACACAAAGAACAAGTATGCACTTACCATTCTAGTGGAAACACAAATGGGTGAAAACTTTCTGAAGGGTAATCTGCAAATGTCTATGCAAACTTTAAGAATATTCCTACAGAAATTTACTGTAATAAATAATAAATCAAGTGTATAGAGACATTTATGAAGAATGCTCAATGAAGCATTATTTATAATGGTGAAAATTTGAAAATAGATTAATATAGAATAATGGAAGGACTGGTTAAATAGATTATGAACAAACATGCATTCAATATCATATTTAAAAATATTTGATCGTTTTTCAAAGTCCCCACTAGATTATATTAAGAAACCATATGATCTCCCTAATTTGGGGAATCTAATGAACAAAATAAACTGACTAACAAAATAGAACCAGAGGCATGGATACATGGAGTAGATGGACAGATGTGAGAGGCAGGGGAGGGGCCTGGGTAAAAGCAGGTGAAGAAATTGGCCAGAGAGCTGATGGACACAGCCTGTAGGTCCTCTCAGAGGTAGGCAAAGCAGGGGGAAGTTAGAGAACATCTGTAACCGTGCCAACAACACAACAAAAAAGTAAAGTTTTTATTTTTATTTAAAAATATTTATATTGATTTCAGAGAGGAAGGGAGAGAGAGAGAGAAACAATAGTGATGAGAGAGAATCATTGATCATCTGCCTCCTGCACACCCCTCACTGGGGATCGAGCCACAGCCTGAGCATGAGCCCTGACCGGGCGGCAACCGTGACCTCCTGGGTCATAGGTCGACGCTCAACTACTGAGCAACGCCAGCTGGGCTTATTTTAATTAACACACACACACACACCCCCCCCAAAACACACCCCCCCCAAAACACACACACCCCCCAAAACACACACACCACAAAACACACACACCCCCCCCCAAAACACACACACACACACACACCCCAAAACACTCACACACCCCCAAAACACACACACACACACACACACACACCCCAACCCACACACACCCCCCAAAACACACACACACCCCAAAACACACCCCCCCAAAACACACACACACACACCCCCCCAAAACACACACACACACACACACACCCCAAAACACTCACACACCCCCAAAACACACACACACACACACACACACCCCAACCCACACACACCCCCCCAAAACACACACACACCCCCCAAAACACACACACACCCCCAAAACACACACACACCCCAAAACCCACACACACACACACACCCCAAAACCCACACCCCCCCAAAACACACACACACACACACACACACCCCCCAAAACCCACACACATCCCCCAAAACACACACACACACACACACACACACACACACCCAAAACACACACACACCCCCAAAACACACACACACACCCCAAAACACACACACACACCCAAAACACACACACCCCAAAACACACACACCCCCCCCCAAAACACACACACACACACACCCCAAAACACTCACACACCCCCAAAACACACACACACACACACACACACCCCAACCCACACACACCCCCCAAAACACACACACACACACCCCAAAACACACACACACCCCCAAAACACACACACACACACACACACCCCCCAAAACACTCACACACCCCCAAAACACACACACACACACACACACACCCCCAACCCACACACACACCCCAAAACACACACACCCCCCAAAACACACCCCCCCAAAACACACACACACACACCACACACACACACACACACCCAAACCCACACACACCCCCCAAAACACACACACACCCCCCAAAACACACACACACACCCCAAAACCCACACACACACACCCAAAACACACACACACACCCCCCAAAACACACACACACACACACACACCCCCAAAACACACACCCCCCCCAAAACACACACACACCCCAAAACCCACACACACCCCAAAACCCACACACACACACCCCAAAACACACACCCCCCCCCCAAAACACACACACACACCCCCAAAACAAACACACACACACACACCCCAAAACACCCCCCCCAAAAAACACACACACACCCCAAAACACACACACCCCCCCCAAAACACACACACACCCCAAAACACACACACACACCCCAAAACACACACACCCCCCCAAAACACACACACACCCCAAAACACACACACACACCCCCAAAACACACACACACACACACACCCCAAAACACACACCCCCCCCAAAACACACACACACCCCCCCAAAACACACACACACACACACACCCCAAAACACCCCCCCCAAAAAAAAACACACACACACCCCCCCCCAAAACACACACACACCCCAAAACACACACACACACCCAAAACACACCCCCCCCAAAACACACACACACCCCAAAACACACACACACACCCCCAAAACACACACACACACACACCCCAAAACACCCCCCCCCCAAAAAACACACCCCCCAAAACACACACACACACCCCAAAACACACACACACACCCCCAAAACACACACACACACCCCCCAAAACACCCCCCCCAAAAAAAACACACCCCCCAAAACACACACACACACCCCCCCAAAACACACACACACACACACACCCCAAAACCCACACCCCCCCCAAAACACACACACACACACACCCCAAAACCCACACACATCCCCCAAAACACACACACACACACCCCCCAAAACCCACACACACACACACACACACACACACACACCCCAAAACCCACACCCCCCAAAACACACACACACACACACACACCTCAAAACCCACACACACCCCAAAACACACACACACCCCAAAACCCACACACACACCCCAAAACACACACACACACACACACACCCCAAAACCCACACACACACCCCAAAACACACACACACACACACACACCCCAAAACCCACACACACACCCCAAAACACACACACACACACACACCCCAAAAACCACATCCCCCCAAAACACACACACACACACCCCAAAACCCACACACACACCCCAAAACACACACACACACACACCCCAAAACCCACACACACACCCCAAAACACACACACACACACACACACACAACTCAAAACCCACACACACACCCCAAAACACACACACACACACCCCAAAACCCACATACACCCCAAAACACACACACACACACACCTCAAAACCCACACCCCCCCAAAACACACACACACACACACACCCCAAAACCCACACCCCCCCCAAAACACACACACACCCCAAAACCCCCACACACACCCCAAAACACACACACACACCCCAAAACACACACACCCCCCAAAACACAACACACCCCCCAAAACACACACACACACACACCCCCCAAAACACACACACACACACACATACCCCAAAACACACACACACCCCCCAAAACACACACACACACACACCTCAAAACCCACACACACACCCCAAAACACACACACACACACACCCCAAAACCCACACACACACCCCAAAACCCACAGACACACACACCCCAAAACCCACACACACACCCCAAAACACACACACACACACACACACCTCAAAACCCACACACACACCCCAAAACACACACACACACACACACACCCCAAAACCCACACACACACCCCAAAACACACACACACACACACACCCCAAAACCCACACACACACCCCAAAACACACACACACACACACACCCCAAAACCCACACACACACCCCAAAACACACACACACACACACACACACACACCTCAAAACCCACACACACACCCCAAAACACACACACACCCCCCCCAAAACCCACACACACACCCTAAAACACACACACACACACACACCTCAAAACCCACACCCCCCCAAAACACACACACACACACACACACCCCAAAACCCACACCCCCCCAAAACACACACACACACCCCAAAACCCACACACACACCCCAACACACACACACACACCCCCAAACCCACACACACACCCCAAAACCCACACACACACCCCAAAACACACACACACACACACCTCAAAACCCACCCACACACACACACACACACCCCAAAACACACACACACACCCCAAAACACACACACACACACACCTCAAAACCCACACCCCCCCAAAACACACACACACACACACACATCCCGAAACCCACACACACCCCCCAAAACACACACACACACCCCAAAACACACACACACCCCAAAACACACACACACACACACACCCCAAAACCCACACACACCCCCACACCTCAAAACCCACCCCCCCCAAAACACACACACACACACCCCAAAACACACACACACACACACACCCCAAAACCCACACACACACCCCAAAACACACACACACACACACACACCCCAAAACCCACACACACCCCCCAAAACACACACACCCCAAAACCCACACACACACCCACACCTCAAACCCCCCCCCAAAACACACACACACACACACACACCCCAAAACCCCCACACACACACCTCAAAACCCACCCCCCCAAAACACACACACACACACACACCCCAAAACCCACACACACCCCAAAACACACACACCCCAAAACCCACACACACACCCACACCTCAAAACCCCCCCCCCCAAAACACACACACACACACACACACACACACACACACCCGAAAACCCACAATATATGTACAGATCAAATACCAGAAGGCTGAATATCAAAACATTGCCACTGCTTCTCTTTAGGGAATAAGAGTATAAGTAATTTTTGCTTTCCTTTCTTTTATATATTTACAGAATTTTCCACAATAAATTGCATTATTTTGATTATTAGAGAAAAACAACAAATGTTTTAAAGTGTTGGGTAAATTTCCAACAGGACTCAATGCAGCTCGGCTGTCTCCAGGTGTAACTTGTGGGGGGCCCATGCCATTTGTAGTTTTCCACATCTATTCTAGGGCTGCACGTACACACGCTCATACACTTCGGCTCACATGCAACTGTCTCTAACCCACACGCATACCCACTGCTCTGCATGCCACACACAGGCGAGCCCTGCCCAGCGCTCTCCCTCCGCCCCCCCCCCCCCCCCCAGCCCTTTTGGAAATGACTCTGTCGTGCTGGTATTTGGGTTTGGTGGTTAGGTCCCCGGGTCCCTACCCCCAGGGAAGTTCTCTTCACACTAGCACAGTGGCCCTTGCATGACACTGTCCGATGGGAAATCTTCCCAAGAGAGGAGGTTCCTGTGCTCGGGACACAAAGAGGCCCGGCCTCAGCAGCAGGAGGAGGAATGGGGAACAGCAGCTCTTCTCTGGGTCCTGGGAGCGGGGTCCCCAGCCCGTGGAGGGGGCTCCTCAAGCCCACACTAACGAGGAGGCTGGGCTCCTGGGTCCCCATCCCTTGGAAAGTCTTCTTGAGCCGAAGAGGAAACACCGCCCAGCAAACACCCGAGCTGGAGCGCCTGTTTCTGATGGGCCGCGCCTCCGCCCAAGGCTTTGCCGTTGCCAGGCTGTGTGCTTCTCATGACAGTGATGTTCCAGGCACGGTGTTTGGCAGCTTGGACCCAAAGATGGAAAAGATGCTGCCCGTGTCCTCATGGACCCCGAAGACTAGTGCGAGAGACACTTTTGGACAGCTAACTGCCCTCCAGCCACCCAGTGTATGACAGAGGGAGGACGCCTGCAGCGGGCAGCAGCGGGCAGGGGCGTTGTGCTGTGGAAAGGCAGTGTGGGCCCCAGATATGACAAGCTTAGTGTGAGGAAAGCCTGGAGTGTGTGTGTGGAAGAGTGATGGGGGGCGGGGACAGAAGACATCGGCTAGAAAATTGACACAACCACCACCCATGGCCGGGTGTTCCCAGCCCACCACCCACAGGCCCCATTGCCCCCCTGGGAGCAATTCCGCTCCCAGGGACACTCCCCGCCGGGACGATGAGCACCAAGAGACACGCACAAGAACGTCCAGGCAGCACTGTTTGTCTTCGCTCCGAACTGAAAGCTACCCAAATGCCATCGATGGACAACAGCTGTAACATGTGCGCACAACAGAAACTGCACAGATGTGAGAGTGAACTGTCCAGGGCCACAGCCACGTGGGTGAAATTCACAAATTCAAAACGCCATCTAGTACAAGAAGCCGGACGGACGGCATGGAAAGGCAACACCCATCTGAAGCCAGGACAGCGGTTTCCCTGCCGGAGAGGTGGGGACCGAGAGAGCACCAGGAGGCCTTCTGGGTGGTGTGCTCTCCCATTCCGTGCCCTGGGAGCCGCCTGCCCGTGTGTGCCCTGCCCCAGGGAGGGGCCTGCCTGCGTGTGCTGGGAGCTGTGCAGTCATTACATGTGCACCGTTGTGCATGCGACGCCAGGAGGATGGAGAGCAGGGGACAGAGTTGCTGAAAGGACGTTCCTGGGCTTGCCCTCTGGTAGGAGAACTCTGGCCTCGGTGGTGGTGAGGGACTGGGCCGCCCACTGCCCAGTGGGAAATTCAGAAAGACCAGTGGGAGGCAGAGGGCAGAGGAGGAGGGTGGGGACACAGGTGCTTTTCAGGCTGCTGCCCGCTGCTAGGAGCCACAGCACAGAGGAGGCTGACAGGGGAACAGGGTGTATTCCCTTCCTGCCCCTCCCCCCAGCCCCACCTCTCTATCAGTGTTGTCACCCCCCCGGGCTGCCCCCGAGACCGGAAGCCTGCTGAGGGCAGTTGTCCTCTTGGAACCAGAGCAGGCACCCGCAGCGCTGCGGTTGAGGGGCTGGAGGTGAGGCGGAGGGAAGGGTGTGTATTACGGGAGGTGAGTGCATGGCCACTGCAGCCACCCTCATCCTCTCGTTCCTGGGTTCAGTGGGAGGGCAGGGGCTGGCACTGGCCCCAGCCTGGGGGCCACCCCTCACTCCTCTCGCCTGTGCTGGGCCCAGCTCCTGGTCTGGAGAGATGTCCCTGCCACTCTCAGCTGTCCTACGTCTTCCTCCTTCCTCTCCTCCCTCCAGCCGGCTCCCTGCTGAGGGGCTCTCAGGGCAGAGCCCAGGCAGCCTCCATGCCCAGACTGACCACACTGAAAGGTACCCTCTTTCTAAAGACATGGACCAGCCAGTGCCCATTAACCAACAGCTCTGGGGCCTGCCAGCAGTTTTCTGGGTCAGTCAGACCAGAAGGGCCTCGGCCCGGGCCTCCCTCTCGGGCCTGCCTGGTTGTGACCCAGACTTAAAGGAGCCTCCAGGGCTTCGGAAAACCTTGCTACCCATGGAGCAGAGGGCTAGCTCCAGATGGACACTGGGTAAGGCTTCAGCCACTCTCATGTGACAAGTGCCCAATCCTATCCCTGAATCCAGGTAGAAACACAGACATACACAGCCCCAGGATTTGGCCTGGAAGGCAGCTGACCCATAGGGGATGTTTTTCTTCCTCTCGTCCCCTTAGCCTTCAGCCCTGGGCCCACTTACCGGCTGGCCAGACCCGGGACTGGAGCAGAAGATGGTGTACTTGCGGATCACCCCATTCGGCTTGGTGGGGGGGAGCCAAGACACCACCACACTGCTGGCAGACGAAGGGACAGCTTTGATGCCAGCAGGGGGACCTGGAACTGAGCAGGGAGAAGACGGGGTCAGTTTAGAGAAAGAATGACATGGTGGGGAGAGTGAGGCAGATCAATCTGGGAGAGCTTCTTGGAGGAGGTGTCCTTGAGCTATGGTTTACAGGGAGAGGTTTCAGCTTGGCAAACTGGTGGGAGAAGAAAGGCGATCATTTTGGGCATATAACAAAGTCTCTGAGATAAAGGCGCTGGGGGTGGCCAGCATCAGAGCTGTTTGGCTAGAACCAAAGATTTAGGATTTGCAGGGGAGAAATAAAACCCACGAGGAATTCATCTTGATCCCTAGGACCCTAATCTGTTCCTGCCCCAATGCTCTACTGATTAATAACGTGTATTTAGGCCAAACAAATGCACTGGGTGCTTTGCTTTTCCTGGCCTCTGAGCTACGTGAAGCCAGGGCTCCAGAGTCTCACAGAGTGGGCCTGCTCCTGAGGGTCAAGGGCTGTGGTCAGTCGGTGGATGCCTGTCTCCTGCTGTGCACCAGGGCACTGCCTTGGCGGTGCTGGCTAGGCCCTTCCTGTTTTCAGGAGGGAGAATCTGTGTTAGAATGGGCTGGACTCGGTGCACATGAGCGAGCCGGTGGAAGAGCTGCTCTGGACTCGTCTCATACTCACTGGGATCACGTCTAAGTGATCTCCATTCATATGGACTGCTGACATCACCTGCCCCGTTCTGGCCTGCTGTTCTCAGCCCACACTCTTCTCCATTTCTCCCTCGTTGCATGATTGTCTCCCGTCCTGGGACCTTTGCTGATAGTGACAGTATCTCACTCAACTTATTTTACCTCTCGAGTCTCACTTTCCCCATCTATACAATGGACATAACAACAACCACATTAAGGATTGTAGGGAGAATTCATGATCATTAAAATAAAGCACCTGACATAGTGCCTGACACCTAGAAGACACTCAATAAATTACAACCATTATTATTTTTGCATTCCCTCTCAGCTTCTAGCAGCTACCTAATTTTTTTTGAATCTAGTAAGTGGTCAACAATTCTAGGTTAAATAGAAGAATTAGATGTAGCATCATCACCCATACAGACTCCGAGCTCAGAAGCTGGCCTTCATCCTTGACTCCACCCTTTCTCACCGCTGCACCTTCCCTCTGCCCCTCGGCCCTCACCGAGGGCCCTCACTGTGCACCTCTGCAGTGGTGGAGCACGGGGCTCTGTGGGTGGCTGCTGGGCAGGTGTGCTAACTGCCCTGGGCGAATCTACCCTTTATCCTTGTGTACTTTTATCAGTTGTTGAGAGTATGTTGATCTCCCACTATGATTGTAGATTTGTTTATTCATCTTTCTAGTTCTGTCAGTTTTTCCTTTTAAATATTTTGTGGTTATGTTATTTGGTTCACACAAATTGATACACTGGGGGTTTGGGGAGGGGTCCCTCAGAGCAGCCTGCACCCTCTCAAAATCCCGGACCACTTGGGGGATGTCCAACTGCCGGTTTAGGCCCAATCCCACTGTGGATCGGGCCTCAACCGGCAGTCGGATAGCCCTCTCGCAATCTGGGACTGCTGGCCCCTAACTGCTCGCCTGCCTGCCTGATTGCCCCTAACCCCTCTGCCTGCCTGCTTGACCGCCCCTAACCACTCTGCCTGCCTGATCGCCTCTAACCAGTTGCTGGGGGGCCTGCGGCTGGCTGTGGTGGGGGGCTGTGGTCGTTCTGGTCATTTATTACACGGGATAACTCTTTTTGCCTTATGGCCTATTATATCTGATATTAATATTCCAATTTTCTCTTAGACAGTTTTGCATCATATGCCTTTTATTTTTTTTTACACCTTTCATGTTGAACTGTTCTATACCTTTATGTTTTAGATGACTCCTATAAACAGCATGTATTTGGGTTTTGTTTAATTGCTAGCCAGTTGACAGAGTTTATCCTTTACTTGGAGAATTTAGTCAATTTATCTTTAATGCAATTATTAATGTATTTGAGTTTAAATATTCTATCTTACTAAATATTTTTTATTTGTCCCACTATTTTGCTTTTCTTTCCTTTTGTGCCTTCTTCTGGATTGAATATCCTAAAATACTCTATTTCTCCAATTCTATTAGTTTGGCTATTATATAATTTTAAAAATTTCTTTTAGTGGTTACTGAACAGATTAAAACATGAATCTTTAACTTACCAAAGTCTAATAACATTAATTGGCACTTTTCTCAGCCAATGCAAGGGACTTAGAACTTTCAGCTGCCCTCTCCCAATGTATATGCCATTGTTGCACATTTAAATTCTGCATATATTTTAGATCATCCCTAAGATGATATTATCATCATCATAATTTTTATATAGTCAATATTAATTGATATTTACCCATATATTCACCTTCTAATTGCTCTTCTTTCCTTATTGCATCATTAAGCTTCCACCTAGGGTCATTTTCATTCTAGCTAAATAATGCTCTTCAATATTTTTCTAGGGTAGGTATGTTGGTGATAAATTCCCTCAGTTTTTGTCTGAAGATTTAATTTCATTTTAATTTTGAAGATATGTTTGCACGGTATACAGTTATAGGTTGATAACTACTTTTCTTTCATATTTTAAATATGCCATTGAATTGTTTTCTGGCTTCCATTATTTCTGATAAGTTAGATGACAATCTAATTTGTTGTCCCTTTGAAGGTAACTGGTCTTTTTTCCTTTGCCTGCTTTTAAGATTTTCCTGTTTGTATTTTTGCTTAGCAGTTTTATTATGATGAGTCTAGGTGTGGATTTCTTTACTTTATTGTCTATAGAGTTTATAGATCTTGCATTTGTGGCTTGATATCTTTCAACAGTTTTGAAAAGTTTTCAGACATTTTATCTTGCCCCACTGTTTTTCTCCTCCTCTTTGGGATATCTCCTTGCATCCTTTGTGACCTTTATATTCCAAATGTGTTCCATGGGTCAGCAGCAGCATCACCTGGGAGTATGTTAAAATTTTAAAATCTCAGGTTTCACCCTCTTCCTACTAACACAGAATATGAATTTTAACATGACCCCTGAGTGATATATATGTACAGTCAATCTGAAAATCACTGTTCTATGTCTTACTTGCTCTTTTATTTTTCATTCGTCTGTCTTTCTGTGCTCCCATGGCAGAGGTGGGATTGACCTGTGGGATGATGTGGTGGAACTGGGCAGCATGGATGGAGTAGGCATATTGTTTGCCCACCCGCTCACCATTATTTTTTCCCTATTTCTTGCAAACAGATACTTTTATGTGTGTGTGTGTGAATCCTCATCTGAGGGTATTTCCTTCTGACCTATCTTCCAGTTCACTAGTTATCTCTTTAACTGTGTCTCATTTATTTTAATTTATCTATTGAGTTTTTTATTTCAGGCACTAATACTTTTTGTTTCTATTTTTACATTTGAGAGTTTCCAATTCTCTTAAAATTTAAATCTTATTAAGAACAATTATTTGAAAGTCCATATTGATTAAAAAACACACCTATGTTTGGAGTCCTGTGGGTCTGTTTCTTTTGTCAATTTTTTTCTACTTGCTTTTGTTTACATGATCTTATTTTTTTTTATTGTATGTCAGGCACAGTATTTGCATAATTGTTTGTAAAACTAATTTGAGGTCTCAGGTGACATAATTTTCCTCAAGAGAGAATTCATGTTTGTTTCTGACAGATGCTTACAGTTTGGGACACTAGCAACATAAGGTTACTGCACTCTAACTTCCTTGACTGAGATGATTTGAAGCCGAGCTGTCTGCTTTTGGCCACTTTAACCCTGTCCTGCAGGGTCTTAACTCAAGTGAGGGGTTCGCCAGACAGACCGCCACGTCCAGGCAGGCCCTGGCCTCCAGTTCATGTCTTCCTAGTGCTGCTCGGATGCTCAGCAACTGCCTCCAGATTCAGCAAATGTCTCTCAGGGGAAAAGCTGTTGCAAATGCCAGGCTTCCCTTCTGGGCTTCTATTCTCCCTTGGATTCTGGCCCAGTAATTCCTCACTCTCCTGCCAGCAATTTGATGCTGTCACGCAGGTGGTTTAAAAACTCTTTTACTCAGACTTTAGAGTGTGCTCAGCAAGAGGGAGCGTGGGTTTAGGTTACCTGGCCTACCACTGCTGGCACGGAAGTCCTCTGGCATGCTTCTCCAAGGTCAGCCATTCTTTCCTCCTCCTCACTGCCACCGCCCCAGCACACCTGCCAGATGCCCACCAGTTCTCACAGGCCTCCCTGATACTACTTCTCATTCCTCCCACCTCCGCCCTGTCATTAGAGCCCTACACTCTTCCAAAGTTAAAATCTGAACTAGTCAAGACTCTTCCTCAGTTAAAGATTGCAGGGTTGTGGGCTCAATCCCCAGTGGGGGGTGGGGGGGCATGCAGGAGGCATCCAATCAACGATTCTCTCTCATCATTGATGTTTCTACTTCTCTCTCCCTCTCCCTTCCTCTCTGAAATCAGTGAAAAAAAGAAAATAGTGCCCACCCCATAGAGTTGCTGGGAAGCTCACATCTGACCTATGGCTGCACAGCACACACATGCCGAGATATGACCATATTCTGGGTAAGGCCTCATCTTGTAGACAGCTCCTGGGAAGGCACACGGGCATTCTTTAATTATTGTCAGCTGAACCCAGTGGTGTCAGCAAAGCCACACCTGGGAACATGCCTTGCCAAAAGGGCAAGGGTGTTGTCAGCTTGACCTTCATTTCAGCCCATGGTGTGGGGAAGTGTTTTTGATATCTAAATCCAGCCTAGCACCAGGAATGCTCAGGGCCTACTCAAGAATGCAAATAATCTCTTTTGTCTGGATTTTTGTGAAACTTCCTGGTATTTGGGATATAAAATAAACTCGCTGGGCTGGCTTTGGGTTCCAGCGGAAGAGGGCAGCAGTCCCACTCAGTTCCCAGCTTTTTCCTTCCATTTTGTATGTTGTCCCTTTTTTTCTTTTATTTCTCAATCCCCAGCCACCCCTACTCAGGAACTGGACCTGCTCTCCAGCCATGCTAGACAAGGAAAGAGAGAAATACCTACATCATCTGACAGTGGGTTCCTCTAGCCTTGGCCCCCCTGGGGACACCACTTCCCGAGGGGCACCTGGGCCTACTGCCTGCAGTCACGCCTTGTCAGCATCATGGCAACCTTAGCACAACTGCCATTGTGCTCACACTTGGCATGTGAGAGGATTTTACAGATCACTCGTTTCTTACAATTTGAACACGTCACTTGTCCCCATTTTATCATGAGGAATCGAGGTTTGGCACGATTTAGGGACTTACCAGTAAGTGACAGGACTGGGCATGCACCTCTGTAGGGTTTGCAGTGCCCCTTGCCCTCTGGGACAATACTTCTGGAGCCTACTCTGCCCGTGGGCACCTGTGTGTGTGGCTCTGCTGCCTGTGGGCTCCTGTGTGTGGCTCTGCTGCCCGTGGGCACCTGTGTGTGGCTCTGCTGCCCGTGGGCATCTGTGTGTGTGGCTCTGCTGCCTGTGGGCACCTGTGTGTGTGGCTCTGCTGCCTGTGGGCTCCTGTGTGTGGCTCTGCTGCCCGTGGGCACCTGTGTGTGTGGCTCTGCTGCCCGTGGGCATCTGTGTGTGTGGCTCTGCTGCCCGTGGGCATCTGTGTGTGTGGCTCTGCTGCCCGTGGGTACCTCTGTGTGTGGCTCTGAGGCAGCTCCAGACCACAGGTTGAAAGCAGGAGGGATGGGAGAGAAGCCAAGATGGCGACATAGGTAAAACCTAAACTGCTGTCTTGCACAATTTCAAAACTGCAACTAAAAGACAAAATGTCTGTCACCCAGAAACAAGGGAAAGCTGGCCAAGTGGAAGTTCTGCAACTAGAAGGAAAAAGAGAGGAACACTGGGATGTGCACAACCACTGAAAAACTGAGGTATGAAGATGCGAACCGGGGTGGCGGCGGGCGTCTTTGGGGCTGCTGTTTTTCCAACTCGAAGGGAAATGGGCTCCTGATTACTCTGAACTTGAGTTTCTGGGGAGACGCTGCGGACTCAGACTCCTACGGGGAGAAACTGGATGGTCGGCCCCTGGGTCGGAAAGTCAGGGTGAAAGTGCCCACAGCAATCATTGTTCACTGCACGGCGGCGCGGGATGTGGAGGACTTGGAAACGAGAAGATGACGCAGAAATGGCTGAGTGGCAGCCATCACTATTTGCCACGCCCTAGCCTAGTGACTCCCTGACACCCCAACCCGCACAATCTGCAAACCCGTCAGAGCTGCTCGCAGTGACATTTGCATATAAATGGCCTGTACCATCGCAGCTTAACCTAAACTGCTGCTCTGGGCAGAACAGGAGAAATCTATACATTTTGCTGTAGCTCCTGCTGGATCGCCTCAGACAGTAGCTGACCTGCACCCCATTGGAGATCCAGAAGCTAGTGTATCTAGAGCTCAGTGTGAGATGACACCAGAATTCAACTACTCACATCCATAAGTGACACATTCAAGAGGCAGACTCAGTGAGCACTGAAGCCCCCCCTGAAGCAAGTCCAGTCCCATAGGCGTGTCTCTGCACAGCAGTTTTTCCACCCTATCAACACAGAGAAGCAGCAAAATGTGGAGACAAAGAAACATGTCATGAATAGAAAAGAAATGGAGGAAAGCAGACTATCGGACATAGAGTTTCGGAGCACATTTATAAGGCTACTCAAGAATCTTCTAAAGACTGCAGAGAAACTTGATAAGATCTCCGAGGAACTTAGTGAGACCTTCAAGGACCTTAATGAGAATGCCAAGAAAATGGAAAAGGACCAGACAAAAATTAAGCATACACTGTCTGAAATAAAGAATATACAGAAATTAAATGGTAAATCAAAGGACTCCAAGAATCAAACCAAACATCTGAAATATAAGGAGACAAAAAACACCCAACCAGAAAAACAAAAAGAAAAAAATAATCCAAAAATATGAAGATAGTGTAAAGAGCATCTGGGACAACTTTAAGCATACCAATATCAGAATTATTGGGGTGCCAGAAATAGAGAGAGAGCAAAATATTGAAAACCTATTAGAAGAAATAATGACAGAAAATTTTCCTTACCTGGTGAAACAAATAGACTTACAAGTCCAGGAAGCATAGAGAACCCCAACCAAGAGGAATCCAAAGAGGACCACACCAAGGCACATCATAATTAAAATGCCAAGGGCAAATGACAAAGAGAGAATCTTGAAAGCAGCAAGAGAAAAACAGTTGGTTACCTACAAGGGAGTACACATATGACTGTCAGTTGATGTCTCAACAGAAACTATGTAGGCCAGAGGGGAGTGGCAAAAATATTCAAATTAATGAACAGCAAGAACCTACAACCAAGATTATTCTACCCAGCAAAGCTATCATTCAGAATTGAAGGTCAGACAAAGAGCTTCACAGACAAGAAAAAACTAAAGGAGCTCATCCCCACCAAACCAGGATTATATGAAATGCTGAAGGGTATTTTTTAAGAAGAAGAAGAGAAAGGTAAAGATAAAACTATGAACAATAAAATGACAACAAATACATACCTACCAACAAGTGAATCTGAAAATCAAGTGAATGAAAAATCTGATGAACAGAATGGACTGATGAATATAATAGAATCAGGGACATAGAAAGGGAGTGGGCTGACAATTCTCAAGGGGAAGAGGGTGTGAGGGGTGCGGGAAGAGATTGGACAAAAATCTTACACTTATGGATGAAGTCAGTGGTGGGGGGTAAGGGCGTGGGGTGGGGAGGAGGATCAGGTAGAGAGGAGCTATGGGAGGGGAAAGAGGAATACCTGTAATAATCTGAACAATAAAGATTTATTTAATGATAATGATAATGATAATGATAATGATGATAATAATAATAATAATAATAATAATAATAATAATAATAATAAAAATAAAAGAAAGCAGGAGGGATGGTGCTCCCTGACCTCTGGGCTCCCTAACGGGCCTCACCTGGGTCAGTTAAACAGTTGCAGGTGCTTGAGGCTCAGGCACTGCAAGAAGGTGGAGTGCAGGAAGTCAGGGGGCCCTGACTTATTCTCAGAGGCTACCTGTGTGTACCCTGATTCTGGATGGAGCTGTGAGCACATCCCTGCTCAGGCTCCACACAAGAGCAGGTGGCTCTGCTGGTGCTGCCCCAGGAGGCCCGGGTGGGGGATTGGTGACAGGAAGAGCAGGACAGGAGGTTGGAAAGTATTTAATTGCTCAGAGCTGAAGGTGGGGAGGGGCTGATCTGATGGAAGGGAGGGATGTGGGAAGGGGGCATTATGCAGAGCCTCCGGCTGCTCCGGGAAGTTCACCACTATTCCCACCCAGCCTGAGTCCTTTTCCCAACTCTTCCAGTCCCTTAGAACCTTCTGGCAAACTGTACGGGTAGGCCCTAGACTTTGGAGAAACTGAGGCTGATTGGGAGGAGCCATTGGGCCAGCACTGTCTCACATGAGCCAATGTTGCTGAAGATAGAGCACCTGCTCCCAGTGAAGAGCCACCTAAGCCGCGCACGGGCTGGGGAGGTGACCTTGCAGCTTGGGTCGCGGATGGAAGGCTGGCCCTTCCCGAGGCCTGTTCTCTGCAGACTGCCTCAGCTCTCAGCCTTCCCCACGCTCTCGCTTCTAACTCTGCCGTGAGTCTTGGCCCCTATTTCAGGTTTCCCTCCATTTCTGCCTCCCCCCCCCCCCCCCCCCCCCCGCCGAAAAAAAGGGCTCTGAGACCCTAACCCCATGGAGGCAGATCCTGTTCCTCCCCGAGAGGCCTATCTGACCACCAAGTCCCTAGCCCATGATGTGTGGGTGATGCTCCTGTTCCACTTCAGCCCAGCCTTCTGTGTCCAGAGAATCAGGTGAGCATTGCAGGGGCCAGTGCCCTGGGGCGAGGGAGGAGGAGCATAGCTGGCTCCTGGCCTAGTGCTGGGGGCGGGGGGGAGGGGGGCAGCTGCTTCTCTCTTTCCTGAGGAGTTGGTAGCATCTCACCACAGCTGTGGGCTGCTTCTCCCAAAGAAGGGCTCAGGCCTCCCAGGGACAGAGAGAGGACAGCTCTGCTTGGGCAGGGTAGGCAGTGGGGTCGGCAGCAGAGTGAGCAGCAGGCAGTGGGGTGGGCAGCAGAGTGAGCAGCAGGCAGTGGGGTGGGCAGCAGAGTGAGCAGCAGGCAGTGGGGTGGGTGGTGGGGTGGGCAGCAGAGTGAGCAGCAGGCAGTGGGGTGGGTGGTGGGGTGGGCAGCAGAGTGAGCAGCAGGCAGTGGGGTGGGCAGCAGAGTGAGCAGCAGGCAGTGGGGTGGGTGGTGGGGTGGGCAGCAGAGTGAGCAGCAGGCAGTGGGGTGGGTGGTGGGGTGGGCAGCAGAGTGAGCAGCCGGCAGTGGGGTGGGCAGCAGAGTGAGCAGCAGGCAGTGGGGTGGGCAGTGGGGTGGGCAGCAGAGTGAGCAGCAGGCAGTGGGGTGGGCAGCAGAGTGAGCAGCAGGCAGTGGGGTGGGTGGTGGGGTGGGCAGCAGAGTGAGCAGCAGGCAGTGGGGTGGGTGGTGGGGTGGGCAGCAGAGTGAGCAGCAGGCAGTGGGGTGGGAGGTGGGGTGGGCAGCAAAGTGAGCAGCAGGCAGTGGGGTGGGTGGTGGGGTGGGCAGCAGAGTGAGCAGCAGGCAGTGGGGTGGGTGGTGGGGTGGGCAGCAGAGTGAGCAGCAGGCAGTGGGGTGGGCAGCAGAGTGAGCAGCAGGCAGAGGGGTGGGCAGTGGGGTGGGCAGCAGAGTGAGCAGCAGGCAGTGGGGTGGGCAGCAGAGTGAGCAGCAGGCAGTGGGGTGGGTGGTGGGGTGGGCAGCAGAGTGAGCAGCAGGCAGTGGGGTGGGTGGTGGGGTGGGCAGCAGAGTGAGCAGCAGGCAGTGGGGTGGGCGGTGGGGTGGGCAGCAAAGTGAGCAGCAGGCAGTGGGGTGGGTGGTGGGGTGGGCAGCAGAGTGAGCAGCAGGCAGTGGGGTGGGCAGTGGGGTGGGCAGCAGAGTGAGCAGCAGGCAGTGGGGTGGGTGGTGGGGTGGGCAGCAGAGTGAGCAGCAGGCAGTGGGGCGGGAAGCAGGCGGTGGGGTGGGCAGCGGGGCAGCTCAGGGTGCTCTCAGCAGCTGCCCTGGAGGCCTGCCCGGCGGGGCAGGGAGACACTCACCGTCCTCCTTGGTCTGGATGTGCAGCACGCTGCTGCGCACGCCGTCGCCCGCCTGCGTGAAGGCCAGCACCTGCACGCTGTAGTTGGTGAACTTCTCCAGGCCCCGCAGCTCCACGCGCTCCCGTGTGGTCGTGATGTTTTGCATCTCGCCCCACTCTGCGGAGCCAGAAAGCGGCTTCTGCATGCGGCACAGCCCGCTGCAGGGCCCGCTGCCACCCTCCGCTGGCCCGGGTATGTCGGGCCTGCCTCATGGGCCTCATCTCTCCCAAGTGGCCCCTCCAGGGGGAGGAGCAGGTGCTGGCTGGTCTCAGCCCCAGCCCACCTTGCACTGAATCCAACTCGGTCCTCTCCTTTCACAGCGCTCCCATCTCCCCATCTTGCAAGGGACATTGCCCGGCTTTCCGTTCCTCTCTGGGCGAAGAACCATGGCGGCTCAGGGCTGGAGGGGAGCCTAGGCCAGGCGGGCAGTCAGCAGCCATTCCTCTCTGCAGCCCCATGCCTGCTGCAGCTCTCAGATGTCACTAGGCAGTGTAGCCACCTGGGGAGACTGATGGCAGGCTGCGGCTGCATGGACTGCTCCTGGGCCAGCCCCCTGACTCTCAATAGTGAGCCAGGCCAGGCCTTCCTCCCACTGGGAGGACCTATCCCCTGATCTGCTGGGGCTCTGGGGCCTCTGAGAGCTCAGGGCCAGGGTCCCCTGGGAGGGCCAGGTCTTAGAAGGAGGGACAGAGCCAGGCTCTGGAGCTGACAGCCCCACTGGGTCCCCTGGGCTTGTAGAAAGACAGGCCCGGACACTGACTGAGGACAGGCTGTGCTGAAGCTGAGTGCCTGCAAATCATCCCCAGCCGCTGCAGGGTCCAGAGGGCGAGGATGCCCAGGCCAAAAGGATAGGGCCCATTCAGGGGAAGCTGGGAGGTCTTAGCAGCCAAACCCTCCTTTCTCAGGAGGTCAGAAATCAGGGCACGCCTTCCAGGACAGAGCCAGAGGAAGACCAGGAATCAGGCAATGCAGCCCTCGCCCCAGGTGGCCTTCCGGATTAGGGTCTGTGCCCCTGCCCCTGAGGGCTGAGCTGGGGAAGCCTGCAGGCTCCAACTAGAGAAGCAGGTTCTAGAAAGTGAGGGGCTGCCTGTTTCCTGACTCGGCACAGCTGTGAGGCCGCCTCAAAGTGGAAGAAGTGGGGACACCTTGAGAGCAAACCCTGAGCTCCAGGCCCCTGAGTTTGGGAGGAGACAGTGAAGGGAGTGGGCGGAGAGACCTTCTGTTGGCAGCTGTCTGGAGAGGGAATCCAGTGGGGGACGGGAGGGAGCTGCCCGGAGAGGCAGCTGTGGGGGAGTCCCAGGTCCTCCAGGAAGGAAGGAGGCACCAGGGCCAGTGGCAGAAGGGTCAGTATTTAGGGAGCAAACTCACTGCAGCCCTTTGTGACCCCCTCAGAGCATCCCTAGGGTTAGGGACGCTAGTCTTCTGGGGCACGATGCAGACGTCCTGCTTGCCACCAGTCTGTGCTCACCGTGTGTTTGTGGGGCCACATGAGCCCATGTGGACCAGTGCGCCCCAGGGGAAGGAAGGTGCCCCAAGGGCTTGGTTTTCCTGCCCCGGCTCCACATGGGCTCTTGTCTAACCTTGTCCAGGTACCGCCCAGCTCCTGGGCACATGCGTGCTCAATGCCTGGGCAAGGGGGGCCCTGTAGGTGCTGCAGACCCGCCTCTTCCTCTTGTCCCTTCAGCCCCAGATGGGGAGGGCTTCCAGCTGGTGCTACTCTTGGGTACTCCCTTCCCTACACCTCCTCCTCCCCAAACCCCCAAGAAAGCAGTGCCTTCATTAAACTCTCTCAATGACCCATCTCAGTGAGCCAACTGTCCCCCTGCTGGGACCACAGAGGCCTCATATCAACACCGGACATTAGAAAAGCAAATATGCCCCCGTCACACCTCAGGTCATTCCCAAACATATGCTGTTTAGGAGCCTCTGGTGTCTCCTCCCTAAAACCAACCCTGCACCCCCGCCCGCCCCCCCCCCCCCGCAAAGGTGACCCTGGTGCCTGGCTGTGGCCCCTGATCATTGTGGGGAAGAGGGGGCTGCACTCCCCTTTGGCATCAGTGGGAAGAGGCTCAGCTCTCGCTGGTGAGCAGAGAGCCCACCCCTGCCCCTGCCACCCGGAGACCCGGCCATGGCTCCCGCAGACTCACCCCCGTCGATGTACAGTGACCAGAAGATGACCCGGTAGCCTCTGAGGACGCCATTGAGCGTGCTCCGTGGGGGCTCCGACCAGGAGACGACAGCCACGTCGGAAGTGATGGACAAGGCCCGGACGTTCTCGGGGGGCTGGCTGGGCACTGCGTGGGCAAGGGGAGAACCGAGGGCTGGTCAGGGAGCAGACACACGGCCAGGGCCGGCTGCCCCGCCCGAGGAGCTTCGGGTGAGAAAGGGAGGGACCTCTTGACTGAAGGAGCCAAGTTTGGGCCAGGAAGTGAGCCATGCCTCCTTCCCTGGTGACTTGGGTAAACAGAGATCTTTATGTACCTGGATCCTTGCTTTTGGGGGGCCATATCCCTGGTTCTGGGTAAATGCCAGGGAAAGAAGGTGAGGAACTCTGGCATGAGCCCCCTGGACTTCAGCACTGGGCACCGCAGCCCGGAGGCTCTGCGCTGGCCCTGGAGGGGTCTGCCATTGACGCTTGTCTCATGTCTGCTGGCTGGTCAGTCACCTGGCCAGGGCGCTTGACCCAAGGCCTGGCCTGGACACCCTGTGTCCTCCTGCTAAGCTGAGGGAAGGATGGAAGGAGGGAGGATTTCAACCAGTCCTGGTGAGAGGGAAAAGAGTTTCTATAGAAGCCGTTGCGACCTCCGGATCATTGCGCCTCTGTCCTGACCCTGCATAGGGACACCCCCACATGCCTTGGATGACTGAGGGAAAAACTCTTTGAGGCCATTGTGGGTGGTCCGCCAGCCTCCGACCTTCTCCCTGTGAGAGCTACCTGTGAGCCCAACCTGAGACGCACTCCCACGTTGGCCCTGTGCAGCTCACCCTTCTCGGATGACGGAGAGCGGGGCCCCAGGCTCCAGGCACCACGGTGGCTAGGAGAACGTGGGGGCACCCCCTGCTGGCCTCCGAGAGGCCAGAGGGGAAAGGGAGGTCCCAGTCCGCTTCGCTTGCCGTGGAGGGAGGAGGCTCAGGCTGATGGAAGGTAATTAGATCCCGTTGCCCCACAAGAGGCAACTCTAATTTTTATGAGCATTTAAATGCTAATACATCATCCTAACGACCCTCTTTGAGAATGATTATTGTTTCATATTACTTAGGTGTAAAAATATAAGCACCATGTAATTAGGGACCCAGTGTAATAAACTAATACAGATCGCCCGTTTGAACAAAATGAAGGTAATATAATTATGGGAAAGACACTATTGCTGGAGCAGGGGCCCTTGAATAGCCCAGGAGGAGCGCTAATAGCGCCAGGAACGATCGGGATCTGACAGGCTAACGAGGGCCTTAATTAAGTATGAAAAACTGCTGAGCAAATGCTGCCGGAAACTTTCTTCCCTCTCCTCCTTTGTTTGGAAAACGACTCACAGCCCAGGCTGATCTCTCCCTGTTGGAAACCCAGGGCCCCCCTCCACCCCAGAGCAAGGGAGACGTGCCCCATGAGGACGAAGTGCGGCTGGCCTGGCTGATTCCTGCATGGATCTGGGTGGACGGCAGGAGCAGAGAGCCCACCCTGCCCCTGTCACCCGGAGACCGCTTAGTGTCTGGTTAGGCAGACTGGTGTGGGTTTCGGACATGCATCCTGCCTCCACACCAGTTGGTCCTGCATCCGGCTTTGCTCCAGAACAAGAGGGTAACCAGAGGGAGAGTGTGCAGCAAGGTGTTCAGACAGGCCACAGGACTAGTGGGGCCGAGCATCAGCAAGGAATGAGAGAGCACCAATGGACAGAGAAGCCTGGGGTGCTCATAGACCAAACAGCTCTCAAGGAGCCAATGGGCATGAGGAGATGGGGGGATCCAGGGAGCCTGTGTGGACCACAAGGCCATGATGGGACCAGGAGTGGGGGAGGGCCCTGGGACCTGTCTGGCAGCCTGACTGCTTGTGCTGGGACCTGCTCCCTCTATGTTCACTGGTGCCCTCACCGTCCTCCAAGGTGGTGGCATTGATCTCGCTGGACGAGGGCCCTGTGCCGGCCCTGTTGAAGGCCTGGACCACCACCCCATACTGCGCAAACTTCTTGAGGTTGTCCAGGGTGTAGACCTCACTGTCCCCAGTGGCCTTCATCTCCACGATGCTGTACTGCCCGTTGCTGCCAGGGCTGTTCTCCCTGTAGCCGATCTGGTAGCCCCGGATCACGCCATTCTGTAGCTCCTTCTTGGGCGCCTGCGAGTACAGGGTGGGGAAGGAGAGGCAGACACAGTGACACTCTGAGACGACACTCTTAAAGCCAAGTCAGACCATGTCACTCCTCCGCTCCCACCCTTCCAAGGACCCATGTCACTCTGAGTGAGAGCGGAGTTCTTGCAAGGGCTACACAACTCCATGGATGTGACCCTGTGACCTCTTCTCTCCTGCGCCTGCCTCATGCCAGCACTGACAGCACCTGCCCCTCCGTAGAGTGTGCTGATGGGCTCTGTGTCCACATTAGCATGCAAGCGCCAGGAGGATGGGAAAGTTGTCTGCTTTGTCTCCTGCTATTCTCTCAGCGTCTAGAATGGTGCCTGGCCTCCACACACTTTTGTTGAATGAATGAATGGTGAATGAATGAGTGAATGAATGAACGAATAAGATATCGTTGGGCATGTCTGGGAGAAAGGGAACAGCAGACAAAAAGGAACCAGATGGAGAAAGAGGTGAGCAATGAGTTTGAATAAAAAGGAAGAGTCTGAAGATTCCACTTCACACCCACCAGCTGGCTATTGTAAAAAACTGGCAAATAACAATTGTTAGCAGAGAAGTTAGAGCCCTTGTGCACTCTGATGGGAATGTGAAATGGTGCAGCCACTGTGGGAAACAGCGTGGTGTTTCCTCAAACAGTTAAACATAGAATTGCCATCGATCTGGCAGTTTCACATCGGGGTATGTACCCAGAGGGATGGAAAGCAGGCACTCAGACAGATGTGTGTGCACCCATGCTCAGAGCAACAGCATTCTCAACAGCCAAAAGCTGGAAGCAGCCTCCATGTCCATCGAAAGGTGAACGGGTAAATGATGTGGGGTACCCACACACTGGAATATTAGCCTTAAGGGAAGGACCTGCTGATACATGCTGCAACATGGATGCATCTTGAAAATATTATGTAAGTGAGCTGAGCCAAACACAAAAGGACAGATCTTGTGTGAAAGTACTTTTACGAGATCCTGAGACTAGACAATTCACAGACAGAAAGTAGAATAGAGGCTGTGAGGAGCGGGGATGGGTAGACAGGGAATTACTGTGATGTGTATGGAGAGGGGGAAATTCTGCACATGAACAGGGGTGATGGCTGCACAGCACTGTAAACATACTTAGTGCTGCTGAGCTACACACACAAACATGGTTAACATGGGAAGTTGTATGCATGTAAAATGGTATACATAGTATACAAGGGAAAAAACCCTGACTTTCACGTGAGTCCAGCCCTCTTGGAGCAGCAGTTTCCCTCGACCTCCTGGCCAAGGGCCAGCTCCATAAGGCGGGACAGAGAGAGCTCTGGTGGTGGGCAGGAGTGAAGGTCTGATCCCAGGTGGCCAGCTGAATGGAGAAAACCCCACTGGCATCAGTCTGCGTGGTGGAAAACATATTCTCACTCCAAGCTTGAGCCCTGACACACACACACACACACACACACACACACACACACACACACACACACGGTCCCAATATATCTCATCTCCAGAACCATGAACACACATCCAAACCCTGCGAGACAAGCACCCACACCTGTCGCCAGCCAGATGCATGGAGACCCACAGAGAAACTGATAGAAGGAGAGGACCTGCCCTTCTACCAGCTGTGGGCCAGTGTTACAGAACTTACCGGGTGGCCAGGAACACACAGGAGAACTCGAGATACAGGGAAAAAGCCATTTATTTCCAGATGTTTCGCATGCACTAGCACAGTGATTCAGGGGGGACTGTTTCTCTCCAAATCCTGAGCCCCCAATATGGATGGAGGAGGAAGCTCTTCCTTTATGTGCTTTGGTTTCTTTGTCCCCAAATGTGGATGAGACTTCTGGACCTTTTCTGGGTTTTGCAAAAAGCCCCGTGTGTTGGGCTGGGGACCGTGAGATTACACCTAAAAACCTGGCCTGGCGCCAGGGCTGAAAACACCTCAGGGGGTTGTGTATTGTTCATGGTTTAGGCCACTGTAAAATGTGAGTATTTAGGTCAACAGGTCTTGCAAGACCAGATTGTAGAGAAAGGGGCAGTGACTTAATTATAGGCCATTAAGAATGCACATTAGGTTAAGGCACAGATTCAGATGGCTAGGTCCTCCCCCCGCCCCGCCCTCCCCCCGCAAATGTCTTATTTTCCCCAACAGCAGCACCCTCCCTGGTGCTTACAGAAACAGCTTGAATCAGGGTTTTGAAGACAATGAGGTCAATTTAGAAGCCAGGCCTTCTATTGTGCGAAAAACAGCGAGTTCAAAAACAATTTAGAAAACCAGTTAGTGAGACAGCCTCACGGTTGTTTTTTTAAATTCAGCGAATGTTTTAAATGAACTGCATTTTAAAGCTCACTGTTAACTCAACAAAACGAACTTTTAAATTTAAAATAATTATTTTGAACTCACGAAATAGGTGTGTTCACCATACACACACCTGCACACAGCACCAGCAGCCCATTCACACCAAGATCGGCTGGCAGAGGCTGTGGACAGGCAACCAGGCAGACCCTGCTACATGCCCCCCTCCTTCCTTCTCCTTCCTTCTCGCTTTGTCCTCCCACTTACCCATCCCCCAAACAGGCACACTCAGAATTTAAATCAATCTTAACAATATTTCTCTGGAGCATTAAGAAGTCAATAGGGCTGATTGCAAATTTATGTCATAAAGCAGTGGCAGTCCATCTCACGGAAAGAGTTTTAAAATAAAGTGACTTATCTTTCAAGTGAATCTTTATTTTTCAGTAATCTATTTCTTGGTATTAAAAAAAAAATCCCCTGAAAAGTCAGCCCAAAATTTATTGATGGGCTGGCTCATTCTGAAGTTTGAACTTTCTAATCAATTTTATTTTCCATTATGGGACTTTGGAGAAGTAAACCTGGTTCTAAATTTTTATTGTCCTCTAGGTCAGAGATCTGTAGCTGAATGTCCAGTGTCCGTGTTTTACATACTTGCTCATTCCTGCCCCACCTCCCGGCTTCCTCAGGGTGCTCCCAGAAAGTGGGTCCAGAGCCAGGAGGCAGATAAGACTTTGGGGATTAGACTCTGGCCCCCCAGTTTCTGAGGAAAGTCCTGGAGCCTGATCTGCATCTGGAAGGGAACCATGACTCCAGTCATCTACATGGTGGGCTGGACTTCAAGAAACCCCATGTTTGTCTTGGTCATTTCTCTAGGGAGGGAAGGGACCAAGCTCTGCTGCACTGTGCGTGTGTGCGCGTGTGTGTGACTAGGCTCTTCTGAATCTCTCCCGTTTTTAAGTTTACCATTTTTCAGAAAGATGTTACTGATTTCAGAGAGGAAGGGTGAGAGATAGAAACATCAATGATGAGAGTCATTGACCGACTGCCTCCTGCATGCCCCCTACTGGGGATTGAGCCCCCAACCAGAGCATGTGCTCTAATGGAAATCAGTGACCTCTTGGTTCATAGGCCAATGCCCAACCACTGAACCACACCAGCCAGGCACGTCTACAGTTTTAAAAGGCCCAGGAGCAAGACTAAAGCATCTGGGCTTTCCCCATTAGGAGTTAGTGTTAGGAAATCACCTTGAACATTTGACCCGGGTGTAGATGAGGCAATGCCTCAACCCCCTGTTGAGATGGGGAAACTCCAGGAAGCGGAGCATGGGTGGGCGCTGAGGAAGCACTCTGCTCCCCACTCCACGCAGGTCGTTGTGGTGGGGAGACTGGGCCCAGCCTCCAGACGGCTCGCAGGTCCTGCCCCTGTCTCTATGCCCCTCTGACAGAGACAAAGAGCCTCTGTCCACTCCACTCCACGGAAACAGGCCACCGAAGTTCGTGTGAGGAGGCACTTGGGCACTGGAACATGCGGTCCTTGGGAAGCCACTGCCCCGCCAGCCCTGGGGTGCCGTGGCAGGGGTATGGCCCCAGGCTGGGCTGCCCAGGAAAGCATTTCTTGGTCCCGTACATGATTATTCTGATCTGCTTCTCTGTCCAACTGTTGAATTTCCTCTATGGTTTTCCTTAAGTGGCGGATTCCTCAGACACTCACTAGATTTTATACTGCTCTGTCCCTTAGAGATGGCCACAACACGTGCGGACCTGTCTTCTCTACAGCTCTCTTGCCCCAGGTGTGAGGAGGGCAGTTTTTCATCCTGTTTCCAGCAGAGGAAACCGAGGCCTGGCAGGGCCAAGCCCCTTGTCCCAGGCCTCACTGTGAGAAGACAGGGGATGGCATCAAACTACCGCTCAGCTCCAATCACAGGCCGAGAGGGGGAGGCTCTGTTTTGCCATCGCCCATCATCCACAGCCCTTTCCCTGAGCTTTGCACAAAATGAAACCCAACTCCTGACTTTTTACAGTATGTGGGGTGTGGAAGACAATCCAGTGTGGTGGAAAGTCATCTCCCCTATGTGGCGCTGCCAAGTTCTTCATGCCATCCCATGCACAGGCCTCCATTGGATAGAAGGGTGGAGAAGGAAGTGAGGATTGGTGGGGGACTTGCTCCTGTATCCTCTCTCTCTTCCTCCCAGTCTCCCTGGGCTTACCAGTAAACACACATGTGTAAGCCCTAGCCAGTGTTGTTCAGTGGATAGGGTGTTGGCCTGTGGACTGAAGGTTCCCAGGTTGGATTCTGATATCTCGGTTGTGGGTTCCCTGGTCTGGTCAGGGTGCATGCAGAAGGCAACCAATCAATGTGTCTCACACATTGATGTTTCTTTCTATCTCTCCCTCTCCTTTCCATTCTCTTAAAAAAAATCAATGGAAAAATATCCTTGGGTGAGGATTAACAGAACAAACAAACAAACAAACAAACAGCTGGCATGGGCATGGTCAGAGACCACAACCAGTCAGCCTGCTGGGCTTCCCTCTGGGACTGCAGGGAGGAGGCCAGGAGGCATTTCAGGGAGATTCCTCCACCCCACTTACCTTCCAGGTCACTTGGATGCTCTGTGAGGTCACTGGCTGCAAGGTGACATCCATGGGGGGGCCGTCAGGGGCTGGTGGGAAAGAAGAAGAACGATATTGCAAGTCAAATCTCTGAGAAAGAGTCCTGTGTTCCCATTGCTGCCCCTGAGTTGGGGGACTGCTGGGCAGGAAGGACACGCTCACTGACAAGAGTAGAGGACCTGCCTGTGAGTCCCCCTGAAATGATCCTGGGGTTTATGTTTCCTTCTTATTCTCCATAACTTTTCCCATGTTTGATAGTATGAAATGTGGGCAAGGGTGTGTCGTGGCAAGAACTCTTACACTCGTATGCACGTCTGATGACTTTCTAATTCTATAACTGCTCGTGTCCCCTAGAGAAATGCACGAACTGTGTGCAAGTATCCAAGTGCTCGCACTCCAGCTGTAAGCAACAAATATCCAGCTGGAGGGCGGTGGGCAGGTGGACTGTGTTACAGCCCTCGATGGGATGTCAAGCAGGGCTGAAGAGGCACACATGCTATGGCTCTACTAAAAACAGAAAGCTCACACACATTTAATCAAAACGAGGAAGGAAAAAGAATATATAAACTACTACTTCATGAACACGTGCTATTGGAAAACAGGCAGAACTAAACTATATAGTGTGTGTATAGACATTGTGATGACAACACAGGAAAGAAAGCAAGGAAGCTGAGACACTGGTTACCTCAGCAGGAGGGAGGAGTTATGGCTGGGCAGAGGCATGGGGAGAACTTCTAGCATGCTGGCTATCTTAGATCTTACTTTACTATTATTGATAAAACTGCATATATCTATATAATCTATATCCATATTTTTTCTGTCTCTCTATCTCTATCATCTCTATCTCTTTCATCTCTCTCTATATCATCTCTCTCTATATCATCTCTATCTCTATCTTACCTATCTCTATTTCTATCTCTATATTATTTCTATCTCTATCTCTGGCATCTCTATCTCTATTATCTCTTTCTCTTTCATTTCTCTCTATATCATCTCTGTTTCTTTTTTAAAAATATATTTTATTGATTTTTTTTACAGAGAGGAAAGGAGAGGGATAGAAAGTTAGAAACATTGATGAGAGAGAAACATCAATCAGCTGCCTCTTGCACACCCCTACTGGGGATGTGCCCATAGCCAAGGTACACGCTCTTGACCAGAATTGAACCTGAGACTTTTCAGCCGCAGTCCAACGCTCTATCCACTGAGCCAAACCGGTTTTGGCTCTATCATCTCTATTTCTATCTTACCTATCTCTATCTCTATCATCTCTCTTTCTATCTCTATTATCTCTATGTCTGTTTCTGTATCTCTCTCTCATCTCTATCTCTATCTCTATCTCTATCTCTGTCTCTATCTCTATCTCTATCTCCTCTATCACTATTGCTATCTCTATCTTCATCTAGAGAGAATATATAGCAACAGAGATCTTGTTTAAAATTTCAGGAAAACCTCATGACAAAGGTCATGGAAAATAATTCAGGGCACTAGTACCCCACCCTTTGCAGATCTGGCACATTTGTCCTTCCCATAGAGGCTGGGGCTGGGGCACAGGGCAGAATCATGGACAACTCCCAGAAGCCCAGCACAGAGCACCCTACCTGGAACAGGCCACGCAGATGAACCAGGGACGGACGTGAACAAATTCTTTGGGATCTCCCTCCCCTCTTCCCTCTTCTAACTGCCAGCCCGCCGCCCGTGGACAGAGTGGGTGTGGGCCCCAGGAGGCCCTGACCCCAAGGCCAGGCACCGGGCAGGGCGAGGGGCTCACCGGCCTCCTCAGTGCTGACGGTGAGCCCTTTGCTGGGCTCGCTGCGGCCGATCTTGTTGAAGGAGTACATGCGGATGCTGTACACCGACGCCGGGTGCAGGTCCACGATGTTGGCCTGGTTGATGGTGGGGGAGATGTTGCGCGTGGACTGCTTGAAGTCCCAGGAGTCTGTGGAGAGGATGCTCATTTCCAACCACAGCCGGGTAGACGCCAAAGCCCCTCCCAGCCTCGAACATCAACACACCCACTCCCAGAGACGGCAGCGTGAGGGCACAGCTGTACCTTTACCGAGAGGGAGGAGTCTACTCCATGGGGCTCAGAGACCCAGGAGCACTCGAGCATGCGCGCAGCAATGCACAAATGGAGGTCGAAACCCAACTCTCCTCAGCCCTGGGCTGGCTTCCCGACTCAAACCTCAGACAGGGTCAGACAAGACGCTTCAGAGGTCCTCCCAGGACCACCATCTGCTGCTGTCTCCAAGGGCCTGGCTGGGCGGGGCCCTTCTTACTCGTCTCTCACAGCACACCGTGGCCTGTCTCAACTGGGAGTGCCCCATCGCCAGTAGTCCCCCTGTGAGGGGAAAGCCACGCACCCCTCCCCCATCCCCCAGTGTGTGCCTGTGAACTCCCTTTCCGTGTGCACTCGTGTGGGGTGGTGTTGGGTGTGACCTGGTCTGACAGGGGACAGACCTAGAGCCAGGGTGCCAGTCCAACCTCGCCTCTTTCTCCCCAGCAGGAGAACGGCCTCAGAGTCTTTAGGGCCAGGCCAGCAAGAGGACCGGCATGTCCCTGATTTACCTGAGGCACCGGCAGCCCATGCCAAGGCGAACGTTCAGCAAAACTGTGGCGTTGAAAAATACCAGATGACTGCCAGGGCCCAGGGACAGCGTGCCTGGATCTCAAGAGGAAGGCAGTCATCTTTAAAAATAAAATATATTTCTATTGATTTTAGAGAGGAAGGGAGAGGGGGAGAGAGACAAACAACAATGATGAGAGAGGCGCTGATCTGCTGCCTCCTGCACACCCCCCACTGGGGACCGAGCCCAAATCCCCAGCGTGTGCCCTGACTGGGAATCAAACTGTGACCTGGTTCATAGGTCGACGCTCAACCCGGAGCCACGACGGCTGGGCTGCAGGCGTTTCTTCAACGTTTCTATGAACCTCCTGTGGGCTTCCAGAGAAAAATGGGAAGGAGTTGCAGTTACAGCGATGCCTAAGTGAAGACCTCCAACCTGGGATTCATAGCCGGCTTCCTTTATTGTCACTTCACTTTGAAAAGCACAGAAGGCAAAGTGCAACAGAGCAAGCTGATAGGAGGCTTAAGCGCTTCCCAGTCTAGTTTCCAGGCCTTTTAAATCCACAGTAGAGGCTCCTGAAAATTCTCAGTGGAAAAGATTACATTGTATTCACTACAGCTTAACCCCTACACCAGAAGAGAAGGCTAGCGCATTCTAGAACTCATTTTAGAGGGTTTTTGAGTGAACACCTGCTAAATCAGGAGAGCCGTTCACCTGAAGAAGCTATTCTTCCAGATTCTGGCTCACTGAGTTCTTCATGTTGTTCAAAACACTCCTCTCAGCTGTGCAGGCTCAGCACCGGTGCGGGCATCGCCCAGCACTCCATCGGCAGCTTTGCATTTAATTCTTTGGTTTCATAAACCCAAAAAGTCACACGTGTCAGGCTGTGGATGCTCGACACATTCTGTCCTTATCTTTCAAGCTCCCTGCCCCGGCAGGAGAGGCACTCTGTGGCTTGCAGGTTAAGCCAGAATTGCACGTATGCAGTCTGTGACCTGCTGTGGGCACCTCTTGGTTTGGAAGGGGTGGGCCAGTGAACGGAGGCAGGCGCTCACTCTTATCTTTGGCACCCTGGCAGCTGGTGCCAGCTCACACATCTTACTTGATCTGCCGTGTCTGTGAGCGGGGAACTGACTGTGAGTCAGTGTATTCATACTCGATGAGTGTAGGCAGAGCGGGAGACCTACACGATGTGTTTAAACACAACGGGGCTAGGGAAACAAGGTGCTAATGTTTGCCAGCCCCTGCGATGTGCCAGGTGTGCACAAAGCAATGTAAACAGTCACCGTTTATTCCTGGCTGGTTTGCTCAGTGGAGAGCGTTGACCTGTGGACTGAGAGGCCCCAGGTTCGATTCCAGTCAGGGGCACGTGCCTGGTTGCAGGCTCGATCCCCAGTAGGGGGGCAGGAGGCAGCCGATCAATGATTCTCTCTCATCATTGATGTTTCTATCTTTCTCTCCCTCTCCCTTCTTCTCTGAAATCAATAAAAGTATATTAAAAAAATTAGTCACCATTTACTTCTCACCATTTATTGACATTAACACCATAAATCCACAGCAAGGGAACCCTCAGGCGCCTCGCCACGTTACTACCTGGCCTCCCCAGTGTGTGCCCCCTCCACCTGGTCCCTTGGGTTCCCCAATGAAACACCTCTGGCTTTTCTCTCATCTCTTGGGCCATTTCTTTGCTGTCTGCTTTGCAGGTGCATCTCCCTTCCACTCCCACTAATGAATGGTTAGTTCTGACAGGCTCCATCCTGTACTGCTTTCTCTCACTCCATATGCTTTACCTACCCATGACTCCATGCCCACCTATACACAGATAGCTCACAGATTTCATCCAGCCCAGATCTCTCCTTTAAACTCCAGATCCCATAGCTCACACTCAATATGTCCAAGACAGAAATCTTGACCACACACCCTGCAAACCCACCTCCTCCTGGATTTCTTGACTCATATTGTGCCAGAAACTTAGGTGTTATTCTTTTTTAAAAATATAGTTTTATTGATTTCAGAGAGGAAGCGACAGGGAGAGAGAGAGAAACATCAATGATGAGACAGAATCATTGATTGGCTGCCTCCTGCATGCCCCTTATTGGGGATCACATGCCTGCAACCTGGGCATGTGTCCTTGACTGGAATTGAACCCAGGACCCTTCAGTCCGCAGGCCAGTGCTCAATCTGCTGAATCAAACCAGCTAGGTCTTATTCTAGATGCTTCTCTTTCTCTCCCTGCCTATCAAGTCCTATAGCTTTTGTGCCCCACGTAGCTCTTGGATCTCTCCACTTCTTTCAGTCTCCATCCCTATCCCACTGTCACCTCTCACTTGGACCAGGGAAATGACATTTCAACTAGTTAGCCTTCCAGAACCCACTGTGTGCCCCTCCCACCTGTTATCCACACTGCAAGCATCATCACTCTACAAGTACAATTGGCACCTCTTACAGGCCAAACACTCTATCTTGGCATTGAGAATGGTTTTCCCAAAACAAATCTGCTACTACCACCCTCTTGCATAGAACTCTTCTTTTGTCCTTAGGATAAATACAATATTTCTTTTTAAAATATATATTTTTATTTTAAAATGACAGTTGACCTACAATATTATATAATTATGGTGTACAACCCCATAATTAGACATTTATAACTTATGAAGTGATCATCTGAAAAATTTAGTACCCATTTGACACACACCATTTATATCGATATTACAATGTTATTGATTCTATTCTTGTCTGGGAAACGCTTTATTTTTCCTTCAGTTTTAAGTAATAGCCTTGCTGGGTTAAGTAATCTTGGTTGTAGGTCCTTGCTTTTCACCACTTTGAATATTTCACACCATTCCCTTCTTGTTTGAAATGTTTCTGATGAGAAATCAGCTGGCAGTCTTGTGGGTGCTTTCTTGTAGGTAACAGGTTTTCTCTTGCTGCTTTTAAGATTCTCTTGTTGTCTTTAAGCTTTTGCATTTTAATTATTATGTGGCTTGGTGTGGGCCTCTTTAGGTTAATCTTGTTTTAGAGTCTCTATGCTTCCTGGACTTCACAAGGTTAGTAAAGTTTTCCATTATTATTTTTAGGTTTTCAATTTCTTGTTTTCACCTCCTGACACCCCTATGATGTGAATGTTGGTACACTTGAAGTTGTCCCAGGAGCTCCTTACACTATTGATTTTTTTCATTCACTATCGATATTTTTAAAAAATTCTTCTTGCTGTTCTGATTGGGTGTTTTCTGCTTCCTCGTCTGCCAAATTGCTTCATCTACTCTGCTGTTGATTCCCTATAACATATTCTTCATTTTAGTTAATGTATATTTTTCATTTCTGACAGGTTCTTTTTTATGTTTTCTATCTCCATTTTTATCTTTCCTCCTGTTTGTTAAAAAGTTCTCACTAAGCTCCTCCACTCTTCTCCTAAGTTCATTGAGTATCCTTCTAACCAGTGTTCTGAACTCTGCATATGGTAGATTGCTAATTTCCATTTTGTTCAGTTCTTTTTCTGGAGTTTTGTTCTGTTCTTTCATTTGGGACATGTGTCTTTGTCTCCTCATTTTGGCAGCCTCTCTGTGTTTGTTCCTGTGTATTAGGTAGAGCTGCTACATCTCCTGGGCTTGGTAGAATGGCCTTGTGTAGTAGGTGTTTGGTATGGCCAGTGGCATATGGGTGCTTCAGGTGCACCCCTGTGGGCTCTGTACACCCTCCTGATGTAGTTGAGTCTTGATTGCTGTTGGCACATTAATGGGAGGGATTTACTCCAAGACTGATTGGCTGCAAGGATGAGCTATGACTACTGTGGGGGCATCAGCTGTGTAGGGCACAACCCCATGGGAAGAGAACTCACTTCAGTTTGGGGCTCAGGTGCTTTCTGAGTCTATCCCTTGAGCGTGTCCCTTGTGGAGGTGGTTGGGTGTATGTGCTTCAGCATGGTCTGAAGATGTTTGCAGGGTGCACTGGTTCTGGGGCCTCCTGGGAGGTGCAGACAAAGGTCAGCCATTGCCTGTGCCCTGTCCGGGGCCACCCAGCATGAGATATAGAGAGATCTGCAGATGGCTGTTACTTGTGCTGGACTTTGATGTGACCAAACTCTGAACCAAGGCCTGTTGCCACTAGTGCTGGGCCTGGGCCCCTTGGCAGGTACAGGGCACACAGAAGCCATATGATGGTGTTTGAGAGATTTAGGAACACAGCAGCATGAGCCAAGACAGGCTGTTTTTGTGGAAAAGCCCCTGAGAAGGGCTCGGTTGGGCCTGCATGTTGGGTGGGTGGGGCCTCCAGGAATCACCAGGGCAGGTGGACAGAGTTAGCTAGGTTGATGGTGGCTCAAATATGGCATCCACCTACTGGCTCTGTAGGAGGCAGACTCAGAAAAGGAACAATGGCCTCTTCCAGCACTTCTGTCTGGAACAGTGATGGGCAACCTTTTGAGCTTGGTGTGTCAAAATTCGCCAAAAAAACGAGCATAACTTGGGTGGTGTGTCACTTAAAGAAAAAAACCATAATTTCATGATATTTGTAGTTTAAATAACAAAAATGTATAATTATAATATATAACTGTATTTAATAAACCAAAAACTAATTATTTAACTTACTTGCTTACTAACTTCTTTGTTCATCTGTCAGTCGGTTTCTTTTGTTGGTCTTGATATTATTTAACTTGTGTGGGGTGCTGTGAACTAAGATAAGTGATGGGGAGGGGAAATTCTTTAACTAACCTGCCTATCAGTGACTTTTTTGTTGCTGAATTTCATTGGCTAAACCTTCAATTGAAGGTTGGTATTTTGTACACTTCAAGCCCAAGCTTCATCTGTCAATCTGTTTCTTTTGTTGGTTTTGATATTATTTAACGCTGGGAATAAGGTCTCACAAAAGTATGTAGAGGGAAAAATTGTGAGTAAAGCCATTGCTATATTTTTCAGGGTGCTAAAAGTGTCTGGTAATTGGTTCTAGGCACTCCAAATTTCATAGGGGCACTCCTCTTGATTATCCAAGAAGCACCTTTCCAGATTCTCAATCTTTGACCTCAAGTCCACAAACACCCGAGCCCAGATGCTGTCTTGAAATTCTGCAAGTTGCATCTCCAAATCATCAATTTGCATCCATTGGAAACCATTTAATTCCAAACTACTGTAAACTACTACATCAGGATACTTAATTATTTTTATGGTCTGTTCTAGGTTTCTAAATTGATTAAATCTATCACTGAACTGGTCAAGTAATGAGTCTAAAACATGCTGGTACTTTATATGCAAGGGTTCCATTTCATTTTGTATAGCTGCACTGGCCTTCTCAAAATACTTTGTTACTTGAGGAAAATACTTATAAGTTTTAGTTTCCACACCTTGCTTGAAAATTTAGAGTGTCTACACTACATTACAGCAAATGTTTCATCATTGGCTACTGCACCTGGCCGTGCAGTAGCCGAGGATGAAACATCCTTCTCGGCATGTGGCCTCATACTTCTCTGTGTGCGACCGCATGCGGCTGTGTATCATCGAAAATGGCTACGTGTGTCAGTGCTGACACACATGTCATAGGTTCGCCATCACAGGTCTGGGAGAAAGCTGCCCCTCCAGCTCTCACCCTGATGCCAGATAGTTCACTTCTTCCCCATATGTCCCTGGTGCCTTTCAAGGTGCTGCTTCAGCGCTGGAGCTCAGAGGGAGTCAGTCAGAATAAGTCTGTGCCTGGGCCTTTAAGAGGAATTGCCTGGGCACCAGCAGCCTCTGTGTCACTCAGCCAAAATTCCCACTGGTTTTTAGAGCCAGAAGTTATGGGGACTTCTCTTCCCAGTTCTGGAATCCTAGGCTGGAGGTCTGGTGTTGGCTTGGGACCCTGGATCCTCAGAGTGACCTCTTCAGCTGAGATATTCTTGCTGTTTTTAACGCTCACTTGTGGGACCAGCCTCCTACCAGTCTCAATGTGGCTTCTTTTTCCTATCCTTAGTTGTAGGACTTCTGTTCAGCTAGATTTCAGGTGTTTATGAAGGATGGTGGCGCTGTAACTTAGTTGCATTTTTATGTGGGTGCGGGAGATTTCGATCCCTGCATTTACCTATGCCGTTACCTGGACTGGAAGCGCCGGAGAAAATTTTTAACATGGCCCAGGCCCTGCAACATCTGGCTTGGCCCCTGCTTTTCAGCTTCATCTTTATCACTCTTCTCTGCACTCCCCCAGCATGTAGAGTCTTTTTCCTTGCTGGTCTTTTTGGAGGCTCCACTGTGAGCCCAAGGGACACAGAGTCATGTCTGATACTTAGCATGCCCACCAGCCTGGCAGGTGCGGGCACTTAAGCCATTGCTGGTTTGGGTCAGAGCCTCTTTTCCGTCCTTTACTTTGGCTTGGGCTTTCTCTGTATTTGTAGTCACAGTAAATACCTTGCCTTTCCCTCCCTTGCCTCGCTCAGCTGCCAATCATAGGAAGGTTGGGGGAGGGGACAGCCCAGAGAATGGCCCCCCATTTTTTCTACTGTTGCCAGTCCTTTTCAGGTGGAGTTGACCTTTTGTTCCCAAATCATCTTTGTCGTTGGCACAAAACAGCTCTCTCTCCACAACCCTTCCAGGCTAATGAGTCGAGTCAAATCTGGCGGCCTTGGGCCGATTTTCCAGCCGTGAGCAGCTGGAACCAGGGCCTGCTCTCCTCATGTCCTCTTCAGCTATCTCAGGGTGCTGCCTGGGCCTTGGTGAATTCCATCTCTTTTATTATTCCCTTTCATTTGAGCCTGGCTTACCCAGATTAACATATTGCATTAAGGGCTCTCTCCCCTTTTCTTCATCAAAGAGTTTAGGATGCAAAATATTCTTCCTGAAAAAATAAGGCAGTGGCTGGGGAATGCCAGTGCCGTCTGCTCCGTGGGCTGCTGACTGGGAGGGGCCCGGAGTCACTGTGGAGGAGCATCCTGAAAAAAGCCGCATCTGGAGCATCGAGCAGCCTGCCCTTGGGAAACACGTCCATCCTGCATCTCTGATCTCCTCCTTGACTGCGTTCAGTGTGTGTCCTCGTGGCCATCTCTCCGAAGCTCCCAGGGGAGGTCCCAGGGCCTCAGCTGCTCACAGCCACCCAGGACCAGTCCCTCTCCCGGCCACACTCTAGCTCACACGGATGACACATCACACAGGCCGGCTCATACTGTGTGGCCAATGGCTGGTGCCACGAGGCTGCCTGCTGGGCATGGAGGCCGTCCTCAGAGAACCCACCCTGGCTGCTTGCGTAGGGAACAGGGGGAAAATGTGGCTCCTGCATTTCTAACTCTCCATAGTGCCAGCTGGTAGATATGTGTGGATGCTGCTGCTTATCATTCAGCATTCTCAGCTGCCCTGGCCAGGAGAGCCAGTGTGCATGGGTGGCTTAGGAAGGGCGGGCATGGGAGTCTCCCTGGGAGTATTAGCTTGAGGGCCAGGCAGAGAACCTGGTAAAGCCCAGTTGGGGCAAAGAAGAGTCAGGGGAAAGGAGAGTAGAGGCACAGGCTGGAGGCCTTGGAGGATTAGAATGTGCCAGGCTCCGTGCCAGGCACTTCCACACCCACTTATCCTTACGGCCCCCCAGGGAGTGCATGCTGCTGTCTGTTTGATGGACGGAGAGATGTCCCTGACATTGGGTAGCTGCTGAAGGTCACCCGGCTCTGACCTTGGTCAGCCTGTTCTGCTCTGATGGTGGTCCTTGTTCCACTGTTCCACACGCAGGAAGAAGGTCTATGCACACACACACACACACACATACAGACATACACACTCAGGCACGCACGCACGCATCTCCCTTCTCACTCTTGTCGCCCACCCGTTCCCTAGGAGACCTTCTCAGGCCCCAGGTGACAGTTTGTGGTGTGTGATGTGGGATTGCATGGAGAAGTGCGGTGGCCATGGAAGCATGTGTGTGCAGTGTATGTCCTCGTGCCGGCTGCACTGCCTGCTCCCAGGGCGGCACTGTCTGCGACTTCTTTTTCTTTCCCACCACAGGGCTGTCACATGATCTCCGAGAGGTGAAGGCACTCAGTGCGTGCTGCTGACTATCAGGCACAGGCCTTCCAGCCTGCAGGTCCCACAGGGCTGTCCCTGCTGCGTGAGGTATGTGACTCAGAAGGGGGAGGGGACTTGCATTACTAAGGATTTCCCACAGCCTGTGCGCGATGTCTGCAGCTCTCAGAGCTCTCCGGCCAGGCGGGCCCCGGCGTCCACCTCCCCCTAAGAGCTCGCTGGGCTGCCAGCCTGACTCCAGGAGTCACCTGTGGCTCTCCCGCATCCTTCTCCTAAAGGCGGGACAGAGGCCATAAGCGTGAGATGGTCTGGAGAGTCCCACCTGAGGCTGGGGGACTGGGCCGGTGCTGTATTTCTCTACAGGTGCAAAGCCCCATGGGAGGAAGAGTCTGAGGTTGCTTTGATGGCCTCGCCCTCCACTCTGTCCCCCTTCCTGGTGAGCCCGCTCTGGGGTGGGCATGGCGGAGCGGAGGGGCGGCGAGGCCGAGGCCGAGGCCGAGCACACGCTCTGAGAGGGGCGTCTTCCCTCCACCTCCTGTGCTGCTGCCCAGAGTGTGGTGTTCCCAGCTCTGCACTGGCGAGTGCCGCCCCAGGAAAGGTTTCGACACATTAGAGTGGTGGGGGAGGGGAGCAGGCAGCGTGGGAGACGGCAGGGAGGCAGGTACACAGAGCAGTGGGTGGGGGGAGGGCGGCAGCCCTGGCACCCGGTGTCCACCCAGCTGTGAGGGCAGACAGGGCGGCTGGGACAGCGTGTAGCGCCACACAGAGACATGGACCTCAGGCACAGCCATTCCTTCCTGCCTGGCTTCTGGGCCTCGGAGAGTCCTGAGGAGTGAGGGGGCACTGTGGCCCTCACCCTGTGTCTCCATGGAGGCCCTGCTGCTCATCACCTGCCCAGGACAGCAGCCTACGCCTCCCTCCTACTCCCTTCCTCCACAGCGCCTGCTGCTCCAGCCCCCTGGGAGCCCTGCCGGTGTCAGGCTCTCACTGACCTCCCCAATGCAGGAAAGGCTCAGCTGGAGCGGCACCCCCAGCCTGGCCCCAGAGCGCGACTGGTCTTCTTGCCTAGGAAGTGGCTCTGTGACCCTCGACCCCTCAGCTGGAAGGCCGCTCCCCGCATGGCTTGTGCAGGCCCTGTCCTCCCTCTCCCTGAATCGAGGTCCCTCATCCCTCCATCTTCCAGACCCCGCTCCATGTGGCCTCTGCAGGATCAGAGAGATGCTCCTGTGTACCCCCTCATGCATGCAGGGCAAACTTGGGCTGCAGGCTGCCACCTGGCTTTTCTCCCCAGCGAGACCTTAAGCTTCTTGTAGAAACTGTGTCAACCATGGCCCCAGTGCCCTGGGCAGAGTGGCTTCTCCACATGAATCCCAGCTCAGAGCTGTGCCTCCATCTCCCTCTCCCTCTCCCTCCATCACAGCCACACGGAGCATCTGCCGTGGGGGTGCTGTGCTGGGTGTGGGGCCAGGACTGGGGCAGCCCAGGAGTGTGCTCTGTGCTAAGGAAGGCAGGAAGGGGCTTGAAAGCTTGGGGGGGGGGGGAGAAACAAAATCTCGGACCTCATCTAAGACCCACAGGATGAGGGGTACTAGCAGGGAGGGAAGTGGGGAGGGCTGAGCGCCCAGACTGTTGTGTTTTTAAATGATTTGAAAAGCGTACACAGCTATGGAGCGAATCCCAAAGGCACAAGAGGGTCCGGAACGAGAAGCTGTTTTCCTCTTGCTCCTGCCCAGGGGCCACAGAGGGGCCCTCACAGGTCAGACCCCATCCCCTGGCCCCCGCCCCACTCCACTCCCATTCACCATGTGCCACCCTGAGAGAGCCACACCTATGTGAGCATCGGCGCCTGCGCCTCAGCTTTGGCAGGGTTCACGTTCCAGGCCTCTTGTTCCTCTGAGACCCCACTGTCCGCTCCGCCCATCCGCCCACAGGGTCACAGTGGTGGGTAGCCTCGCAGGAGCTGGCTGTGCTCTAGGGCAGGGTTCCTCTTCCAGGGACTCCCACCTACCAACGACCCAACCCTTTCTTGGCCAGGAGCCATCTAACTCCCTCCTAGTCACCGCCTTGTCCCAAACTAGGATGGCTGGTGACCCGCCAGCCACTGTGTCTCTGACCCACAGACAGCCACAGCCCCCGGCCCAGATGACCAGTCAGCTGCTGTGTCTCTGACCCACAGACACGGCCCCCGGCCCAGATGACCAGTCAGCCGCTGTGTCTCTGACCCACAGACACGGCCCCCAGCCCAGATGACCAGTCAGCTGCTGTGTCTCTGACCCACAGACACGGCCCCCGGCCCAGATGACCAGTCAGCTGCTGTGTCTCTGACCCACAGACACGGCCCCCGGCCCAGTTGACCGGTCAGCTGCTGTGTCTCTGACCCACAGACACGGCCCCCGGCCCAGATGACCAGTCAGCCGCTGTGTCTCTGACCCACAGACACAGCCCCGGCCCAGATGACCAGTCAGCTGCTGTGTCTCTGACCCACAGACACGGCCCCCGGCCCAGATGACCGGTCAGCTGCTGTGTCTCTGACCCACAGACACGGCCCCCGGCCCAGATGACCAGTCAGCTGCTGTGTCTCTGACCCACAGACACGGCCCCCGGCCCAGTTGACCGGTCAGCTGCTGTGTCTCTGACCCACAGACACGGCCCCCGGCCCAGATGACCAGTCAGCCGCTGTGTCTCTGACCCACAGACACAGCCCCCGGCCCAGATGACCAGTCAGCCGCTGTGTCTCTGACCCACAGACACAGCCCCGGCCCAGATGACCGGTCAGCTGCTGTGTCTCTGACCCACAGACACGGCCCCCGGCCCAGATGACCAGTCAGCCGCTGTGTCTCTGACCCACAGACACAGCCCCGGCCCAGATGACCGGTCAGCTGCCATGTCTCTGACCCACAGCTTTCCCCCAACCCCCAGCTGCTAGGACCTTTGAATTGATTTAAATCTGACCACCCTGGGCTTCTAGGGTCAGCACGGGAAAGGAGGAGCTAGGACCCGTCTTCATCAGCTGTGGGCCTCCGTCTGCTCCCTTCGTGCCGAATCCCACTAGTGTCTCTCACTTTGTAAGCCACAGGGACTGTGCACTGGTGCGTGCCAGCGTGCCTGCCTAGAGGGCAGCCCCAAGGCCCTGGCGCGGTCCCGGGGCTCATGCAGGGCAGTGGGCAGGGCTCTGCTGGCTCAGCACTGTGTACCTGACTTGTTCTTGTACTCGATGTCGAAGCCCGTGATGATGCTGTTTCCATCGAACCGCTGGGTCCAGCGCAGGTTCATGCTCCGGGCCTTCACTTCCCGGATCTCCAGCTCTGGGGGGTCGGGGGGCTCTGGAGCGTGGCAGGGTGGGGGCAGAAGAGAGGATGGCAGCAGAGAGGTGGGCCTCCTGTCCATCATAAGGATGCCCAGGGTTCTGCTGACCCTGGGGTTAGTGTCACCCGTACTCTACATAAGGGCCCTGGGTCCCTGGAGTGTGGGCCGGGTGAGGCAGGGAGAGGCCTGGCACACGGTTTGGCCGGGAGACCCCCACTTCCTTTCCTGGGAGGGGATAGCCCCTTTGTAGGGACTTCTCAGAGCTGATGACCTGTGTGTCCCCCAGGCAGAATTCCCGGCTGTTTCCAGCCTGCCTCCCTTCCCACAGGCCTCCAGGCACCGCCCTTCTGCAAACTTTGCGTTGGAATTGCGTCTGGGGAGCTCTTGCCTCAATCTGGGCAGGAGGGAGGGTGGGGAGACCTCCTCAGGGCTGTTTCCTGTCACCCTCTACCGCCCTGTGGGTGGGCACTGCCCCTGCTCCATCGCCCTGTGGGTGGGCACTGCCCCTGCTCCATCGCCCTGTGGGGGTGGCACTGCCCCTGCTCCATCGCCCTGTGGGGGTGGCACTGCCCCTGCTCCATCGCCCTGTGGGTGGGCACTGCCCCTGCTCCATCGCCCTGTGGGTGGGCACTGCCCCTGCTCCATCTCCCTGTGGGTGGGCACTGCCCCTGCTCCATCGCCCTGTGGGTGGGCACTGCCCCTGCTCCATCGCCCTGTGGAGGTGGCACTGCCCCTGCTCCATCGCCCTGTGGGGGTGGCACTGCCCCTGCTCCATCACCCTGTGGGGGTGGCACTGCCCCTGCTCCATCGCCCTGTGGGTGGGCACTGCCCCTGCTCCATCGCCCTGTGGGTGGGCACTGCCCCTGCTCCATCGCCCTGTGGGGGTGGCACTGCCCCTGCTCCATCGCCCTGTGGGGGTGGCACTGCCCCTGCTCCATCGCCCTGTGGGGGTGGCACTGCCCCTGCTCCATCGCCCTGTGGGGGTGGCACTGCCCCTGCTCCATCGTCCTGTGGGGGTGGCACTGCCCCTGCTCCATCGCCCTGTGGGTGGGCACTGCCCCTGCTCCATCGCCCTGTGGGTGGGCACTGCCCCTGCTCCATCGCCCTGTGGGTGGGCACTGCCCCTGCTCCATCGCCCTGTGGGTGGGCACTGCCCCTGCTCCATCGCCCTGTGGAGGTGGCACTGCCCCTGCTCCATCGCCCTGTGGGGGTGGCACTGCCCCTGCTCCATCACCCTGTGGGGGTGGCACTGCCCCTGCTCCATCGCCCTGTGGGTGGCACTGCCCCTGCTCCATCGCCCTGTGGGTGGAACTGCCCCTGCTCCATCGCCCTGTGGGTGGGCACTGCCCCTGCTCCATCGCCCTGTTGGTGGGCACTGCCCCTGCTCTTGAAGTGGACTCAGCACAGGCACCTGGTCCCTGGGAAGGGCAGGGAGGGGATGTGGGGCAGGGGGCTACCTTGCACGGTGAGCTGGATCAGGCCCCGGTCCTCCCCATATGAGTTGATGGCGTGGCAGCTGAAGAACACTGAGTCCCCACGGTCCGCGGGCTTGAGCTGGGAGGTCAGCAGAGGCAGGAGGAGGGAAGAGGGAGGATGGGCCTGGTTTAGAGCTGGTCTGCTGCAGAAGCTCACTGCAGGGGAGGTCAGCATGGCCTTTTCTTCTGGGAGGTAGCCCTCTGGGGTTTTGCCAAAGGCTCCTATTCTCAGATAGTCCCAAAGACGGATGTGGAGGGAGCGGTGGAGGGTCCCGGAGGGAGGGAGGGTCCTGGAGCCCAAGAGGGAGGGTTGGCCCAGGGCCAGAAGGGAGGGAAGGTCCAGAGGTTCAGGAGAGAGGTGGGCCCAGAGCTAGGAGGGAGGGAGGAGGAAGGGGGGCAGGGGCCCTGGAGAAGGGGTAGGGCTGAGGTTGCACACAGTTCCTGGCCTGGGGCTGAGGAGGGAGATAGAGTGAGGCTCTAAGGCAAGGTTCCTAGATAGAGAAGGGAATAGCTAGGAAAAGCGAGGTAATTTTGGGGATGAGGGGAGAGACTCCCCAAACTTTCTATTTACCTCCATTGGATACAGATGTCACAGCCATGGGATCCCCACTTCCTGAGAGTCGGGGTCCCGGAGCCGGGCGTGGTTGCTCACCTTCAGCGTGGAGATGACCTCGTCGCCGCTGTCCTTGGTGGTGATGGCGTATCGCATGACCCTGTCGGGGTCGATGACCGTGTCCCCCTTCTCCCAGCGGATGATGATGGGCCGCTCACCCCGTGCTGTGCAGTCCAGCTCCTTGGCGTGGCCCTTGATGGCGATGGTGGTGTTGGGGTGGGAGGTGATCATGGCTGGGACTGGGGAGGGAGAGGGCGTGGGAGGCCTGGTGAGGGAGGCGAGGCTGGGAGCAGCAAGTTCCTCCCCCACTGCACTTCCCCACCGAGCCCCTCAGCCCCAGCAGAAGGTCTGATATTGGCCGAGGGGGGCTATAGGGAACCACATCTGCCTGTCCCCTTTCTCCTCCCCCTACCCATGACTGGCAGCCTCTCTTCACCAGGGATTCTTCCATTCCCTGGGCCTGGTTCAGAATGTTTTAAAATGCACACCATACCTGCAATTATAGAGGAGACCAGATGAAGTATGGCTATGAAATAGTAAACCCTCAGAAGCACACTTTGAGATAGTATAGTGCAATTCACATGTGTGTTTATTACTCCTTATCAGATAGGTCTGGCGCTGGGTTACACTAGCAGTTCTGTGACATGATAGTAATGACATTTGAGGTATCTGCACAGGGAATGCACACACTGGCCTGGGGAGGCCAGATGGCAGAGGGAGCAGCCCTCAGGGAGGAGGGTGAGCTCCCCTCTGGGACAGGCACAGCTGGCAGGGAGAGCGGCGCCCTGGGCATGGGACTGCTGGAGCAACGCCTGAGACGCAGGATGCAGCCCCCGGAGCTCAGCGCTCCGATGAGTCGCAGGCCTGGCCCCAACTTCCTCATCACCTTCCTGGGCAGACTCGCCTCTCAGAGCACAGGCCCCAGTGGTCACTGTGGGAGAGCCTGTCAGTCATGCTGAAGGACACAGACTGGGAGGGCTGCGAGTGATGGCAAGAGTCAGACACTCCCGCCCGGCCAGTATGGCCCAGTGGCCAAGCCTCCACCTATGAACCAGGAGGTCATGGTTCGATTCCTGGTCAGGGCACATGCCTGGGTTGCAGGCTGCATCCCAAGTGTGGGGCGGGCAGGAGGCAGCCGTTCCATGATTCTCATCACTGATGTTTCTATTTCTCTCTCCCTCCTTCTCCCTGCATCTCTGAAATCATTTAAAATATATATATATATATATATATATAAAAGAGTCAGACACTCCCCCGCCCCACTGTGGAGGCCCCTCTTCATACCGTGTCTGCGGACCAGCGCCCGGCTCATGCAGCCCAGCACTGTCCTCTATAGCCGGCTCCCTCGGGGCTCGAGTCCCTGGCCCTCCGGGGCTGGCCCTTTCTATCCTTCCAGTGTCCTCCCATTGCTTTCTCCTCTAGTTTTAGAAACTTACTCAGAAAACCGCCTCCCCAGCAAACTGGCCAGCTCATCTTCTCCTAAGTGCTAAACCTTTGGAAAAGGGAAGCCATGAGCCATGGTGGTGTGGCCGGGGATGCTAGGTGGTGGACGAGGCGTGGTCTGGAATGGCGTAGGGGGAGATGGGGGCTTCTGCTGCCCCTGAACTCACACCGAGTGGCCAGCCGCTGCCTCTCCTCTGTCTCTGTCCTATGGGACTTGGTGTGAAGGACCCCCTGCCCCTGCACCAGCATCTCAGCCCCAGCTCATCAAATAATGAAGCAGATCGCTTTTATAATGCATGGCATTACACCAGGACAGACAATAAAACGCGAAAGACAAATAACGAGGTGCAAGTTATAATGAAGAAAAAGCCTGCAGTCACAGACATCCGGGTATGAATTATTGACTAAGGTTTTACACTCTCAAGGATGTGTGCAGGAATATTTTTCCATCAAAGATTTGCATAATTCACTCGGATAAACCTGGGTGGAATACAGAGTGAGATTCTACATCAACTCGGGATTTGCATTGCAGATGCCTCCGTTTTTCCTGGAGGATTGAAACATGGGGGTTGGGTTGGGGGAGAGGCAGGCGGGCTCTTTCTGCTCTTCCCACCATGAGGGGTCTGAGACTGGGGCCCTCCCCCTGGCAGGCAGAGCCCAGAGGTCTTCCTGGGGGAGAGGGGGCCTGATCCTGAGAGGCAAAGCCCCAGAGGATCTGGGGGATGTGCAGAGGGGAGAGAAAGAGAGAGAGGTAGAGAGAGAGAGAGATAGAGAGAGAGAGAGAGAAAGAGGGAAGTAGAAAGAGGGAGAGAGAGAGGGGAGACAGAGAGGGGGGAAGAGAGAGAGAGAGAGAGAGAGAGAGAGAGAGAGAGAGAGAGAGAAAGAGACGGAGAGAGAGAGGGAGAGGAAAGGAGGGAAAGGGAGACAGAAGGGGGAAGGCGTGGGAGCAGGGTGAAGCCTCAGCATGGGTCTGAGCCTGAGGGAGGGAGGGGGTGCAGTTTTTCTGGAAGCAGTGCTTCCAGGCTTTGCACTGGAGTGGATGCTCACAGTACAGGCTGCTCTGCTCTGCAGAGGGTGCTGTGGCAGCCTATGTGGCTGGTGTGAATGACAGGGGCCACCCTGCTGGCTGGATGAAGCCTAAGGCTTGGCCAGTGGAGCGGGGAGTGGGTTTCTGACTCCATGTGCCCCTTAAGCGACGTGCTCTGAGCAGTTACAGCCTGCACGTCCTCGTCTGTCGGTCCCCCCCGGCGAGCTTAGCTTCCCAGCCGGGTTTGTCCTAAGAGCCAACGTGGGGAGCAGAGATGTCCGGGTCCAGAGATCCTGGACAGGCCCAGCGCCCACGGGCCCGCCAGCCCTGAGGGACAGCCAGCCGGACCTGTGGTGGGTGCCCTCACTCTCCCGCCTGCTGGCTGCTTGCTGTGGCCCGGAGCACAGGCGGCACAGCCCGAGGCGCCTCCAGCCCCCAGCGCACGCGGCTCAGGAGGCCTGTCCAGGAGGGAGAGGAGACGGCTCCTGGGCCCCTCCCAGCTCGAGGGGCTCGGGGCCAGCAGGCTTGGGTCTGTTCGTATTTCTGCCCGCTGTGTGGTCTTCGGTGCCATGTACATGCCTGCCCCAGCCTTGGGCTCACCGCCTGTGACATGGAGACATGGCTGTCTGCCCTGAAGAGCTAGCTTATGGGGCAAACGGGGTGCATACACATCAGATACCTGCCATGTAGCAGCTGCCGGGGAGAACTCCCCCCACCCACGGCCCCACGTTCCGCTCCTGCTCCCAGGAAAGCGTCAGGTACACGCGCAGGCGAGACCCTGTCTGCCAGGCTCCCCAGACCCAGACCCAGACCCAGAGCCAGAGCCAGAGCCAGAACCGCAGCCACATGTGGCCACTGGGCACCCGGAGTGTGGCCCGTCCCAACGGAGCGGTGCTGCGAGCGAAAAGCCGTGTGAGCCTTCAAAACACAGGAGGAAAAGGCGTGCGAGAGCTCCTCAATACGTTTTATGTCGATTGCAGGCCCATGTTTCAGACACACCGAGTCACACGAAACGCACCCCTACAGGGCACCACCCCTGTTTCTTTGTGCTTTTTCGAGGATTTGAATAACATGTGCAGCTCGACTCTGGTTTCCATGGAATGGCCCCTCTTTTGCATCACCTACACAAACCTTTTACAGGTGAAGCAACCGAGGCCACGTGGTCACGGTGCTGGCGAACAGCAGTGCACCACAAAGGGGCCAGAGGGAAGAGGCGGCACTGCCCACGCAGCAGCCATCCTCTTGGCGGAAGGTGCAACCTCCCTGTCCCCAGGACTCACGGCGGGGAGCCTCTCCCCCTGTTACTCCTGCGTATGGGCTGGGCCAGGCCCTCAACTGGGTGTCAGGCAGCTGGGGTGTGACTGGGAGATGGGCAGCTTCAAACCGTGCCACCAGGAGAATGGCTGAAGCTGGAACTCGCCCTGTGCAGGGAGTGGGAAGTGCAGACCTCCTGTTTAGCCTAAGGAGGGGTTTCCTGGAGCCTTTTCTGTTTAGGGAAGGGGCTGTGGTGGGAGCAGCGAGCCCTGCATGAGAAGTGGAGGTCAGGGGCAGAGAGAAGATGCAGGGGAGAAAAAGCACACACAGGGGTCAGAGGCCTTGTCTTGGGCTCCTGGGGTCTGGACCCTTGGAGGGAGGGGAAGCTGGTCTGGGGATCCAGCTCCTTGCTCTGGGAGGCAATTCTGTGCTTCAGAGTACATTGCTCCTGGCTTGTGGGGGTCTTTAGCTCCCTGTCCCTGGCAGGTAGTAGAGAACCTGCCCTCCTCTTCCCCCTGCCCCATGGCATTTCTGCCAACCCCCTGAGCAGAGAACTCTGCCACTGTGCCCCTCCTCATGGCCCTGCTGGTGGGACCCTAGAGAAGGAGCCACAGTGCCCTTCTGTGCCCACACACTGGCACAGATGGCCTTAATGAGGCAGCGTAAGAGGCTACCCCCCTGCATCTGATCTCTTCCCCCCACTCCAGGCCCCCCCCCCCGCCTTGGACTGCAAGGTCTCTCTGCTCCACCGAATTGCAGTAATGAACATGACTGGACTCTCCCTGCACCAGACCTGGATGTGCCCCAGGGCAGACCCCAAGAATTCCCTGGAGACATGTGCGATCATCTGCAGGAGTGCATGCACGTACACACACACACACACACACACACACACACACACACAGAGGCACACACACATATACACACATACACATACAGGCACACACACAGGCACACACACATATACACACATACACATACAGGCACACACACATATACAAACACACACACACACACACACACACGCACACAGAGGCACACACACAGGCACACATACATATACACACATGCACACACAGGCACACACATATACACACATACACATACAGGCACACACACATATACACACATACACATACACACAAACGCGTGCGCACACACATATACACACATACACATACAGGCACACACACATATACACACATACACATACACACACACGCGCGCGCACACACCTGCACACACACATACACACCTGCACACACACACACGGTGCCCTTTGATGGGGAACTTCCCACGAGCTGTGTGCTGGCAGTATTCTAGCACTCCACCTGAATCTCCTCCTGCGAAGTGGGTACTGCTAGTGTCTCTGGCACCCAGCCTGGGTCTTGATGTCTCTCCTGACTTAGTGTCTGGTCCACGCGTGTGATGGGGCAGGGAACAAGCTGGATGCTTAGCCTCTTGGCTCATTGCTCAGTGATGCCCCCAACACCCAGGAGAAGTAAGTCTTGTTGTCCCCGTTGTTCCACCACTTTTTCAAATGATGGCACCGAGGCTCCCATGAGGCAACCTCTTCCTGGTTCTGCCCGTCCGGCTGTGGTTGCAGGGCGCCACCCCTCACCATCTGTCTGTCTGTCACCCGCACGCAGTCTCTGGCTCTAGAAAATGGAATTTCTGTCAACAAAAAGCCGTGGCTTCTGTGGTGGGAAGTTCAGCACCCCCTCCCAGGGGGGTGGTAGGGAGCAGCTTCAGGGGGAGTTAGAAGGGGGCTCTGTGTGCACGGCGGGGTCCTGCATGACCAAGGCTGGCAGCAGCCACACCGACCCATCGCTCCCACAGGACAGGAGACTTGATGAGATGCGTGTCTCCGCTTTCTTGCAGTGAGTCAATGAACAGCAGGGAAACTTAAGTTTTGTACAAAGAGGGCCGCCGGGAGCTTCTCTGGGATTTGGGAACAGGGAGTGGCTGGGCTGAAGGGCGTCGGGGATACACACCCAGGAGCCAGCTGCCCCTGGATGCATGTTCCTCTCAGTATGGCCCTGTAGGTGGGAGGTCTGTGGGAGGACCTGGTGTGAGTTTCAGCCCTGGCTCCTGGCACGCGGCACGGCACCCAGCACTGAGCGGCCAAGGAGGGGCAAGCTCTGGGAAAGGCCAGAGGGGCTTCCCACGGGCCCAAGGGTCCTCCTCTGAGCCCGGGTCAGAGCTGTTGCCTCTCCTACGGACACAGCCTCTCCCACCCGGCATGTCCTGCTGCAGGGCCCGTCCCCTGTGGGACCCTGAGACCCTGGACAGGGGCCTCTCTGCGCAGGACTGAGCACGCATCTCTGGAAGGGGGGAAGGCTCTCCTGCCGCCTCTCCTGCCACCCCGTGACCATGCCCTGCCTGCCCAGGGCGCGGCCAGACTTGCTCCGGGGCAGGGCGAGCCTGGCTGGGCCTGCAGTGCTCGGGCCACCATCTGATGGCTCCGCAGACACACCCGATCTCTCAGGTCTGTGACAGACTCCGGAGAGAAGCAAGACGCGGGCGGGGTGGAGTCCCCCTCTTCCCCTGCCCCATTCTTTGCTGGGGCTCCCAATACAGTCAAAGGGGAGGAAACTGACTTCAGAAACAACACTGTTCCAGGAACCGACAGAACTGGTCCCGGGTGCGAAATCCCTCACAGACTGGCCCGTGACCCCGAGGTCCTGCCCAGACCAGCTGCTAGTTGTGTTGTAACTTGACATGAGGGGCTGACAGGATTTTAAACACCAGAGACACTCTGCTTCCTTGCTCGCCCCCCGGGTTTACAGGGAGCAAACCGGACTGCTCACCCCATCATGGCGTATAAATGAGGCTCCTACTCGATGGTCCCTTGCTCCCCCAGGGCCTCCTTCTCTAGGGTCTCCCTCAGAAGCTGGTGGGACCCCAGAGAAGAGGCTGCTTCTTGTGGTTTACAGGGAACTGGACTTCCTTCGTGAGGAGCATCTGGTTAAGTGGCCAGGGGCTGTTCGCCCTACTGGGCACTGAGGAAGCCGCTCAGAGCTGTGGGGCCTTTAAAGTCACACCGCTGTGAGCACAGGAGGGGGTCACTCTGAGTCCCCTTTCTCGGTGAAGTCTAGCCTCTTCTGCCTGGCAGATGTCCCTCCCGTACTGGGCTTGGCCCCAGGAGTGGGAAGCCGAGTGGGAATGACATCCACGGGTGGATCCCGGTGGGAGGGCGGAAGGAGGCTGACACCGGGAGATGGCTGGAGGGGGAGCCAGGCCGGAGCAGGTGGGCCAGGGGCAGAGCAGAGGTGGAGGTGGCGAGTCAGTCCTCCTTTATCTCCCTCCCTCTCTCCCACCTGGTGATGGGGCTCAGTTGTGTTTCCTGAGAAGCCCCCCCGTCACCCGGAGGGAAGATTCCGTTGCGAATGCCCCGGGAGAGCAGCAGCGTGAGGGAAGGAAGATGTGAGGGGGTAGAATGGGAATGCCCGGCGGGCGGGAGGCATTGTGCGGTGGCCCATAGGGAGAGCCATCCCCAGCCAGCAGGAGCAGCTGGACCCATCGTCACCTTACGTCACTGAGATTCCCATGAAGATTCTCTCACGTGCATGAAATCACTGTCCTTACAGCACCCGATCAGTATTCCCACTTTACAATGGGGACACCGAGGCTCAGAGAAGGCAATTGCTCAAGGTCACACAGTCAGTGAGTAGCAGAGCCACGACTCAGCCTGGTGTCTGTGGCGTTCCCTCTGAGGTGATGGCAGGCAGAGAAGGCAGCGGGAGAGGAACAGGCACCAGAAAGGGGAGTCCCAAGAGGCCAGCTTTTCTGAAGAGAAACGCAGCCAAATGTGAGGGAAGAAGATTGGTCTGAAACCGGGAGACAGATGATGGATTCTGCTCTTTACGGCGGTGGCCCGAGGGAGGGGTGGAGGTTCCCAGACACGGCTACACATACGCATAACCTGGGGATTAAAAATGGTCTCACAGCACAGACCCCCCCAGAGGCTTGGAGTTAATTGGCTCGGGACGGGCTTGGGCACCATCATTCCTTAAGGGCTCCCTAACCCAGGTGATTCCCACTGTGGTCCAGGGCAGGACGGCAGGGCTGCCAACCCTCACCAGCAGACGCCTCTGGTCCTTCTTCTCGGCCGGGGGAACCATCTCTAAGCCAGGGCGACTGGGAGGAGGGCAGGGAGTGGTGTGGGCCACATCCTCTTCAGGAGGCCCTGTGGGAGGCGGCTGGGGTCCCGAGGCCCATGGGCTTCTGCCTAGAAACGGTGTTCTCTGTGGCGGCCTGACAGCTGTCCCGCTGCCCTGTCCTTGCCTCTGGGACAGGCCTTCCTGAGAGCCCTGCAACCCCAGCCTGGGGCCTCAGCTCCTTTCGTCTCGGGAAGGGTCACACGTGCCCGGGCTGCCCATTTGAGACGAGGGCCCGCCTTACTGTCAACCCAGCCCAGCCTGGTCCCTCCCTCCGAGCGGTGTCTCTGCTCCTGTTAGTGAGACCCCAACAAGAGCTGGAGCCCTGTTTGCGGGTGGGCCAAGCTGCCACCAGGGGCCTGGCCGGCATGCGGGGTGGCAGGCCTGGGGTGGGGGTGCCAACCTGCCACTGAGGGCATGACTGGAGTGTGGGGTGGGAGCATTTCTTTGTGCTCAGCCCGGCAGCAGCTCTAGGCTTCCCCAGGAAGGGGTAGGGTGGCGGTGCCTTCCGGTGTGTGTCTTTCCCTTTTTAAAGAGCCAGGGTCACGGCGTTGTTAATTTGATTGCTCCCACTTCGGCTCCTTGTCTCCCCCGATTAGCCAAGCTCCACCCGAAGCAGGAGATTAATTCAAATTGCGTGGCAGCTATCAGCCTTGGCTCTGAGCTGGTGGGGAGGTGCCTGGGGGCTGAGGGCTCGTGGAGCCCCGGCTGGCCACCACCTGTGCATGTGGACGGCAGCACTGGCACGCAGTATGTGTGAGGGGTGCTGGTCCGGACGGGACATTGGGACATGGCTGCATGTGCTGTGGCACCTGATCTCACCAGGCCTCGCTTTCTCCTCCTGTAAGGGTGTCCGTCAGTTCCTCACTTGGCTGCTCACCACGGAGTAGCCGAGCAGGAAGCGGGAGGCTTTTTAAGCGAGGCGGGACCTGGCCCTCCCGCCTCCGGCCTGCACTCTCCCCAGTAGAAAATGACAGTAAGAATAAAACGCCTCCTGTTCAGGGGATGCTAATGATGTGCATGCACCGGCTGGTGCTCTGAGGGAGTGAGCTCACTGAGCTTACCCGTCCATGGCAGTGGGCATGCTTTCTTTCCTGTTTTAGAGGGGAGAGCACTCAGCTCTCCCCTGACTGCACATTGGAACCCTTTCAGAAGCAGGAGGCAAGCCGTCTTTCTGTAATTACTGGAAGGTACTAGAACTTAGGGAACAATTTCTGCCGAGGTCTGGCTGGTAAATATTTCAGACTTTGCCAGCCGTAGATCCCCATTGCACAACTCCAGCTCTGGCCTTGTGGCTAGAGAGCATCCATGGACAACAGGGCATGAAGAAGGGGCGTGGCTGAGTTCCAGATGGCAGCAGGCCAGGCCCCGCCCTCAGCCGTGTGCTGACTCTGCCGGGAAACTCAGGGCCCAGGAGGGGCTCTGTCCGGGGCTCCTGACCAGGAGGGGGTGTCAGGGAGGAGGTTAGTTGGATTCAGACAAAGGCAGCTGAGGGGTGCTGGGAAGGAGAGTGTCTCAGTGTCTGAGTTCTGGGAAGGGACTGCTGCAGAAGCTGTGGTGCTGCTCCCCCGGGGTCCATGGCTATGATGGGGTCTCTGTGGATGTGATTAGGATGTCTTATTGGTGAGCGGGGTGGGCCTTTGGTCCAATATGACCGGTGTCCTTACCGGTCTCTTATTGGACCCCAAGTTAAAGTTGATTGCTCCATTAGATTCTCTAGGAGAGGGGAGACGCCACAAAGGGAGGATGGTATGAAGGCACAGCGAGAAGCTGCGTGCAGAGAAACGCTGAAAGTGAAAGGGGTGAGCTGAGAGTCGCTGGGAGCATGAGGATGAGGGGCCTGGGCTGCCCTGGAGCTGCTGAGGTCGGTCCTGCTGACACCTGGTGGATTGCTAGCCTTCCAGAACTGGAGAGAATGGGCTCTGTTCTTTAAGTCACCCGGGTGGCAGCTCCTTGCTGCAGTGGTCCTGGGACACCAGCACACAGGTTCCAGTGTGTGACAGTGGTTGTCTGTGCAGAGTGCGCGGAAGAACAGGCCACAGCCTCTCCTCCATGGAGCTGGGGGGCTGCCTAAGGTGGGGGGTCATATGGACTTTGCTCTCTCTGCTCACCCACTCCCAGCCCCATGAACACGCTGGCCGTAGGCCAGGTAGACGAGTGTGCAGGGCCACTTCCCCCCCTGGCCCAGGGTAGGTGCTCGGCCGGTGCTCAGTCACCACTGAGCAACAATGAGCAGCGGCAGGCAGGACCTGAGCCGTACCAACTGGAGACGTTTTCTGCAGAATCTTCATTTTCCCGGGTCTCACATCTCTGGAGACATAGAGGCCCAGATGGGAGCGACTTTGGAAGCCCTCGCCCACCCAGCACCACCTCAGCAACCTGGGGCCCTGGGCACCGGAGGTCTGGGGGTCTGGGGGAGGGCTGTGCGTGAGGACACCCAGTCCACAGCAGCTGTCCCCAAAGGCATGGGCCCTCAGGACCCGAATTGTTCTGTCTGTCCTCACTTTCCCAACCAGGCAGCAGCTGTAAAAGATGCTGAGGTGCTCGGAGAAAACACATTTTGTAAATCAGGGCAGCGTCATGCGCATGGGCAATCACACTCACATGCACATACTCATACGTGCACGCGCGTGCGCACACACACACACACACGCTCACACACACACTCTCACACATGCTCACACACACTCTCACACTCACACATGTTCACACACACACTCATACACGTTCACACACACACTCTCACACTCACACATGCTCACACACACACACACTCACATGCACTGACACACACACACACTCACACATACACACACTCACACACACACTCACACATGCTCACACGTACACACTCACACACACACTCACACACACACTCACACACTCACATACACACTCACATCCTCACACACACACTCACACTCACACACACACACGCTCACACATACACACTCACACACACACTCACACTCACATTCACACACTCACATACACACTCACACACACACTCACACTCACATTCACACACTCACACACACACACTCACACACGCTCACAGGTTCCATGTGGCACTTCTCTGAGAACCAGCTCCGGAACCCAGCTCCCACTGGACCCTGGACCCCTGCATCTCTGGGTTGGTGTCTGACGTCAGGAGTCATGGATCCTCAGAAAGGCAATGCTTAGCTCCCAAGATCGTGACTACCTGCGGTCACCCTCCCCATCTCCTCCCCCAATGCCATTTGCGCCTTTCCCGGCTTTGTGCCCTCGCCATGCTTCTTCCTCTCCCTAGAATGGGGTGACCTTTACCCTGGTTGGTTCTTGTTGTCCGAATCCTTCTCATCCTTCAAGTCCTATTAGCGGCTGCTACATTTGTGGAGCTTCTCTTGACAGTCTCTTATTGGACCCCCAGTTAAAGTTGATTGCTCCATTAGATTCTCTTTGTACCACCTTGCTCATAGTGTTTAAAGGCACTTGCTGCCTTGTACGTTTGAGTTGTTTGGGTGTATGTATATCTCCTCTTCAAAATTCTAAATTCCCTGAGAACAGCAACTTCACTTTCCTTGCCGCTATATCTGCAGCACCTGGAACTGGTGGTGCTGCTTGTTGATGCGTATTTGGTGCCAAGTACAGTGCTGGCTGCTGCTATTGCCCCCTTAGCACTCATCGATGATGAGAGACTGTCAGGCGGAACCTGGGGCTTACAGAGACGAGGTTAGACTATCCAGAGCAGGGCTTGGATTTGAACCCAGGTCCCCTTGGTTCTAAAGTCCATACTCTGGAGTCAGGGATCCTATAGGCCTACTTAGTAAGCACGTGAGATCCTATCAGTTACGGTTGGAAACAGTGGGCTCACTGTGCGGACATGCCCCAGCAGAGGCCAATCACAGAAACTCAGACAGGAAGGTGCCTTTTACAATGCATGTCTCTTTGACATTATATTTTCTTTCTTATTTTCATGTGGCCAGAGTGAGGGCTGAGGCCAGGGTGCCTCCTGAGGTCCATTCAAGGTGCTGTCTGACAAGGGAACTACCGGCCAACGCTCTCCCACGTGTGGTGGGAGCATCGAGGCCAGCCTTGAAATCAGCCATGCAATGGCAGGGTCTTCTGTGCTCGGCCCTGCACGTGGGTGAGGGGAGCGTAGTGGTGGGTTGTTGGGGATGGACTGAGGGGTATCTAGGAATGGCTTTCCCTGGCAACCCCATTGGTGACTCACATTGGGGTGTGGAAGATCCCTCCCCATCTTCCTCTGCCCTTTCAACTGAAGTCAGAGGTGCGGGAGAAGGATGAGGCCCTGCAGGCAGGGGAGGATGTGCAGGGGGAGGGGCTGCGGGCAAAGTGTCTAGAGCAGGGGGCCTGTGCGAGTGTCTTAGAAGGCAGAATGGCAGTCCCCAGAGGCCAGGAGCCCACATGCCCTTCCCACCAGCACTGCACACTGTCACAGGAGCATCGCCGGCAGCAGGTGTTGTGTGCCCTCATTCAGGCTGCCCGCAAGGGCAGCCAGGTTCCCAACCCTGGTCAGAGGCCTGGCCAGGCTCAGCCAGCACATGGCCTGCCCCCAGGCCTAGAAACCTGGCCTTGCCTCCTCCACTCCAGCTGGCTTTGGGGTGGTCCAGAGGCCCCAGCATGGCTGGGCTATCACTGCGAAGAGGGGGGCTGGAGTGGGAGGGGTGCTAGTGACGGAGCAAAGGTGTGAGGGAAGCACCCACAGGCGCAGTCTGTGTGAGGGTTTGGAGCTCCCGATGTGCTGAGGACGTGGGAGGCCCAGAGGGTCCTGCGGGGGTGGGAGCTGGGTGCAGAGGGACCCAGCACCTCTGTGTAGTGTGAGGGAGGAGGAGAGGGAGCGAGGTGCAGATTTGCCCCTAAGTGATAATTAGAGGGAAGAAGGGAACAGAGATGAATACCTCTGTGAGAGTGAGCGTGTGTGAATGTGTGCATGTGTGTGTGATTGCCCACGTGCATGACACTGCCCTGATTTACAAAATGTGTTTTCTCCGAGCACCTCAGCATCTTTTACAGCTGCTGCCTGGTTGGGAAAGTGAGGACAGACAGAACAATTCAGGTCCTGAGGGCCCATACCGTTGGGGACAGCTGCTGTGGACTGGGTGTCCTCACGCACAGCCCATCCCCAGACCCCTGGACCTCCTGTCTCCTGGACCCCACATCCCCTCAGCTCTGCAGAGAAACCACGGACCACAGAGCCATGACCATACCAGGACAGTGGAAATCCCAGACTCAGAGAAAAGCAGCAAAGACCCTCCCCTCCCCATAAGTCTGAGCATTTGGACTCATCTCTCCTGCTGACAGTGAGGAGATAAGGATCTCATACCAAGGGAGATTCCAGAAGCATCTGTTACTCTGAGTCCTCACATAGCAGAATTAGCCCAGCTCTCCCTGGCTGAGGGGTGACGGTGATTGCCTGGTTTTATTAAGGATCAAGTGCTTCTTGATGGTGTGAGGGGAGTGGCTGCTGCCACCCCAGCCCCTAGCCCCCAGATTCTAGCATCGATCCCCAGCATCCCCATCTGCTGAGCTGAGAGTGGATTTTGGCAGGAGGGCACCCTGGGAGAGGCGAACAGACACACTCACATCAGGCCATGCTCTCAGCAGCCTTTCCTGCACCTACCCTGGGGGACTACATTAAGACTAACAGAACTGGTGGCTATATCTTGGTTGGCCTCCGGGATGCAACGTACCACCAGGTTGCTTTACACATGCCATCGGACTCCAGCCTGGACAAACAGCAAGCCAGATAAGGTGCCCTTAGGATTCCTTCTGTATGTCAGGAGGATGAAATACAGAGAGGTCTGGAAAACTCATCAAGGCCACAGGAGCCCAGATTCATACGAGGTCAGCCAGTCTATCCTACTGTCCTCCATGACCTGTGGTCCATACCCTGACCTACAGCAAATGGACACTGTCCTTATGGCAGGATTCCTGGTCCTTATGGCAGGATCCCTGGTCCTTATGGCAGGATCCCTGATCCTTATGGCAGGATCCCTGGTCCTTATGGCAGGATCCCTGGTCCTTATGGCAGGATCCCTGGTCCTTATGGCAGGATCCCTGGTCCTTATGGCAGGATCCCTGGTCCTTATGGCAGGATCCCTGGTCCTTATGGCAGGATTCCTGGTCCTTATGGCAGGATTCCTGGTCCTTATGGCAGGATCCCTGGGGCCTTATGGCAGGATCCCTGGTCCTTATGGCAGGATTCCTGGTCCTTATGGCAGGATCCCTGGTCCTTATGGCAGGATCCCTGGTCCTTATGGCAGGATCCCTGGTCTTTATGGCAGGATCCCTGGTCCTTATGGCAGGATCCCTGGTCCTTATGGCAGGATCCCTGGTCCTTATGGCAGGATCCCTGGGGCCTTATGGCAGGATCCCTGGTCCTTATGGCAGGATTCCTGGTCCTTATGGCAGGATCCCTGGTCCTTATGGCAGGATCCCTGGTCCTTATGGCAGGATCCCTGGTCCTTATGGCAGGATCCCTGGTCCTTATGGCAGGATTCCTGGTCCTTATGGCAGGATCCCTGGTCCTTATGGCAGGATTCCTGGTCCTTATGGCAGGATTCCTGGTCCTTATGACAGTATTCTCTGGATCTTATGGCAGCATTCCTGGTCCTTATGGCAGGATTCCTGGTCTTCATGGCAGGATTCCTGGTCCTTATGGCAGGATTCCTGGTCCTTATGGCAGGATTCCTGGGGCCTTATGGCAGGATTCCTCATCCTTATGGCAGGATCCCTGGTCTTTATGGCAGGATCCCTGGTCCTTATGGCAGGATCCCTGGTCCTTATGGCAGGATTCCTGGTCCTTTTGGCAGGATTCCTGGTCCTCATGGCAGGATCCCTGGTCCTTATGGCAGGATCCCTGGGCCTTATGGCAGGATCCCTGGGCCTTATGGCAGGATTCCTGGTCCTTATGGCAGGATCCCTGGTCCTTATGGCAGGATCCCTGGTCCTTATGGCAGGATCCCTGGTCCTTATGGCAGGATCCCTGGTCCTTATGGCAGGATTCCTGGTCCTTTTGGCAGGATTCCTGGTCCTTATGACAGTATTCTCTGGATCTTATGGCAGCATTCCTGGTCCTTATGGCAGGATTCCTGGTCTTCATGGCAGGATTCCTGGTCTTTATGGCAGGATCCCTGGTCCTTATGGCAGGATTCCTGGTCCTTTTGGCAGGATTCCTGGTCCTTATGACAGTATTCTCTGGATCTTATGGCAGGATTCCTGGTCCTTATGGCAGGATTCCTGGTCCTTATGGCAGGATCCCTGGTCCTTATGGCAGGATCCCTGGTCCTTATGGCAGGATTCCTGGGTCTTATGACAGTATTCTCTGGATTATATTGAAGAATTCCCGGGGCCATTATGCAGACCCATGGACATGTGAATAGGTAGATTACACAGTAGAAATGTGTGTCTGATAACAGGTACAAGTGTATATTCGGGTGCCAAGGCCGGCAATATGGGCTCTGTGCTTGAAGCCTGGAAGCCATTGACACAGCACCAAGTTGCAATGCGTTTTAATGCTTCCAGCTTTTCTGGCACACCTTTCCATTTCTATCCTTAGTTCCCCTCCCATTCACCCCAATTTTATGGGCTAGAGGGGCCGGATGAACCTCTAGCACAGGAAGGGCACTGGAGCCTAGAGAAGTAAGGTGACTTAGGTCAAGCCCCACTGCCCCTCAGATGAATCTGAAGTCAGAACCCAGGTTTTCTCCTTCCTAAGTAAGAGGTTACACACAAGCAGGTGTCAGTCGAGTAACAGAAATGAAGGGATCAATATGACTATTCAGATAGAATTGCCAACCTGCAGATCAAAGTCAATGAGAAATCCCACATCCCATGAGCATCTCAGGAGCTTATCAGGACTGGTGCGTGATGAGGGGGCCTGTCATGGTCAGGCCCCTGCTTTTGATGACTGCTTTCCACCCCTTTCCCCCATTGATTTTTAGAAAGAGTGGAAGAGAGAGGAAAAGACAGAGAGAAACATCAATTTGAAAGAAACACATCAATTGGTTGCCCCTGACCAGGGCCTGGACCAGGGAGGGGCCTGCAACTGAGGTGTGTGCCCTTTACCAGAATCGAACCCAGCACCCTTCGTCTGCAGGCGACGCTCTATCCACTGAGCCAAACTGGCTAGATCATGACAGTGCTTTTGAATCCCCATCCAAGTGTCCAAGCCCACATCTGACTAGGAATCCTCGGCCTCCCCTTCACACACGGACCTATGGAAACTACGAGGGGAGCAGAGATGGGCCCTGGCCATGTCCAGGGTGCCGGGAGGGCCAGGGGGCAGGACTCACTCTTGACGGTGAGGAACATGGACTTGCTGATGTCGGTGCCCACGCCGTTGCTGGCCTGGCAGAGGTAGTAGCCCATGTCCTCCTCCAGGACGTGGCGGATCAGCAGTGAGCTGTTGGGCAGGACCTGGATGCGGCCGGTGAGGGGCACCGGGTGGTACTGCTGGGGGCTCCCGCTCCCTGGAAGGAGGCGGAGGTTAGAAGAGCTGCTGTCTGGCCTGGGGATGAGCTGGGTGGATGGGAGTGTCCCAGGGAATGCCCATTGCATTTCTCCTAAACATCTAAGCCACTGTGTGGTGTGCCCACACTCCTGTTTCCTGGGCCACAAGAGGGACCTCATGGAGAGCTGGGCCTGCCAACTCGGAGTGAGAAGGTGGAGCTGGCATGCCCAAGTGGTGCTGAGCTTGTTGGGGTGAATTCCTCAGAGAGGGAGAAGAGTTGTCTTCAGGCCACTTGGCAATAGGCAAAGGGAAGACTGAGCCCTCACATGGCAGTTTCCTCCACACCAAGGAAGGAGGCCAGCCATCCTCCAAGGGGGGCTTTGGGCATCACCCCCTCCCAGTGTCAGCCCTAGACATGCTCTAGATAAGAGGTTGGTGTGGGGCTTAGTCAGATATGAAATGTGTCCTAGGCATGAAGTTGGGCTCCAAGATCCAATATCCCAGATTAACTGGTGAGGAGCAGGGGCTGATGAGGCTTGGGAACCCCAGAACAGAGGGTAGGGAGCATGTGGAAGTGGGGACACAGAGTGTCCTGAGTTCTAGGACTGAAGGGGAAGTGGAGAGATCAGTCTGTGGGGACAAAAGGACACTGAGTCAGCATGATAGCTGTTGCCAACCCACAGACCCCTGGATGACCTCCAGATTGGGTGTAGTCTGGGGTCCCCATGGAGCTCAGAACCCAGGCCCAGGAATGCATGGGAACCAGACCTGAGTCTCACCAGCATCCTCCCTCCCCTCTCCTTGGCTGCTCAGAGTCACTGGTAGGCATGGGGCTTACCCTTGGCATGCTTCCACATGACCTTGGGTGGGGGGTAGCCGTCCACCGAGCAGTTGAGCACACCAGCTTTGCCATAGATGCCGTCCTGGTTGTTGGGCTGTACCACGAACCGAGGGGGCACTGCAGAAAGAGGGAAGGTGGGAGAAACCCGTCACCTCAGTCTTTTATAGGTCTTCTGGGGCTTCAGGCACCTGCCAGTCAATGTCAGGCCCATCTGAACTATTCTAAACCAGAGCTCCGGAGAGCTCTTTGCTGGGTGCTGGTTGGAAGCTGGGAACTCTGAGCGCCAATTCTGACTTTGCCAGTGGCTAGCTGAGCAAGCGTCTTCCTCTCACCAGGCCACGGTGTCCTGGCCTGGAAAGTAAGAGGTTTGAACTTGTTGATCGTTAAGGCATCTGCCAGAGCCAACCTTCCCTAAGCCTGGGATTCAAACTCGGACCTAGAGACTGAGCAGCAGACAGAGCTGGACTCCCGCCTCCCTCCTTCTCCCCCCTCACACTGGTCCTTCCCCACGCACCGCGCACGACGAGCTGGCGCTCCCGGCTCACGGTGGCTGCTGCGTTGCTGGCGATGCACGTGTAGTTGCCATTGTGCTTGAGGGAGACGCTGGAGATCTGCAGGGAGCTCATAAACTCCTTGCTTTCGATAGTCACGCCAGAGCCCGAGATAATCACCTGCCCGTCCTTCCTCCAGGTGATGCGGATGGGCATGTCCCCAGAAGATACCACGCAGGGGATATAGAGTAGTTGGCCAATGGAGGCAGGTGGGAACTCAAAGGGCTGGATCAGAGGGGGCACTGGGAGGGAAGAGATGGTGCTGTCAGCCCCCATGCCCCAGCACAGACAGCTGTACTGCTTCCCTTACCTCCCCCTCTGGCCCCTCTTGACTCCAGCACGGGCCTGTCTGGAGCCTGAGCTGCAGTGGGGGGGATCCTCCTTTTTTAGCTCCGGCTGGAGCATCAGCCATGATCTCTATGACAACTCAGTGAGGCCACAGCAACTTCCCAGCAAGTGGGGGCAGAAAGGAGACGAGGACACCTCCTTTCTGCAGTCCAGTGATTACAAGGCTGGTTCTCCCAGGAACCGCTCCACCCTCCTGGGAACCTGCTCTTTGCCCCAGGCCCACCCAGAGCGGGAAGAAAGTGGCTTCCTGTGCACGCCTCAGATGCTCCTGCTCCCCTGGACATGGTCACACCTTGGCAGCTCTTTGGTTGTTGGGAAAGGTCTTGGATCAGAAGTTCTAGGTCCAGAGAGGTGACATTTAGGAGGGATGTTGTCTGCATGCCCTATGGGGCAAGAGCCACACCCCTCAGCAGGGCCCTTCCCCACCTTCCCAATGTCATCTCCCACCTCGCCCTTCACTCCGTCACCAGTGCCCACAGCCATGCCTCAGCCCGTGCCTGGGGGCGCCTGAGGGAGCATAGCGGGGCGTTTGTCCTCTTCACCTCCCACCATGTGTGGTCACCCAGTGGCTTCTGACCAATCTCATTCCTGACCTACCCAAATCCAGGTCCTAAGTCAGCCAGGTGTTCTAGGACTCTGGCCATTCCCAGCACCGCCCCCCTCCCCCACGCCCCGCCATCTATGCTGCTTCTGCTCTTTGGGTTGGAGTCTCCCCAGTATTCTGGGGGGTTTGCTGGGTCTTGGATATCCAGACAGACTTTGCTGGAACCCCGACTCTAGTACTGGCTAAGTGCCCATTGTTGAGAAGTCCCAGAGGTTCCTCTGTTGGGCTCTGCTGAGCCAGCCCACCCTCTGCTTGTGTGTGTGTGTGTGTGTGTGTGTGTGTGTGTGTGTGTGTGCGTGTGTGCGCGCGCGCGTGCCTAGATGAGATCTAGGCCCCTGGCCTCCTTGGGTTTTTTGTCGGAATCATGGCAGAGCCCAGATCTGCCACCCAGTTTATTTCCTGAGGCCCAGCAGTCCAGTCCTTCCCACCACGGCCCACAGCTGGAGCCCGGCAGGCCAGCCACTGTCCTGGAAAGCCTGCCCCCTGCGCAGCCTTGCAGCCCAGTTCGCACCTCAATCCTGTGGCACCGAGGCAGCCTTTGCATGACTACTTTCCTTGGCATCTGGGCGCTCCATCAGGGCAGTAACCAGGGCAAACTATGAGTCCAACTCATGCTTGGCAGGAGGGAGCAGTAAATGAAAGAACATGTCTGTAGATCATTCCCTGGGCTGATCCTAAATGGCTACTTGTGAGGAGGGCAAGGGGTGGTGAGAGCACAGGGTGGTGCTCATCCAGAAAAAGAGGGGACTCGTGCTGCTCCTCAAGGGGCTGTCTTTTGCTCGAGTTTGGGAGCTCCCATGGCCCCTGCGGAGCTGGCTCCTGTGGTTGAAGATCCTATGGGCAGGAGCTGCAGCAGCAAGGGTGCGGGGCGGGGACGGGGTGGGGGGGCAGCGGGCTGGGGGCTCCTGCCGGGAGGTGCTGAGCCTGCAGGGCTGTGCTCTGGGGAAGGGTGCTCCAGCAAACATTTCAATGGAGGACAGGGCAGATAGAGACGATGGATAGAATTAGGCGGGAAGCTTGAGCTCAGGCAAGAGGAAAACTGTCTCTCGGTAAGAAGGGATTTAGATAACGGGACAAGTTACAAAGGCAGTTTAATTCCTTAATTAACCGAGTCACCTGCTATTTATGCGGCGCCTGCTCTGCGAGGCTTTGTCTCTGTGTGGCTCCGGAGGTAGGCACACGCCCCGACACAGGCCGGAGCTCTGGAGCGTCCGCTGCCGCGAGTGCTGGACAAGCACCGTCCGACACCGAGGCACTGGACTCAGCCAAGTGCCGTGTAGTTGGACAACTGCACCTTCGTGGGTGGCGGCGTGAGGACTGTGAGGGAGCACACACACCTTTAGAAGTGTGTGTGTGTGTGTGTGAGAGAGAGAGAGAGAGAGAGAGAGAGACAGAGAGACAGAGAGAGACAGAGAGAAGGAGAGGGAGAGGGAGAGAGAGGGAGAGAGAGAAAAGGAGGGAGAGAGAGAGAAAGGGAGGGAGAGAGAGGGAGAGAGAAAGGGAGGGAGAGAAAGGGAGGGAGAGGGAGGGAG